>CM053769.1:283251679-283423036 GCA_028658325.1 Potorous gilbertii | reverse complement strand
AATTTTCTTTTCAGCTCTGGTCTTTTCATCAAGAATGCTTGAAAGTCCTTTATTTCATTGAAAGACCATTTTTCCCCCTGAAGTGTTATACTCAGTTTTGCTGGGTAGGTGATTCTTGGTTTTAGTCCCAGTTTCTTTGACTTCTGGAATATCATATTCCATGCCCTTTGATTCTTTAATGTAGAAGCTGCTAGATCTTGTGTTATCCTGATTGTATTTCCACAATACTTGAATTGTTTCTTTCTGGATGCTTGCAATATTTTTTCCTTGATCTGGGAACTCTGGAATTTGGCCACAATGTTCCTAGGAGTTTCTTTCTTTTCGATCTCTTTCAGGAGGTGATTGGTGGATTCTTTCAATATTTATTTTACCCCCTGGTTCTAGAATATCAGGGCAGTTTTCCTTGACAATTTCATGAAAGATGATATCTAGGCTCTTTTTTTGATCATGACTTTCAGGTAGTCCCATAATTTTTAAATTGTTTCTCCTGGATCTATTTTCCAGGTCAGTTGTTTTTACAATTTCACATTCTCTTCCATTTTTTTCATTCTTTTTGTTTTGTTTTATGATTTTTTGGTTTCTCATAAAGTCATTAGCCTTCATCTGTTCCACTCTAATTTTTAAAGAACTAATTTCTTCAGTGAGCTTTTTAACCTCCTTTTCCATTTGGCTAATTCTGCTTTTTAAAGCATTCTTCTCCTTATTGGCTTTTTGAACCTCTTTTGCCAATTGAGTTAGCCTATTTTTAAAGATGTTATTTTCTTCAGCATTTTTTTGGTTCTCCTTTAGCAAGGTGTTGACCTGCTTTTCATGCTTTTCTTACATCTCTCTCATTTCTCTTCCCAATGTTTCCTCCACCTCTCTTACTTGATTTTCAAAATCCTTTTTGAGCTCTTCCATGGCCTGAGACCAATGAATATTTATTTTGGATGCTTGGGATACAGAAGCCTTGACTTTTATACCTTTCCCTGATAGCAAGCATTGTTCTTCTTCATCTGAAAGGATGGGAGAAGATATCTGTTCACCAAGAAAGTAACCTTCTATAGTCTCATTTTTTTCCCTTTTTTTGGGCATTTTTCCAACCAGTTACTTGACTTTTGGGTCCTTTGTTAAGAGTAGGGTATACTTTAGGGATCTGTAAGATCTCAGTTCCTCCAAGGTGGCACAATCAAGCATGTACACTTGTCTGGGAGCAGGAAGAGATTTTTGTGCCCAGAATCTTAGCAGAGTTTCCTTTTCACAACCACCTGGCCTCCAGTTCTGCCAAGCCAGATTCGATAAGCTGAGGGGGCAGAGCCGCCATTCAGTGTGAGATGAAGATCAGCTACTGCAGGGCCTCTACACAGGGCTGAGGTAAGAATCAACTGCTCAGTGTCCCCAGAGATTTTCCGATCCAACAATGGATGCAGGCTACTGTAGGGGCTGCTGTGGGAACTGCTGCTGCCTGCCCAATGTGGCCTCTGTGGCCTCTGCCTGAGTCCGGAGCTATGGGAAGGCCTTTCTCCCTTGTCAGCCAGCTGAAAAAACCCTGTCACTGACCTTTGGTGCCTGTAGGTTGAGGGATCTGCAAACTGCTGCTACTGTGACTGGAGATTCCACCCTCGAGGCCTGCTCGCATCCTCCTCCTCGAGCCACTCCACGTCCAGTGCAATAGACATTTCCTGTCAGCCTTTCAGATCACCCTGGGCTGGAAATCTCCTCCACTCTGTTGTTTTGTGACTTTTTCTGCTCTAGAATTTGTTAAGAGTCTTTCTTTACAGGTATTTTATGGGCTGTGGGGGGTGAGTTAGCATATGTATATCTTTCTACTTTGCCATCTTGGCTCTGCCCTCCTCCTCTGTATAACTCTTAAGGCCCTTCACAACCTGACTCCAACATATCTTTTCAGCCTGATTGGATATTATCCTCTCCCATATTCTGTGATCTAGCCAAACAGGCATCCTGTCTACACCTCACACATAGTGCTCCATCTCCTTCCTCTCTGTCTTTGTTTTGACTTTCCCCAATGTCTGAAATCTATTCTCTACTCACTTCCACCCAGAAGAATCTTTCTCTTTGTTCAAGTCACATTCAGGCCCCATCTACTTGAAGCTTTTCCTGATCCCTCCAAATACTAGCACCCTCCCCTCCAATTACCTTATACTTAACTATGGTTGTATTTACTTATATTTGTTCTCTTACATGGGATTTTATAAGTCTATAATTGTATGTATTTGATATATTTAAGTATCTATAATATATTTAAGTATATGATTTATATTTATTTAATAATTAAGTAATATATTTAATATAATGTGTTTAAGTATATGTAATATATGCATATATTTATTTCTCCTTAGGAATATAAGTTCCTCATGATTTTTGTTGCATTTGCACCCTGAGTATAGTGGCTGGCCCAGTGCAAGTGATTAATAAATACTTTAATGAATTTGGTGGCACTCTGTTAATATTGTATAATACTTGACTAAAGATATAGCAGGGCAGCTAGGAGTGCCAGACGTGAAGTCAGAAAGACTCATCTTCCTGAGTTAAAATCTATCCTCAGACTTACTATGTGACCTGGACAAGTCACTTAATCCTGTTTACCTCAGTTTCCTCATCTGCAAAATGAGCTGGAGAGGGAAATGGCAAATCACTCCAATACCTTTAACAAGAAAACTTTAAATGGGGTCACAAAGACTTGAACACAACTGAAACACTGAACAACAAAGAGATAGCACCTTGCAAAGAGACTATCCCATAAGACTCCAAGTCACAGATTTGCTTGGAAAGAAATTTCTTTAGAATAGACTGATTCAGACCATCTCCATTTCCCCTAACTTAAGAATTAGTAAAAATTTAATGAAACCTCCCACAGGAGTGTCCCAGGGTGTTGGTTCCTTCACCACTGCCCCCCCCCATCTAAAGTCCCGCAAATGAGAGTGAGCTGCATAGCTGCATGCTGATTGCCCCAGAACACTGAGTGGTTGATACTTGTCCCAAGCAGACTATGGCTCTGCTTTTCTTCTTAATAGCACAATCCCAAAATAGCACAGCAATCTTAATGAATTTCACTTCCAACACTTCCTTTCCTTGATGTGACAGAATTTATGGCAGATTTTGGATGCTGCAGCTAATGTTTCCAAGCTGAACGTTGGGGATTTTGTTGAAAGTTCCCAACAGTAAAGCCCATTCTGATAATAAGCCTCAAATTTCCCAAATAATTTATGGAAATCTTACTTAACATAGATGTTGATAGAGAGGAAACCTGAGGCCCAAGAAATCAAAGAGGAAAGATAACTGGACTTGAAGTCAGAGGGTATGGGCTCTTAGAGTCCCACTTTTGCCGTCTATTAGCTATGTGTCTTTGGACAAGTCACCTAACTCCTACCTGTACCTCAGTTTCCTCACCTCTACAAAGTGTTAGATGTTCTCTCAAGTCCCTTCCAAGTCTAAATCCTAAGAATCTTCCTAAGTATGATTACTTGACTAAGAAGAATATAGCCCTTCATAAAGTGCCTTTCTAGATGAAGAAACATTTGTTGAATTATAACTTTTAGCCAAAACAACAGGCTTATTGTCATTGCTGCTGTGATTTAATTTTTTTTCTTGGCCCATTGTTTTTCAGGGGAAAATAGGCTTAAGCCAAATGAAGTAGGAGAGATAGTAGTCAGACATACGGAAGAACTTGACCCCTTGGCATGTTAAGTACAAGACATGTTAATGTGGGAATCTGGGAGGCTTCCACATTAGGAGAACATTCTGAAAAGAATAGAAGCATGGTTTTCCTGGATGATTTAGGCATTTATCTGCCTGAAAACAGAAGGCTGAACTAAATAATCTATGAAATTGCCTCCCAGTTCTAGAATTTAACAATTCTACTTAGTGGTCTAACTACCACTAGTTAACAGGATTCTATGATACTGATATAGAGATATAGATTCATGTGTGTACATGCTGTGAATTTCATGACAGTGTTATTCCTGTCTAATCCATTGGTGTACTCTGGGTCTAAGACTTCAGGGTGTTTCCTGCACTGTAGGGATATATACAACACAGGGAAATGTAGTCACTGACACAGAATAAAAAATACACTCAGGCAATTAGACCCTCTAGAGCTTCATGGGTTTGCTACAGCAAGGTCTCACCTAGCTCTATTGCCCTTCTTCCAACACACTAAACTCTATAGACAAAGTGTTGTTGTTGTTGCTGTGTTCATCCTTTGTCACTGAAGAAGACCTTGCCATTAGAGAAATGATGATGTTGCTTGCACTTGACTTTGTTTGAAGTGAGGGAGGGCTGTGCAGGTCACCAGCCTCACCTCTTTCGGAGCCATTTGAATCCAGTGACCAGATATTCATCAGGATGACTGGAAGGGAAGGGAAGGGAAGGATGACATGACTTTCACTTGACTTTGAGTGAGGGAGGGTCACCAACCTCCCTTGGTCACCATCTTCACTTCTCCTCTAGAGCCATCTCAGACAAAATATAAAAGTCAAATTAGAGACACTATTCCAGAGACTTGCCTTTGGGTAGCTTCAAAGTAAAAAAATTAATAATAATTCAAAGTATAAAAATTTCATATTAATGAAGATTCAACATGGAAAACTTTAATATTTAACATTAATATTAATTCAAAGTATAAAACTTTGATATTTTCAAATCTTCCCTTCCAGCAGTCCTTCAAGGAAACAGGAGCACAAAGAAATTTAGTTACTTACACAGGCTCACATAGGCAAGAAATATCAGATTTAAACTTGATTCTCCTGGCCCCAGGAATAGTGGTTGTTTTACTACATCATGTGGTTCTTTGAGGAGGAGAGCCATTGTATCCCAAGTTAGGACTATAGATGGCAGCTGCTGCCTTCCTGTTCCCACAACTCAACTGTCCTGCCTTCCTGATTGTAGTAACATTCAGAGAGTAAACTGGTAGAGAAAATGTGATTTCCATAATTTGGAGTGATGGGGATCAGGCTCAGGACAACATGGACACATGCAGGGACTTTCCCCACTCTTTAGAGGAGCATTTCTATAACCAGTGTTACCTTCAATTTAGCAAATCTGTTTTGAGTATCAACCAAATGCCAAATGCTGTGCTAGGTGTTGTGATGAATGCGACAGAAACATTCATTCATTCATTCCTCCGATATATTGAGCAACTACCATGGAGAAGGCACTGGGATGGGCATTGTGGGAAATTAAAAAATGCATACGATATGACTTTCTATTACCATCCAGAAGGAGGGATAAGTTATTTACAAATAAATAAAGTACAAAAGGAAATGACAAACCATTCTAGCATCTTTGCTAAGAAAATTCCATGGACAATGTGATCCATGGGGTCGTCAGACATGATTGAATAATAAACAACAAAGAAAAATATAATGAGAGCCATAAGAGAAATGTGAACAAAATGCTATAGGCATACACACACACACACATACACACAGAGACAGACAGAGAGACAGAGAGAGAAAGAGAGACAGAGACAGAGGGAGAGGGACAGAGAGGGAGAGAGAAAGGGAGAGAGAGGGAGAGAGGGAGAGAGAGAGTATATTTCCAATTGGAAATTATTAGGGAAGGCTTCAAAGGTGGTGTTTGACCTTTGAGGGAACACTGTTATGCCTGGAGTTTTCAAACTCACTAATGTGTTGATAAAGGAGACTCAGACAGTTGCAGTCAGATATGCAGCCTAAGCTAAAAAAGGTCTTATAATCATGGATTTACCTATACTTAAAGATCAATCCTCAGCTGCCAGGAAAATACCCAGAGTAACTAACCATAGCATATATAAGATGCTAAGAGTGAGGGCAAGCATATATACAACATATAGTTCTCTTGATTGCATGTTCACAGACCAGCACCCCAGGAAACACACACAGATAGGCCCACATTAGAAAAGTCTCCCTGGAATGCTGAACAACGAAGCTGCGCCCTTCCTAAGCCTCTGAGGCATAGTTGGGTTGGAATTCTTCTCTAAAACAACCTAATCTGCCAAAGAACCCTACAATTGAGGCTGGCCTCATTAACTACTGGCAGCAGGCACACGATTTCCTTCTCAACCTTATCTATTATAAACTCTGCCTACATGCCAAATATAGTGGTATAGTACAATCAGCTTCAATGTTTCAATGATCACAGCCCAAAGGGAGCTAGTGGCATCTTCTTCTGCTATTAGCATTGGCCATGCTGAGGACACTCAGGAAGACTGTGATGGGGGATAGAGGAGGGTGTTCCAGGTAAGGGAAATAGTATGGACATAGGCAAAGTTTGTAAAGCATAGTAGTCCAGTTTAGCTTCAGCATAGGGCATGTATGTTGACAAGTGTTAGACAGAGACAGAATGAGGCACTTCTGTGCTCCAGGTAGGGTTTGGAAGGTGAACCCCTTCATGTTGTGTGTTATTGCTCAGGAGAGACTTTGAGGTTTCTCTGGAATACCCACAATTTATCAGAAGATACATACCTACATCCCATAGAGAGCAGAATTTCCTTACAGGAAGGGAAAGGAAAAGAAGTAAGCATTTATTAAGCACCTATTATATGCTAGGCACTATGTTAAACACTATAAACATCACTTCCTTACAACACCGAGAAAAAGGTGCTGTTACTATCATCCCCTTTTACAGATGAGGGAACTGAGGCAGACAGAGAGGTTAAGTAACTTGCCCAAGGTCACACAGCTAGTATCTGAGGCCAGGTTTGAACTAAGTTGTTCCTGACTTCAGGCCCAGTGCTGTATTCATTGTGAAAACATGAATACATATATTTATAAATACATATTAAAATATCCCTCATTGTGTCCTCCTATGAACTATACCCTAAATGTTTATGCACCCTGCTCACCCCCAGTTCTGAGGGGACTTTCCAGAGGCTGGAAAAACAGGCCTAAGGACAGTGCATGTGGATTCCTGAATTCCTTGGTGTCAGCCCTGGAAGAGTTTTCCACCTATCATGATAGTATATGTATAGCAACCTTTAGTGAATATGACCTTGAGGAAGAGAGGTCTGGATAAAAGGAGATTTTAAATGATTTTGTCTATAGAAATAGAGCATGCTGACACCAAAAGCCTCCTGTGACCTGTGATTTGACTGTGTTACATAACGCCAGCTAACATAAGGCCCTGGGCAGCTCCTTTCTCTTGGTTGAGTGTGGATTAGAGAAGGCTCTCTGTTCCAAAAATCCATCTCCTTCATATCTAATGCTTTTGAAAATTTCCACTTCACCTCTCCATGAAGGAATTTCCACTAGGCAGAGATACAGAACCCCTCTTAAAATAGACATACCTCTGGTTAGATTAATTCTATGAGTCATTGACAGGCAGGCACTATGTTGGATAGGGCACTGACCTTGAAGTCAAGAAGCTGTGGGTTCAAATACTGACTTAGATACTTATTAGCTGTGTGAGTAAGTCACTTAATCTCTCCGTGCCTTATTTTTCTCATCTGAAAAACAGTGGGGTTAGACTCAATCATTTCTAAGTTCCTTTCCAGCTCTAATTCTATGGCCTTATAAATGCCTAGTGAGTATTAGCTAATAAGACTACTTTTCTCCTAACATCCAGCTGACATATTAATATTTTAACTATGGGATGAAAGTGGGTATTTGGGATCCTAGAACAATGGGAAGTGGCACAGATATGGATGAGGCATAGGAAAACTCAAGGACCAGGATGGAGCAGAAAAAGTAAGGGAGAAGGTACCTCCTTCAGTCTTTCCTTTCATCAGCTCTACTTCTGGGACTGTTTGAAGAGTCATCAGACATTTACGAATGTCCCATGAGAGACAATGTGGTAAAATGGAAAGCCCACTGACCTGGGCTGAGTGAAGGGACTGGGTTCTAGTCATAGAAGTGTAGAGTTTCAGAACTGGAAGAGGAGCTTTAGATGTCCTCTAGTGCTCAATTCACAAATAAGAAACTGAGATCCAGAGGGGTATTTGCCCAAAGTTGTATAGGTTTTAAATAATTGAACCAGAATTTGAACCAGGGTCTTTTGATCCAAATCCATGCTCTTTCCAGGGTATAACATTGATAGTCTGGCTCTTAGGCTAACTTGCTATTTGATCTTTGATAAGACATTTCTTTTAAGCCTCAGTTTCCTCAACTGCAAAATGAGGGAGATTTTCTAATCCCAACTCTCTGCCTAGGGGATAGAGCACATGCCTAATAGGGGAAAATTAATAGAAGAAAAAACACGTCAGGGAAAGAGGGTCTGATCCAAACTGTGATCCAAGGCAGTTCATGGCATGTTCTACCTTGTCAAACCATAGTTCACTGGGTACCCAAACCTGAGGGGTAGGCAGGAGTAGGAAAAGAAATCCATAGCAACAGTCCAAAGTAAGATAATCCAGCAAAATCTGAGAAAAATACAATTTCAGTGGGGAGTGGGGGCATTAGCAATATGATGATGATTTGTTTCATGAAAAATATCTCTGATCAATTAGGGTCTTTTCATGGTGTCTAAGAACTAGCCACTGATCCCTCCTTGTTTGGATATTGCTGTAGTGCTGGACAGGACTGGACTTAAATAATCTCTAAAGTTCTTTCCAGCTCCAAAATGCTGTGAAATGTAATAAATGCTTGTTCTATGGTTACAAAGAAGAAATTGGGCTCGGGGACTGCCAATTCATCCTTTCTGACTGGCACCAGGTTTATTAACAAAAATATTTAAAATATAATATTTTTACACTCTGATTAAACATTTAGCAATTTTCAATCAAGGCCCACGTTCAAAGCAGTAGAAAATCCTTTCTGCATAGATGACTCACCAGGATGAATGTTCCTTTTGATTTTCCTGTAAGTGATGCCTCCCATAATTGTTCCATTAGGCACTGGAGCCTGGATCCCAGAGAGATGCTGGAGCATTACCTACCTGTCATTCATCTCTGCTAAAAGTACTTAGTCTCAGATTCTTCTATATTCTGTCAGCAGGAGCTGAATTGACCTGAGTAAGGTTTATTTTACTGAACACATTCTTTCTCATGACTCACAAATTTAAAATATTTAGCTGAAGTTTAACGGGGAGAGGAAGTACAATGCTTGGTAAAGAGGATGAGGAAGTAAAAGAAAGTCAAGTTAACAAAGTGTGGGGTACAGTGCAAAGTTCTTGGAATAAAAATACAGACAAGAAAGACAGAGTGTCCCTGGCCCCAAGAGTTTCCATTTTAATGAGGGGAGACAATACATAAAAGGATGCTGATGAAGGGAGGTGAAGAGGGGAAAGATAAAGGTAGGGGTATTATAGAGTCAGACCTGGAGAGTCTGGAGTATAGCCTAAAGAGGAATGAAGGCATCATGGGTCTGACCTTGGAGGTCCTGGAAAGAACCAGTCAATCAGATACAGCCAATCAGATGCAGAAGTAGAAGGTACTTCCAAAGTATGAAGTACGGAGGAAAAGGTGAGCTTCCAAGGTGAAAGGGTTTGGGGGGCATTGTAGAGAAAGACCAAAAGAGCCACAAGTGAAGCCTCTTCTCATTGCTAGGAGTTTTTTCCTCCCATTTGTAAGTATTCAAGAAGTTTTCCTCAGCCATAGGGTAATTTCTTTTTGCTGGGCTTTTTGAAGCGCCATGGATCTATGTTCAGTTTGTTCTGGGTTCCCAAAATAGGCCCTGACCTGAACTATAGGACACAATAGGAAGATGAGAAATCCCAAACTGGGTGGAACCTTTGAAATTCACCAAATTTTGTTTTGTATTTGTTTTATTTTATTTTTTCTCACATCACATCATTTTCCTTTACTGTGAGAAATTACGGCACACTACTGGTGAGAATTCATGGCACACTATCAGAGAGTTGAGAGATTCATGCATGTGCATTTGATTGCAAATGTAAATTCCATACATCTGGATTGAGACACATAATTGCAAGTATAAATTCCAAACAATTCAAAGCACAATTAGCAAAACTTGGGACAAACTAATGTGCTGTGACATACCCATAACATCTTTATTTCATAGATGCCCCTGGCCATATCATCCTGGATGTTCTGTAATCCTTCCTCTGAATGGTCCATTTCTCCCAAAACTTTCCAGTCATGTCTTCATTCTTTTATGGACTGTGCTCCAGATTCTCTGGATTTTCTCCATCATCTTCACACCCCAAATCCACATATACCTTCTTCTTCCTTTCTCTTTGCTTTTCAGCTAGCTTTCTTTTATGTTTGTCATTTCCCTGATATCAGGAACTATCTTTCTTTTTGTTTCATTTTCAATTCTAGCACTGAGTAAAGTCCCTGGCACATAATAAGTGCTTCATAAATCCTTACTGATTTGTCTTAACAATAAGACAACCTTTGTGATACAGTCAACTAACTCCTTAGATGAAAATGTATGTCTCTAGAAATTTTCCTCAACAAAAGATAGAAAGAGGGGATTAATGAATTTGCCATGCAACTAAAAGAAATTAAATACAAAAATAAAAATCCTGAAAATTGAAGAAGATATTAACTAAATTGAAAGCAAAAAAAGTAATATATAAAATTAGGAATTTTTAAAAAGCTAATCCAATAGGTAACTAATCTGATTTAAAAGCAAGAGTGGGGCAGCTAGGTGGTACAGTGGATAGAGCATCCACTGTGGAGCCAAGATGACTTATTTCAAATTCAGACACTTGACACTTACTAGCTGTGTGACCCTGGGCAAGTCACTTAACCCCAATTGCCTTGCCAAAAAAAAAAGGCAAGAGGAAAATCAAATTACTAATGTCAGAGATAAAAAGGAGAATTCTCTGTCAATCAAGAGAAAATAAAAGAAATTATCAGACACTATTTTGTCTAATTATATGACAACAAGCATAGCCGAAATAAAATGGATGAATATTTTACAAAATGTTACCCAGATTAATAGAACCAGAAATGAAGAATTTAATTAACCCAATCTTAGAAAAAAGAAATTGAACAAATAATAAATGAATTTCCAAATAGAAAAAACTCTCAGCACAAATGATTCGTATAATGAATTTCAACATTATGTAAACTATTTGCAAAAATAGAAAAATAAAGAGTTCCTACAAAATTCCTTCTAGGAAATAAAAATGGTCTTTGTATGAAAACCAGGGAAAGACAAAACAGGAAAAAATCCCAAGATCCTTAAGGAAACATTGTTACAAAAATAAAACAGCAAAAATGCTACAATATTTTAAAAAATAATACATGATAAAGAAATAGAGGATTGATTCAACATTAGGAAAATGGTAAAAAATAATGTTGCTAATGTAAACAATCAGAATCATGTGATTATATTAATAGATGCAGAAGAAAAACTTTTGACAAAACACAACACCCATTCCTGATTAAAAACAAATTAAATAAAATATGAAAACCATAGCAATAAAAGGACCTTTCCTTAATTTGATAAATAGCATCTACCTTAAATGAAGGACTGGCATTATCTATAATAGTGAAGTTCTAGGGGCCCTGAGATCAAGAGGTAAATCAAGAATATTTATTATTAACATTATTCTTTAATTTCATCTATAAATGCTAGCTATAGTAATAAGATAAGAAAAAAGTGAAAGGATAGTAAAGAGAAAATAAAATTGTTATCTTTTGTAGATAATATGATCATCTACTTAGAAAATAATAGAGATTCATTTAAAATTAATTGAGACAACTGCAGCAAAGTATTAAAATATAAAGTAAACTCATGCAAATGATCATAATATTTGTATATTATGAACAAAATCCAATAGTGATCCAAAGAGATGGCTTTCAAAATAACAAATTTTATACATAAAGTGTGTTTATAAAAATGTTATACACAAAGTACATGTATACAAATAAATTTTATACATAATGTATATAAAATTTGTGGGTGTCTACCTACCAAATCACAGTCATAGAATTATATGAATACAACTAAAACCCATCTTTTACAGAAATAAAACAGGTCTCAATAATTGGACAAATATGAGAATATGATTTGCTCATGAATAGGCCATTATAATATAATAAAAATCGTGACACTAAATTGATTTATTTATTCAGTGCCATGCTCTTTGAACTACTAAATGGTTGCTCTAGAGAGAAAGTTATAAAAATAATAGCAAAATTAGTCTGGAAGAACAAAAGGTCAAGAATCAAGGGACATAATTTTCAAAAAGTGAAGAGGGGACTAAATTCTACTATATTACTTATAATACAATAATCATCAAAACTTTTCCATACCAATTAAAAAATTGAAAATGTGATCAGTGGGACAGATTAGGTTTACAACATACAGAAACAAAAAACTCTCCAAACTCCAAAACATAGCACAATGCAGCTTAGTGTTCAATAAACCAAAAGATCTTAGTTACTGGATTAAGGACTCACTGTATAATAAAAAATTGTTTGGAAAAATAGAAAACAGTATGGCAAAATTAGATAAAGCATAACATCTCATACTATATACCTCCAAACTGATGTAATTAGATATGAAAGGTCACTTAATGAATCAATTGGAAAAGCAAGGAAAAATTTTGCATCTATGGATAGGAGAAAAGTTTGTGACAAAATAAAAGATAGAGATGATCACAAAAGATAAAATGGGTATTTATGATTACATAAAATTAAAGGTTTTAACTTTAAAAAATCAATACATTTAAAATTAGAAGAGAAATAGTTAATAACCTTTGCCGCAAGTTTCTATGACAAAGGTCTCCTATCCAAAATATATAAAGAAATGATTCAAATTTATAAGAATAAAAATCAATTCTCAATAGATAAATGGTTCAAAATATGAGCAGATAGTTCTCAAAGGAAGAAATCCATACCATCAATAACAAATGAAATATTGCTCCAAATCACTAGTCATTAGAAAAATAAAAATTAAAGTAACTCTGATGTTCATCCCACATACAGACTGGCAAAGTTGACAAAAAAAGGAACAGAGAAATCAGATTTATTCATATATTGTGAATGGAATCGCTCCAGCTAATCTGGAAAGCAATTTGGAACTATGCCCCAAAAGTTACTAACTTGTGTGGAGATAATCTGACCCCAGGGATACCACTATTAGGCTTGGGCTCCAGAGATCAAAGAGGAAGAGGTCTTCCATAGACCAAAATATTTATAGAAGCTCTTTTAGCAGTGATAAAAAATGGGAAACTGAGGGAGTCCCCATGCCTGAACACATCATAGTATATGAATGTAATAAAATACTATTGTGCTATAAGAAATGATGAAAAGGATGATTTCAGAAAAACATGAGACTATTTTTATCAACTGCTACAGAGTGAAGTAGACAGAACCAGAAAAATAATATATACAATAAAGACAACATTGTAAAAACAAACAAGTTTGAAAGACTTGAGAATTCTGATCAATGAAATAATCAACCATGATCCCAGAATATTGCTGATGAAGGCTGTTTCTCAGCCCCTTACAGAGAAGTGATGAACTAAATATACAGGACGAGAACTTTTGGACATGACCAATATGGGAATTTGTTTTGCTTGAGTATTTGACAAATTACAAGAGTTTTCTTTTTTTTTTTTCCATTGAGAAGGTAGGGGTAGGAGGAGAAAAATAAATGCTTGATAATTGAAAAAAAACTTAATTTAATAAGTAAATAAAAGTTGTATTGCTTTTTAAACACAGAGAAAAGAACATCTGGAAGACCAGGGAGAATTATGCTACCAGAATAGCTTTGAAAGTTATATGTTGAATTTATTATATATTTTTAAAAGAAAAATAAGTTTTATATAATATAAAAAGTATATAATAGAGATGTACTCTATGTTCTATTACGTATAAGGAAATGCTTATTTTATTTGATATTTGTTAAATTTGCTAGATAAATTTTAAAAAGAAAGCTATAGTGTTCAGAACATTCAAGGTGATCATCCACTATATTCCACCCTGTTCAGATCTCAGAGGAAGTATTGTGTTCTGTTAAGGCTTCCACATCTTGGGAAATACTTTTAAATAGTTTAATACTCAAGAACAGATGACTATGATAATCAATATTACATGATGAATTCATCATGAAGTTACAAAAGAAAATTCTATGTGAGAGCTAAAAGGGAAGGTTACAGTATAGTGACTGAGTGATTAGGGTTCATCAAAAAGACAGCATTTGAGTTAGACTTTAAGAGATTGGTGGGTATTCCATAGGTGAGGGACAACACATTCCATACATAAGGAATAGTACAAGCAAAGGTAGACTATAAAGAAGACAGGTATGGGTGTAGCATCAGATTATGGTGTACTATAAATGCTAAATTAAGGAATTTGAATTTTACTCATAAGCAGGAGCCACTAAAGAATCTTGAGCAGAGAAGTGACATGACCAGTTCTGTGCAAAAGAAGGTTATTCTGGCCTTTCCTCTAAGATGGCACCAAAGATAAAGAAGGAGCCCATTTTCCCCCAACAAGACAGAAGCTAAGTCCAAGGCCTTGAATGTCAAGAAGATGAAATTGAAGGGTGTCCATAGCTACTAAAAGAAGATCCAAACATTCTCCACCTTCCAATGACCCAAGACAATAAGATTTTGGAGGCAACCCAAATATCCTCAGAAAAGTGCCCCTTGGAGAAACAAGCTTGATCACTAAGTCATCATTAAATTCCCCTTGAACATTGAGTTTGCTATGAAGAAGATTGAGGACAACACCCTAGTCTTCATTGTGAATGTCCAGGCCAACAAGCATCAGATCAAGCAGGCAGTAAGGAAGCTGTATGATGACATTGATTCAGTCTGATGGAGAGAAGAAGACCTATATCTGACTTGCTCCAGACTATGATGTCTTCAATGTTGCCAACAAAATTGGAATCATCTAAACTGTTTCCAGCTATCCCACTTTACCTACAATAAAACAATTTCCAGGAAAAAAAGATTATTCTGGTAGTGCTATGAAAGATGGATTAGAGAAGGAAGAGAAGAGAAATGAAAAGACTTGTTAGACCATATTGCTGGTAACGAGAAGCCATTACTAAGGCTGTAACAATGGGATTAGAGAAGAGGACACGGGTGTGGGAAATATTACAGAAATGAAGTCAATAGGACCTTATTTTAAAAGTTTTTAAAGGCTCCTCAACTTATAGACTATTGCCTTCCATATGCTTACTTCTCAGCCAACTTGTGATTACTAGAGGACATTTTATACATCCTGGAAGAACATATTATAGCCTTAAGTATGGATCTCAACTTTTTTCCCACCATTAACATGAATACATGTTTCAAGGCTACGTTTCATGTCTCAACAGATCAAAGCCTTCCATAAGACATTACACTAATTGTAAGATGAGGAAGTTTATTCCTGACACTTTCACAAGTGATCATCCTAATCTGAACCAGGAATTTTGCTTTAAAATTGAGCAAATAAAACCAACTTGAGGAATACGTTGTTTTTTTTTAAATCTCTAAGTTGGTGGTTTCCTAATTAGACTCAATACTTGCTTTGGGTCAGTGTCTTCACGAAACCAAACCAGTGGACATATTAATATTAAATAGAGGCATTTAATGAAACAGAACAGTAAGGTAAACAACAAAGAAAATCATTCCCCCACACACACACTCACAGGGACACAGGTCCCCACAGATTCCCATGACACTGGTATGGAGAGAGGAACACATATAATGCAAACTCCTGGGACTGGAGTCCAACCAGACTACTACTCTGCTTTTGAAGCGATAGCATCTTCTGAGCTATTGGTACAATGAATTGAAAACTTATGATGTCATCAGCTGGTTTGCTTTTTCCATTGAGCTACATTTTCTGGTGTTCTACTGAGCTGCTATTGCTATATTCTGGTTATTCAATTATTTGCAACTTCCATATGACCTGCAGGCAAGCATTGAATCTAAGGGAAATATTAAGGTTTTTGGTTTGGGATTTTTTTAAAGTATTTTTTTGTATGAGTATAAGAGGTGAGTATGAATGTGTGTATGTATGTATGAGGGACAGAGGGAGAGAGAGAGGGAGGGAGGGAGAGAGGGAGAGGGAGAGGGAGAGAGAGAGAGAGAGAGAGAGAGAGAGAGAGAGAGAGAGAGAGAGAGAGAGAATATCTAGCTATTGTTTCAGGACTGTTTTAGCTCTTTTGTGAGTCAGACACACAATCCATCCAGTCAATTGAGGAAAAGTCCTTTAGATTATATCTGTCTTTTGAAGTATTTTGCTTCTTTTGTGGTGTCACTTACCCTGATATTTGGATTGGGTGCATATATTCTTTTAAACTCTTGATAGACCCTTGGGAGATAACATTAGGGCCATGTAGATTATTCATGATTTTTACTCAGCAAGATGGAACTTCTCACCTTTATCTAGCATTTCAGCAACAACACACAAATAAATATTTTCCTTACATGGATAAAATTTACAGCTCTCCTTAACCCAAACTATATTTTTAAATTAAGACTGAGTTTGAGAGGTTTCTTTTTTAAATTTTGTGGACAGAAAAAAGAAATCCCTTTGAGCTTATGTTTTAGTATCTTTAATTCAATAACCATTTATTGAGCACCTACTAGATGCAAGGCCCTGTAATAAACACTGGAGAACAGAATTGTAATTGTCCAATACAAACTTTTGCTTCTATAGTCTATCCATATATAAAAACATATTTATGTGTCATATTATATATTTTATATTAATATTAATTATTATATTACACATTATATATTAATTAATGAATATATATTAGTATACATTATATATCATATATTAGTCATGATTGCTTCATTAGTTGGATTTTGTTTAATTTTTTTTGTTATATGGAAGGCATTGATAGTTGGGTAGGGGTGGTAACAAAGTAAATTGGGAGGTGATTCTGATGTATATAAAATCCACAAGGAATTTCTAGGTCTGCCTGTCTCAGTATAGCATGAAGACCCTTATTTTCCTATCATTTTTAAAGTATATTTTTCATTTTCCAAAGTCAATTATGCCTTAAATACTGCATATCCTCAGCTAGCCTAGGAGGCTTAAATAAGCTTTCCTATTTTGCTGAATGACTGCCATCTGCAAGCCATTATCCAGATGCTTCAGATAACTGATTCCAGATAAGATATTCCAGAATCATGGTATTTTCCTCAGAGGAGTTAGAGTTTAGAGACTGTTTAATAAGGCTGTAGTGTTACTTTATGTAATCTGATGTAAGCTAAAGTCACTCCAGTATAAACTGCATGAATATACAGGAAGAATTTAGTCAGATGATGGCATACTGGTCTCTCATCATTAAAGCACAGAGCATTTCAGAAAAGTAAGCCTGACTGAACAAAACTGATCAAGTTAAATAATTTCCAGAGTCAAGTGTGATTCTTGACTCCTCACTTGCATTCATCCCACATATTCAAACCTTATGATTTTGCAGGGAACATCATCGTGTGGCGTTTCTCACAAGGATTCTGTTCACCCCATCCTTTTTTTCTAATTTATTGTACCACAAGACCTACTTAATCTTGGCATCTATCTTTCAGGTCAGAAACTGGTTTGAAACTTCAAGCAAAGCAAATTCAACATTTTGGGGAGTTAGAAGGTTGTTTATTTTGATGGGAGAAAATTCCCTATCCTTGCTCAAATGACATCATCAAGGCCACAGTCTTACTAAGATATTCATAAATAAGGTCAGCCCTTGTAGAATAGGGAGTCACTTACTCTGAGAATTGGGGCCAGGCTTGCCTATTACTCAATCAGCACCGAGCACTGCAAATACTGACATATGATCCTATTTTAATTTTAGTGAAACCACAAGTTAAGGTATAGAAATCAAGTTGGGTAGTTGCGAAGACACTTTTTTGAGAGGTCATTTTTTGTATAGTCTTTGTATCCTCAGGACTTAGCACTTAATAGGCACTTAAAATGCTTGTTGTTGGACTAGAAAGGCAACTGTGGTTTCTTTACTAGTTATTATAATCCAATTAGCAAACATTTATGAAGCACACACTATGTGTAACCAGGCACTGTGCTAGGGACCTGGAAGATAAATTCAGAGAATAATATAATCCCTATTCTCAATGATCTTATTTTATTGGGCTATTGGAAAAAGCACTGGATTTAAGGTCAGAAAACCTCAGCTGTCTTGTATTGCTTTCCATTTGTGTGATGTTAGGAAAATCATTTAACCTCTGTGTTCCTATTTTCCCATCAGTAAAATGGGAATAGTTATACCAGGGGTGGGGAACCTGCAGCCTTGAGGCCACATGTGGCCCTCTAGGTCCTCAAGTGAGGTCCTTTGACTGAATCTAAATTTCACAGAACCAATCCCTTTAATAAAAGGATTGGTTCTGTGAAACTTGGACTCAGTCAAAAGGACCTAGAAGGCCCTATGTGGCATTGAGGCTACAGGTTCCTCACCCCTCAGTTTTACCCGTAAGACATACTTCACAGGGTTCTGAGAATTATTATTAATAGTAAGTAAATTAGCAGTGATAATTTAATTTGTATAGCCCATTAAGATTTTCCTCACAACAACCCTATGAAATAGGTTGTGTAAGTATTATCTCCATTTTACAGATGAAGAAATTAAGGAATTTCACCAAGATCACACAGTTAATAAGTATCTGAAGTGGGATTTGAACTGTAACATTAATTCTACTATTCCAATATCCCCAGGAGATAATTTCCAAAAAACATCTGAGACCACTAAATGCTTTATGAATGTCTCCTCCTAGTGAAAACATTGAATTGTTATGATTCTTGGCAGGGTCCATGAAGTTTCCAAATTAGCTTCTAATTGGAAGCTATGGCTCCTTCCAGCCTAAAAAAAGGGAATTCAGACTTTGGAAAAGAAGAGTGTTGAGAGATCAATAATATCTAAGAGCAAAGTTGAAGAATACTTATTCAGCAAGAAAGGAGCAGGCTAGATTAAGAGGGAAAGGCCAAAGAAGGGATCAGTTTTTTCCACTGGCTAAGTACATGAGAGTTAGCGTAGAGCCCCTGCTTCTTAGTCCCTCAGTTGCCTTCCCAGAATTCCCTTCTTAAAGTTGACTGATATACTTTCTGGCCATGAACAAAGGTTGGTGATGAAAAGCAAAGTATGCAGCCTGAAGAAGAGGTGGCAAAGCCTTTCCATATTCCACCACAGTCTCGTCTGCAGGGCTGAGTCAACATATAGTGAGTGCTCCTGGCCTTCTTTATGAACAGATTGAAGATCATGGCCAGGGATGTCACTTCTGGGCTCACTTTTAGAGTTCTTCTACCATTCTCCCTCATTGCAGGTAAGATTGCTTTCTTCGTTTTGAGAAGAAAATCACACTACGCGGTAAGTTTCATCCCCAAAGTAGTTGAGGTAGAAAACTTTCTGTATAGTATCTTTCATAGATCTGTAGAATGTGACAATTTCACTTTATTTCCAACTAGAGATAAGCTACTACCTTGATACACTGGAGACCTTCAGTCTGGAAATATCAACTAGAAAATTTTTCCTTTTCTAGAATCTAAATATAGGACATTAGGAACACATGCTATTGCCCTGGTAGTGTATTTAGGAGATGGAGTAATAAAGGTAGACTCCGGAATCAAAGTTAGCCAGGTCTCTGTTTAGGACATTTTCAAACTTTTCTAACTTACTATCATGGTAGATGCTTTATGAATGCTGGGGAAGGGAAAGGTGTGTCTATAGGATATCAACATAGCCAATAAAATCAGTCAAATATTTAGTCTTATTTTATTATGTGGACAGTTCATAACTGATTTTTTGGCTACATTGCCAGTTGTTATGGAGATATGACCTCAAAAATAGAACCTTGACTCTGGAGTCAGAGAACATAAGTTCAAATACTGCTTCTGCTGCTTATCTAAGTGATCTTGAGCAAGTCACCTAATCTTTCTGGGTCTCACTTTCCTCATTTGTAAAATAAAGGGATTGGAACAGATGACTCTGCGGTGCTCCATGTAAGATATTATGAGTCTATGAATAAACTGACAACTGTAGACTGTGTGTTCACATAAAAAGGAAAGATATGAGATGATTATCCAGAGAATTCATTTGAAATATCACAATAGTTATAGCCAAAGTTTGTTGACTTGGATAATTTTTTCATTACTTTACCATGTCCCCAGTTAGGGATGTAGTTCAACTGAGGATGATAGTAGTAAACATGGGACATCACACAGGTACAAATCTATTTGTGTACCAACTTCCCCAAATTGTTGTCCCTTGTTCTTCAGTGATGCTGTATTCCATCCAGTCTAACTTTGCAATATTAGTCATTGTTAGTGAAGTGAAATATTTTTTTAACCCTATATTGCAATTGGGCAAATTATTTTCAGCTTGGTAGAAATTCTGACTTTTCACAGCCACACTTGGAAGTGATATTTTGTGTGACTAAGTGGATGACGGGTGTGGTCACATTGTCAAAGAAAGACCGAAAAAGTGGGAGCCTGGTCAGTCCATAATTACTGGAAGAGTTTCATTACAAATGGGGCTAAGAACTAGAAAAAAATTATAAGATTTCTTAACTGAAAGTTCAGTGGTATTTATAATGAACCTCACAAGTGAGAAAACTCCCTCTACCAATTCAATTTGTCCTTCATAAATTATACTCTTAGAAAGCCGGGTAGACTAGCACTGAGTCATTTACATATATATAAATATATACATACACACACGTCAAAGGTAGGACTCAAACTCAATTCTTCCACCCACTCTCCAACACCCTTTCCTTTAACCTCTGCTATAGGTAAAGATCCTCAAAATGGAGTTGGGTGAACTTTTTTTTTAAAGTCTTGATAACTGCATTTTAATATGTTTTATTTCCGTTGTATTCCTATGTATTTTGTTCTATGCATTTCAAAACATTCTTCTGAGAAGTAATCCATAGTCTTCCCCAGAAGGGGCCCATGACTCCAAAAAGATGAAGCAACCCTGCCTCAAGAATGAATGTGAATGAAATTCCATCACACACATCGCAGTTCAATTCAACAAATATTGGTCAACTGCCTATCTTTGTAAAATCCTATCCTGGGGGCTGGAAAAACAAAAATATGGATATACACTTTGGTTTAAAGACACTTAAAATATAATTGGTGTGGTATGATATTTTAACTATGATTCTAGGAAGAGTGGGATAAATACAAAGTCTACACAAAGTGCTACAGGCGACAGGAAGAGGAAGAAATCCCTTTCACTTTAAAGGGAAGGGGAAAGTGAATCATAGAAGTTTTTGGAGAAGGCAGCATCTATAGGGCTTTGAAGGAAGGAAGGGGCTTCAACAGCTGGAATCTATTGGGGTACTGAACTGGGGCTTCAGTGTGGGCAGGGGATGGGAGATGGTGTTTATTCTATTGTCTGCTAAGGATCTGACATCTTGATTTTTTTTCTCTATTACAGCTATATCATTCAGGTACAATGGAATGTCAGTTGTCTACCTCATATTTTTACTCCTCCTTCCACTCTTCCCTAAACCCTCAGCTGTCTCAATGACAGGTAGGTAAACACTTTCTTGAAAATCTTTCAATTAAGGTAAAGAAAGTAGAACGTCATGTTCTTAACTTATAGGTATTATACAGTACGTCCCTGGGGAAAACCAAAACAATGGAAATTGGTAGGTTAATAGATAACTTCAGCTTTGAATTTAGCTTGTAAATACTTTAAAGGAGGCTGAGGGCTCATAAGACAAGAGAAATCCAGTCTTAAAGTCAGCATAAGAGAGTTGGGCTTGGACTTGCCCGTGACTGACACAAATGCTGCTTACGTGCTAGCTGTGGGACCACCTCTCTAGGCCTCAGTTTCTTCATCTGTAAAATGAAGATAAATAATAGTACTTTTGCCATATAAGAGGCAGTAGATTGAATGTCATTTGTTATAAGGAAGACCTGGGATTAGCTCTCTCCTCCGATATTAGTCATGTTACCATATGCACATCACTTAACCTCCCAGCCTCAATCAACTCTCTAAGATATCTAATAATGCCTACTCATAGTACTGATATGGCAATCAAAACCGATTATATGTGTAAAGTGCGTTGTGAACCATGAATGTCAGACAACTTTACCTTGGATATAGTACCGCAGTGAGAGACAATTTGGCCTAGGAGATAGACGATTGGCCTTAGAACTAAGAGGATCTGAATTCAAGTCCTTCCCCAGCACAAACTGGCTAGGGGGCCACAGACAAGTTGGTTAACCTATTGCCTGATGGCAACTTCCTAAAATGAAATGGTTTCCAAAGTATAGTGGATCAACCAATCTGATGGGGAGGGGAAAATAGATCCCTTCCCACTGTCCCTGTGACAGCCTATCATGGGGGGCTGGTCTCCAACACAACCATACCTGACCTCATCTTCCAGCACTTCTGTCTTTCAGTCGTAGAAGCTACCAAATTCCCCTATTCTGAACCAGGCATGTCCTTGTAGAGGAGTTACAACCCAATAATTCTCTTTAGCAGCATCTATACAGGGAAATTTCTTTCTTCCTAAGCTTTCCAGTCCCTGTCCTCCAGGTCACTTTCTGGCTTCAGCAAGGAACCTTGGAGGGAGAGCTCTGGGCTCAAGAGCACGGAATAAGAGCCCCCACTCCCATTTCCCTTTCGTTTTAAGTGAGTTTTGCAGGATGGAAATGTGTGATTGAGTTGTGGTCTGCATTGCAGATTGCATTACAATACCTTTTGTTTCAAACCCACCCTTTGTCCAAACTTCCCTGATTGTGTTGAGAACACCACCATCCTTTCAGCCGTTTACATTCATCTTCAACTCTTTCCTCTCCCTCAGCCCACACATCTAAGTGGTTGCTACATATTGCTGTTTCTATCTTGCAACATCTCTCCCATCTGTCCCCTTTTTTCTATGCCTGAAGTCGTGCCTCTAGTTCAGGTCCTCATCACCTCTCACTTGGATCTTTGCAATATCCCTATAACAGTTCTCCTTGCTTTCCATTTCCCCCTTATCCCTTGTCCCACCCACACAATTGCCAAACTGATTTTCCTAAAGCACAAGGTTATTCATGTCATTCCCACTCCCCACTCAGTAAGCTTCAAGGGTTTCCTATTGACTCTTGGATACAATATTATTTCATCTTTAGCTCATCTGCTTAAATTTCCATTTTCCTAATATATATAATTAGCATGATAATACTTGTACATTATTATAAATAAGTAAATATGCACATATTAAGATTGCATGCTCATTTTTTAAAACCGATATGAATATGAGATAAAAAAAAAAGCTTAGAGACTATTGCTCTAAAACTGTTAGAGAAGGATGAGCTGTCAATCGGTGTTAGGGAGAGGGAGTTTCTGCACTGAAATTTCCCCACATGGATGAAATCTCAGTTCCACTCTGTGTCCTCCCATTGCAAAATAGTATGACTGAAGAAGGGTCATACAGACACTGACTTGAACAAAAGATGGATTTCAAAGAGTTCCCTGGTTATAACAGCAAGAAACTTGGAAATCTGGAAGATCTGCTTTAGGTGCTGGCCCTCCCACTTATTTACTGCTGTGTCATCTTATACAAGGTGCTTATTATCTCTAAGACACTAATGTCTATAACGAAAGATTAATAACGGTCATACTCTCTACTGGTCAATAGGAAAAGTGCTTTGTGAACTTTAAAAAATGCTCTAGAAATGTGAGCTATTATCATTAATAATCTGTGATCAGTGGTGAATATTTTATAAATAATAAAGCCCACAACTACTTAGAGCTTTGAGTACTCTCCTCCCAACTCCCCTTTGAGGTAAGTAGGGCAAATACTATAAAACCTACTTTATACAGGAGGAAACAAAGGGCCAGAGTGAGGTTAATTGACCCTTTTAGGGTCACAAAGAAAGAATCAGAGTGGGGACTTCAGCCAAGATCTTCATGGCACTACCACACTTTTATTAAAGATAGAGATTACAAGAGGAGCTATCTACATAGAAAAATCCAATACAAAAAGTACTAGAAGAGTTACGTGCAGAGAAAGTATTTTCTAAATGTAGTGTAAGTGAATTTGTTTGAATCTCATTCATTTGGTGAAGGGTTAGATGAAAATTTGACTTTGGCACTGTCTGTGATAAAGTGATCAAAGAAACAGAGAAAAAGGGCTGTAAAAAGAGAACATATTCAGCAAATTAATAGCATGACAAAAAATTCAACTTTAGGAGGAAAGCTTAATCCTCTAAGGAGAAGAAATCTATTGCAAGCTTGCATTATCATTTGACACATAAACCAACTCCACATTATTCTTACATATTCATTACAGGAAGCTACATGCCTAGCATCTCTCTGTTGATCTAAATTTGGCACACTGGAAAAATAGGAATTTTCTGTAATTACAGTATGAGACTAATTCAAAATGACCTTTCTTAAGTCTGAATTGGTGAGGTGAGTCAATGAATGTAATTTGGTCTCCCTTTTCACCAAGGAGGAAAAGAATTACCAAGGAAGAGGAGAAAGCATTTTGGAATTAGATTTAGGAGATCAAGGTTCAAATATTTGCTTTGACACCAAGTAGCTGTATGCTAGTGTTTGATTTTCCTGAGCCTCAGTTTCCTCAAATGCACAATGGGTATGATGACAGTATCTACACTGCTTACCTCACAAAGCAGTTGTGAGGAAAGCAGTTTGTAATTCTTAAAGTCTATTGATGTTGGAGACATTACTATAAAGGAAATGTGACCGGTTCCCTCTGATGCCTTCCCCCCGCCCACTCCACCTCTAGAAGATCCTACTATTCATCTATTATGACTTAGATGTATATTGTAGTGTGTGTGCACAGTCTGGAGCATACACTTTATATAGAAAAGAGATTAAATTGACAAGCACAGATACTGGGGTCTTCCTGAGAGTACTGTGACCCTTAATTTTCCCTGATTCCTTTGCTAGGGAGTACAAAGTATCTGCTGAGAGTAATCTGTTCCACCAGTGCCCTCTTCCTCCTGCTGCAAGTGGTTTCTCAGATGGCTTTTCGTTTCGTGCCTCCTGATGGTAAGGAATTGCATACTTTGATTTCTTGTTGTACAATAGAATCCAGGAGTCAGAACTTAATGTGGACCCTGATTCCAACAAGAAGAAGAGTAAAGTCTTATCATTCTTTTCTCTTTCTATGGGCCACTTTCTTTTATCCAAACCTTTCTAAGGTGGACACGTCTCCTTTTCTTTGACAGTTCTTGGCAATACTTTAGCAAAACAGTAGCCAAAATCACAGAATGAATTGCAAGAGAGAAAGGGGAGTGGAGTGATGAGGAGTGCAAAGGATAAAAGTCCCTGTTAGGAAGGCTCCAAATGCTAACTCGAGCAAGAAGCTGCACAGTATACTCAAGAATGCATTGGACTTGGAGGCAGAAAGTTCTGGGTTCAAGTCCTATATCCTGCACTTATTACCTCTGTGATCCTGATCAATTTATGTTACCAGTCTTATACCTCATTTTCCCTATCTATAAAATGAAAGAGGTTGGACTCAATGTCCTCTAAGGTCCATTTCAGCTCTAAATCTATGATCTAAGATCACTACCTCTTCCAACTACTAAACTCTGGGACTGGGAGAGTATCTATATGGAGTCTCCTATCTATGTTGAATGTGAACTACCTTGAAGGCTGGGACTGTGTCACTTTTCTATTTTTACTCCCAGTTTTTGGCACTTAGTAAGCACTTAATACTGTTTAATTCATTTATGGATTCCCAAGATGGGAAGGGAAAAGGAATGGTTTCACGCTCCATTGAAAATTCAGTTCTCTTCAATAAAGATTAATTAAGCATATGCTCTATGCAGAGACTATCAACATACCAGTAGAACCAAGAAACCCATTCTGCTTTTTTCTGCCTCACTTCAAAAAGTAACAGGGAGGCTAGCAAGAAGAGAGAGCCAGAGTCATTAGAAAGGAGTGAAGTGGTTGGTCTGGCAAGTTTCAATATATGTGAACAAGACTCCTTGGTCTCTTTTCACAGGTGCAGTTTGGGAAGTAATACTTGGGGATTTGGGGATTCTAAGGTAAGAATGTGTTTGATAAGTAAAGGTGGGCAACAGGCAGTTACTGGCTCTAAATGACTATACAATTCAGATAATATTTCTTGATAGTACCTCTGTGCTAGGTGATGTTGGAAGGTATAGAAGAAAGAGATGGTAGCTCTTCCCTGGAGGAGATGACAGTCTAGTGGGGAAGGCAAGTCACATACATATTTGAAGCAATTAGAAAATAATATTGCCTAAGGCTACATGACATAGAGTAGTCAGAGAATGCTACAGGAGAAATGATATGGGGTAGAGTACTTGGGGAAAGGGGAGGGGGAACTTGAAGTGGATATTGAGGGATGAGTGGCATTTGAGAAGATGATAAGAAGGATGACAGTGGGGAAGGAGACTTAAGTTTGTCAAATTGAGAATTATGGCCAAAAAGCAAATAGCCAAAGGAAAGATAAAGCAAGAAATCTATATATTCCACAAACTAGCAAATTATTTCTTCTGATAACTGTTATCATGGTGTAGTGACAAAAGCCCTAGATTGGGAATCAGAGGAGCTAGGCTCTGCCATTTACTACCTGTGTAATGCTGGGTAGGTCACTCCCCTCCCCACATGCCATACCTCAGTATCTACATTTGTAAAAATTAATAAGGTAGGCTCTACCTCCAACGTTCCTTACAGTTCTAAATTCTGTGTACTCCCATGAAATCCAGGACTTGGGAAAATAACACCATAATTTTCCACCTCTTCCCCCCAAAAAATTCAGGGAAAGTTCTTTACTTGACTTATATTTTCCCCTCCACAGATTCAGCCAAGTGGATTCTAGGAATATTGTGCGTCTGTTGGGTCCAGACATTGGGATGCTGGTCATATCTCTTATCATCATAAAACTGAGCCAAAAGCTGGTGACATCCCTTGTTCCTGAGTCACATTTACCCTCCCATCGCAAAGAGATGGAGGAGGAGACAGAGGAAGAGAGAGAGGCAGTGAGTGAAACTCCATGCTATCTTAGACCTGACAATTAAATTGGACTTTGATTGGTGAAGGTAATGTGGTATAATGGGGTTCTTAGTCTTGGACCAGGAAATCAAGGGACAGGTCCAGCTTTATCACAAAGAGAAGGGGAATGAAGGAGGGCAAGGAAGGCAGTTGCAGCTTTTATGCCACATAAGACATGTAAGTCACAGAATCCTATGGATCTTAAATAGATTCCACTCCTATTCTATTCACTGCCTAAGAGAGTAAAGGGATCATGGCATGCTATTGTCTAGTTTCCATCAATCAATAGATTGGCAAGCACTTATTTCTGGTCCTTGAACAAAGACACTCTCTCACCTGATCCCAGACATTTTCACAGGATGTTTCCCCCATACCTCTTCTAAATGATTCCATACTATTCAAATAGTTTTGTATATACAATTGTATAGAATACTCTGCCTTCTCATCTCTACCTGCCGGCTCTCTTGGTGCCCTTCAAGTCCTAGATAAAATCTTACCTTCTATAGGAAACCTTTCCCAATCCCAAGTAATTCTAGTACCTTCCAGCTCCATAGATTATTCCCCATTTATCCTGTCTATAACTTGTTCATATGTAGTAATTTGCTCGTTGTCTATCCTATTAGAAGGTGAGCTACTTGAGGGCAGGGACTATCCTTTACCTTTGTATCAAAAGCACCTGGCATAGCACCTAGTACATAGTAGGTGCTTAATAAATACTTATTGACTGACTTTATGAATTTGCCTTTGTGCCAGGCACCTTGCTAGGTACTAGGAATACAAAAATAAAACTCTTGAGGTTCTTGCTGTCAGAGTTTACATTTCATTGCAAACAAGGTAGTTTATAGTGAAAGAACACTAACAGGGAGATCTGGAAAGATTTTGTGTAGAAAATGATACTTGAGCTGAGTCTTTTCCCCCTGTAACAAACATCCACAGGCCTTAAAAACAAATTCCCAGTTTGGCCATAACTGCTTCCCCTACCCTCAACGTGCCTCAATCTGCACTCTGCGTCCATTATCTCTCTGTCTGGAACTAGATAGCATATTTCATCATGAGTCCTTTGGAGTTGTGCCTAGCCATTGTGTTGATCAAAATTCCTTAGTCTTTCATAATTGTTTGTCTTTACAGTATTGTTATTATTGTATAAATTGATCTCCTGGTTCTTCTTACTTCCCTCTGCATCAGTTCATGCAATTTTTCTTTGAAACCATCCACTTCATCATTTCTTAGTATTCCATCATGTACGTATATCGTAAATCATTTAACCATTTCCCAATTGATGAGTACTCAGCTTCCAATTCTTTGCCATCCAAAAAAAAGCTATTATAAATATTTTTGCACACATGAGCACTTTTCCTCTTTATCTCTTTGGGAAACAGACTTAATAATGGTATCCAAGGGTCAAAAGGTCCATATAGCTTAATAATTTGGAGGCAATAGTTCCAAATTGTTTCCAGAAGAGTTGGACCTTCCCCAACAGTACATTAAATTACCTGTTTTCCTTCAGTCCCTTTAGCATTCATCTTTCCCCTTTTTGTCACCTTTGCCAATCTAATTGGTATGAGGTAGAAGGGGTTTAATTTATATTTCTCTAATTATTAATGATTTGGATCATTTCCTTCATAGGATTATTGCTATTTTGGATTTTGAGCTAAGTCTTGAAGGGACTAAGGGATTCTATGAAACTGATGGAAAGAAAAAATATCTTCTAAGTTTAGGGAACCTCCAGTACAAAGATTCAAAAAAAAAAAAGCAATGAAGTATCCTGTATAAGGAACATCAACAACGTCAGTTTGTCTGGACTGCATACTATGGGGAAGGGTAGTAATTTGAACTCTTTTCACAGGCAGATGAAATCAATCTGGATATTGATGACAGTAATTCCGAATGTAGCACATTCTCTGAGGAAAGTGTCTCTGAAGCAAGAACAAAGGGGAAGATGACAGAATTCTTAGGCAAAATCACTGCCATCACTGCTCACTTGAAAACAATACTGGACACCCTCATAACAATAGCTGGAAAGGTCCTGGTTACCCTACTCCTGGGCTTGTCAGGTAACATGGGGATCTACGGGCAAGAGGAAGGACTTGGGTGGCTCAAACTGTTGTCTATAAAGTCCAACTTAGAGCTTTCTCAGGAAGCCTCCTTGGTGAAGTGATGCCCCATAGAAGCACCAGAGACTCTCTTGGGTCTGACTTTTACTCTGAGAACAATTCAAGCTAACTAAAGACACCAAGGCTGGATACTCTGGTCAATTTACCTACAACTAGCAGACTTTTTAAGGTAGCTAAGTGGCTCTGGGCTTAGAATCAAGAAGAGCTGAGCTAAAATCCTTCATCAGACATTTAGTAGCTGTGTGACTGGGCAAGTCACTTTACTTCTCTAGGTCCCCATTTCCTTATGTGTAAAACGAGGAAGTTGAACTTGATGACCTCTAAAGTTTCTTCTAGCCCTAAATCTATCATTCTATGATTCCTTCCCCTCACAAAATCATTGACTCTCAGGGCTTAAAGTGAATTTAGGGATTATGTAGTCCAACCACCTGCTATTATAGGTGAGGAAATGAGGCAGTATGGTATGGTGGAAAGAACCCTGAATTTAGAATCAAGGAAACTGAGTTCAAATTCCAACTCTCTGTCCCTTAACAGGGGTAAAGGAAGGGAATAAACATTTATGAAGCCCTGCCAGGCACTGTTCTAAACAACTTACAAATATGTCATTTTATCCTCGCCAGAACCCTGTGAGGTAGGTATATTTTATAGCTGAAACTGAGGCAGGAAGAGGTTACATGACTTGATCAGGGTCACACATCTAAGAAGTATCTGAAGTTGGATTTGAACTCAAGTCTTCCTGACTCCAGGTCCAGTGTTAATAATTGTCAGAGCTAAGATTTCAACCTAGGTCTTCTGACTCCAAATATGATATTCTTTCCATTATATTGTATAGCCTCTTTTAAAGATTTTGGCTAATGTCACTCTAACAAAGTTCCTATATTGTGCCACTCAGCTTCTGTTGATTGTACCAATGTCCACTCAGACACATTGTTGTTGGTTGTTTTTCTAATAAGAGTGTGAATAGGATTAGGGTTTAAATTCTTCATCCAAGCACAATCTGTTTCTCTCTCTAGGGATCATCTACCCTTCACTGACATCTGCTGTATACTTTGTTACCTTCTTGGTCATATGCTCCTGGTGGTCCTGTCATCGTAAAGTGAGCTCCCTGGCCTTCAGCACCATGTGTGTCTCCCTGGCCATCTTCACTGCAGGTCACATTGGGAGCCTCTATCTCTATCAGCTGCCTTACTTTCAAGACTTAGTCCCACCAGATGACATTTATGCCAGGTAGAAGCCAAGGCTGCAGCCTAAGCTTTAAATTGTCTCTCTCGATTAAGGGGAAGGGTTCAAAGCAAAAGTTTGCTACTTTGAGCCCAGTCAGAATTATAATCCAATTCAACAAATGTGTCTATGAAAAAATCCATTACATTCAAAGTCCTATGATTAGTACTGAGGAAACAAAAATAAAAAACAAAACTGACTCTGCCTTCAAGAAACTTAAATTGTAATGGGAAGGGCAGGGGGGATTTCAGGGTATGTATTGGAAATTTTTGTTGTTTGGAACTTTGTCTAATGAGGCCAAAATCTGAAGTTCATTCTTCATGTGGGGCAATCAGTTTTTCCCTTCGCCTGACTGATTATGACATAGCCAGGGTCATCACATTGATTGGTTCTGGCAATCATAGTTGAGAACCGGGGAAGGAAGTGTGAATGATTCAGTACAAGACTCTCTCCACTGCTGGAAAAACACAGTAAGTATTATACAGATGATGCACTAGTGGTATTGCCTTTTTATATGAAAGATAACCCTTCTGACTCTGAGATCTATCTGTGGTCTAGAACTAGAGCTAGAAAGCACTTCAGAGATCATCTAGTTCAAACACTGCACTTTGCAGATGAGGAAACTGAGGTCCAGGGAATTTAAAGGATTTGCTCAAGATCATACAGACAGGGAACATTAGAAGTTGAATTTGAACTCAGATCTTCTGACTTTAGAACTTATTCTAAATATTTACTTTGACCTAGGCACTGTCCTAGGTACTAGGGCTACAAAGATAAAAAGAAAAGATTCTCTTTCCTTAAGGGACATTCTATGTTACAGTCTGAAATAGAGTTGGGAATTTTGCTGGATTACCAGTTTAATCTTTCCATCCCTTGAAAAATGTGGTTCAAAATCTGGCAAAATTGCTTCACAGAGAAAACTTTCACAGGGTAGATATATCCCCACAGGAAGCACTGACTGATAGGAAACACTGTTGCTTAACACTCTTCACTGTGTCTTGTCTCTACTTTCTTCAGGCTACTGGGCATGACTGCTATCATTAAGACCAATAGGACAGAATCCTGGAAACTCCATTTCCACCCAGAGCTCAGCTGGCCTGAGTTTGCAAATCCTCTCATTCTGCTTCTATCCTATTATGTGCTAATCATGCTATTACATCAATGGAATCCAAATCCAAGGATAAGTGAATGTGTAAGTGAATGGTTTAATCTATATGTTCAAAGTAAGGGATTGATACATCTAGAGACCACCTTCTTAACCCCTGGTCAGCTTTGGCAGAGGAAAACAATCTGATTAATTTATACTAAGAGGTGAATGGCTGCATATCATGGCTTACTCTCTTCAGGGAGTATGATGAAAACATTTGTTCATCATTTACTAGGTGTAAAGCACCATTTAAGACTGGAATGAAGAATGGAATCCACTTGAGGGCAAAGACCATTTCACTTTTGTCTCTATATCCTCGGTACCTAGTACAGTGCCTGATCTGTAGGAGGTGCTTATCATTGACTCTGAAGTCAGAGGATCTTTGCTCAAATACTGCCTCTGATGCTTCTTCCTACTTGCATGGCTTCAGGCAAAGGTCTCTGTTTCTTCATCCATGAAAAAACGGGTTGGAATTAGATGATCTCTGAGGTCTCCTCTAATTTTAGATCTATGATCCCATGGCTATAGACAGATCTCAAATCAGAAGCATTATTTTCATTGAAAATAAGAGCATTTGAAGCTGAAAGAGGTAGGTGTGCTTAGACTGAAGAATATGCAATATAAAACCGATTTTCAATATTCCCAGAATATTTTATATTAGCTCTAGAAGGGAGAATCACAATTAATAGGTGGAAATTACAGGTAAATAAATTCCATTGCATTATAAAGAAGGTACCTACTTTTAAAGTTCTACTTTTAAAGTTATTCAATAATAGGAAATGCTATAGGAAGTAATGAGGTGCCCGCCATTGGATATGCTCAAATAGAAGTTGAGTAGAGAAGAGATTTCTACAAATCTTTTGGTGGGGTGAACTGAACTAGTGATCTCTAATGTTTCCTTCAGTTACAAAATTCTGTGACTCTTTTATTGATTGTGACTGAATTTTCCACACTCACCCATTTAGGTGGTTATCTGTCCTATTTCTAAAGCTGCCCAGGAAAGGAATCAGAAACCTATGTGGCTCTGTGTGCCCCTATAGGGAGGCGTGCCCAGGGTACCAGTGGGAGCCCCTGGAAACACTGAGACACGAGCACGAATGATGGGAACAAAGGCAAAGATCACAGAACTTAGAGTTAGAAGGGACTTTAGAGATCACTTGATGTAGGGGTGGGGAGACTGCAGCCTAGAGGCCACCTGGGGCCCTCTAGTGCAGCCCTTTGACCGAATCCGAACTTCACAGAACAAATCCTTTTTTAATAAAAAGAGTTGTATAAAACTTGGACTCAGTCTAAAAGTTGCACTCAAGGACCTAGAAGGCCACAGTTTCTCCACTCCTGATTGCCCTCTCATTTTACAGAAGGAGAAGTTAAGGCCCAACGGGCAGATGTGACTTATTTAAGCTTGTACAAGCAGAGCCTGGGTTCCAACCCCACTCTTTTGACTCCAAAACCAATGCTCTTTTTATATTAATACACTCCTCCTAGGAAACAGTAACTGTTAGATAAATACAATAAAATAGACTCCATAATCATAACCCCTCATTTGGCCACACCCCCTACTCCAATTCCTTCCTTCTGGAAGCTAGGTTTTCCTTTTCTACCAAAGTGACAATTAACTACTTTCCCAGGCTCATTATACAAAAGCAGGGCTTCTAAGCTCCTCAGCGTTCCACTCTGGTCCTCTAGTCATGGAAATATACTAAAACAAAGACTCTTTACCCCTGGACTAGGTGATGGCTAAGTTTCCTTTTAACCTTGTAATTCTATTGCCCTATAAAAATTCACTACATTATAGATCAAGAATCAGGGAGGTTAAAAGATTTTTCCCAAAGTTATGTAGCAAGTCAATCAATCAATCAATAAGCATTTATTAAGTAGCTACTTTGTGCCACTGAGGAGATAAAGAAATGTAAAAGACAGTCCCTTCCCTCAAGGGGTGCCCAATCTAATGAATGCTGAATGAAAATTCAGTCATAGTTTCCATATTCCTGACCTCATTGGAGTTATTATTTTAAAATTTTGTTTTTCACAGAAACAAGAATGGATAGAAGAGTTTATTCCAGATTCTTCAACAGACTATAATGAACTGGAGCTAAACTGTATCCCGTGGCCCATGGCCAGTGAGAAGGACAGGGTGAGGGTACTCATATGGATGCTTATGTGTAACAACTCTTCTTGTGGATGTTGAGGGCTCCACCAGAGTGCTGAACACAAGGATATTTCTGGAGACTGTGGTGCCTATATGGCTGGGTATTTTTGCTAAATTTTGTACTGAGAGCCTGGAATTTTAAATGTATATCATTACCCCTATTCTACCATCTTGACTTAATGAAAAGAAAGAGGGGATATGAAAATCAAATGGCACCTCATAAAAATGGACAAGGAAATTCCTTCTCCATGGCTGATGAGAGGCCCTGAGTATGGTATTAATTAAACAACAATAAACATTTATTAATTGCCTTCCTAGTTCAAGACACTTTGTTGAGGGAAGGGTAAGGCATGCAAAAATAAAAGAGGCCCAATTTTTTACCTCAATGAACTCATAATCTATTAGGGGAGGATCTTATATACCTAAGGAGAATAAAACAAAGTGGAGTATGAAGGGGACAAAGGAAAAATCTAAAATCTTCTGAAGAGTTATTTCATCTGGGAGGATCAGGGAAAGCTGGTTTCATAGGTGAGGGGCAGGTGAGCTTCATTTTGAAGGCTGGAGGTAAGGAAAACATATTACTGCCATAGGAAATGACTTGTGTGAAAGCATGGAGCTAAGGTCTGAAGTGGCAGTAATCTGGTATGGCTGCAACATAGAATGAATGCAGAGGCATAATGTAAAATAAGTCTGAAAAGGTGGGAAGAACAAAAAGTACAGAAAACCTTAAATGCATGACTGAGAACTTCACATTTTATTCTGTAAACAATAGGAATATATTGAAGGTTTGGAGGCATGATCAGACCTAGGTTTTAGAAAGATGACACATAGTTCATTCAGTCAATTAACAAGAATTTAATAAATATTTACAATGTGCCAGGCACTTTGCATAATAAATATTTCCTTAGTACTTTCCCATATGCCTAACACATACACACACACACACACACACACACACACACACACACACACCATACATACACACACACGATTTGCTATCTGCCCTTTTTGCCTTAATACCCTGTCCCTCTGTCCTTTCATTTCTATCTTGCTCTGTGAACACTAGCCCAATCCATTCTACCACTGCTCATGTAAAGGGCATGAAAACTCAATTACCTATGGTTCCATTCACAACCTTTTGAATTCCAGACAAAAATCCCATTCCCTGGCCTCCACTCCCCTATACATGGCATAATCTCCTATTTAAAGTTAGCACTTTCATCTTTAGGTATTTGTATCTACAGTGCCTTACATGTAGTAGATGCTTAATAAACATTTTAATATTTATCTTATTGTTGTTTCCTGACCTTGCTTCCATTTTCTTTTCATTGCTCTTTTAAATTCAAATTAGTTGATGAGTTCCTTATGCATCTACATTTGTTTCTTTCTCTACTTCTTATGGTACAATAATATTTCATTACACTCATAAATTACAATTAGTTCAGCCAGTCAATCCATTAATAAACATTTATTAAGTATCTACTATGTGCCAGGCATTGTACTAAGTGTTGTGCCCAGTTTATGTATCCCCTTTTAGTTTCCAGATCACGAAAAAAAAATTGCTGCTATAAAAGCTTTTATACATATGGGTCCTTCTCCTCTTTCTTTGATCTCGTCTTCCATCTTTTTTGCCTCAAGTTTTTTAAATTACATTTGCGAGGCACTGGACAAACACATTCTTGCCAAATGTATTAGGTAAACTTTATCTCTAGCCAGGAATCTGTCATCCCTATATCGTAATCCCGGAAATCCCAAATATATTATCAGATACTATCATCTTAGTCAGATATTTATTTCCCAAATTAATTTTTTCTTTTGCATTTCTTGTCTTCAATGGGCAAAGCAATCTTTGCCCTTATGGTTTTTTTTCCTTTCTTTAGTTTCTTGCCAAAGACTTCATAATCATTGATAATACTTTTTAGGTTTTTTTCTGGAAGTTTAATTTGTGCCCAAGTAAATTGCCGAAAGTGGGTAGTTGTCATTTGTTTTGATTTATCTTGGGGATCTCTGTTCTGTCTTGGAAAAATGTCCCAAGAACATAATAAAACTTCTCTATTGTTGCCAGGTTAACAAATAGCTGTCTTAGTATAGGGAATGTACAGTTTCTACTGCTCCTTTACTCTTCATTTGCCTATTACTGAATGAATCTGATGAACTCTCTCTTGAGCTCTGTATTTCAGCACCAGATACCTCCAACTCCACGGCCAACAGGCATCTCAAACTCAATAGTTCAAACTAGAGCTCGTTGTCTTTCCTACTAAGCCCACCTATCCTCCAAATTTCTCAATTTTTGCTAAGGCAACCACCATCATTCCAGTCATCCAGATTGGCAGCCTTGGATCAATCTGTATTCTTTCCTCTCAAACTCACCCTCCCTAACTAATCAATTGCTAAGTTCTGATGATTCTGATTTTTCAACACCTCTTGTTGAATTCATCCTATTCCCTCTACTCATCACCATTGCTGTCCCTCCCCAGCTCACACCCTCACATCTCTCAACTGTTGTAATAGTCTCTTGTTTTCCATGTTTCAAGTCTCACTTCTTTCCAATCCATCCTTTACTCATCTGCCAAAAATAATTTTCCTAAAACACAGTCCTTAACATATCTTTCCTTTCCCTTATCCCATCAGAAGTTGGTGGAAATTCACCAACAAATCCCCATTATCAACCAGAAAAAGGGAGATCTCTGTGCTGTGCAGTGTAAAGAGCCCTGAGGGGCTAGTGTTGCTTGAGGATACAAGGAGAAGGAGGAAGAGAAGGAGAAGGAAGAGAATTAGAAGGAAGAGGAAGATGGGCTTCTGTATCTGGATCTTTAAATTATCTGAATCTCCCTATGTTTTTTAAAAATTGCAACCTTTTCTGGCAGTGAAGGGTAATGAAACTAACGAGATGATAGACCAACACACTGAGTTTCTACAGAACATTTTTATTCTGTAGGTAGAATCAACCATTGACTTGTGATGGAAGGAAAACCAATACTGACCTATAGTAGTAAATGAGAATAGAATTAGAATAGAAATGATCTTGCCATGCAAATAGATTGACCAATCAGATTAGTTCGCAGAATGAAGTGTTAAATCCTGCTTAGGTGCAAAAAGCACATAAAATCAGAGTGTCTGTAGATACTAAATGGCCGCTCCATTTTATGAAGTTGGGAGTTCTTTGGTCAGAAAACTGTTTTCTCATTGCTTTTCTCTAGAAGTGCCTAACATTTCAAACTTGGCCAATACATTGAATTGTTTTGTTTGATTATATTTCTATGTTAAAGGGGAGGGATCCCATTATCCTCTGGCATTGGAGGCTCAGTGCTGAGTTAGTGCCCGGTGATAGAGATGGAAAAAATAAAAAGAGGGAAGAGCATTGATAGTAAATACATTAAAATGAGGGGAAAGTTCTGGGGGAGATTCAGGGGTAGTTTTGTGGTAGGTTAAATTTAATATTTTTGGAAAAAATTTCATAAATTTTTGGTTTCCACTTTGTATTTTAAATGTTTGCATTTGTTAAGTACTTCACAAAGAAAAATCTGCAATCCTGGGCCAGTACCAGCTGTTTTGACTTTCATTTTGCTGCTGAACTTCAATGAGTCTGGAAGAGAGAGTGAGGTTGACAACTTTGCTCAGTTCTGCCTCACTTAAATCCAATTCATGTTCAAGTCAAGACATCACCCCATGATGTCATTGGTCCTTTTCCAAAAGGAAAGATGAACAACAAGAACCTTCAATGACTTCCAATTAACTTTAGAATAAAATACAAATTCCTCATAGCTTTTAAAGTCTTTTATAATTAGATTCCAATTTCCCTTTCCAGGTCTATTGCAAATTATTCCCTTTTACACCCTTTGTGTTCCAATTAAATTATAGAGTTTCCTAGCTGACTAAAATCTTTTTCTTCCTCTTCCTCAAATTTAACATCATAACCATCAGGATATAGTTGCTAAGCACTTGTAATGAACAAGCCATTGTGTTAGTTGTTGGATTCAAATAAAATGTCTAGAGCCTGGGTGCCAGGGTACTTCAGTTCTAATCTTGTTCCAATCAACCTGGAACAATTTTATATTGCTCAATAAGTCAGAAATCTGTGGTTTTGCCAGCATGCATACTTTCTTTGCCTGTACAGATTACAAATGCATTGTGTCTTAGCCAACAATCTTTGAGAACAGTTGAAAAATTCATTCCCAGCAGCCATTCTGGTGATTGGCTTCCCTGAATTCAGCTAGGCTGGTCCTCCCATGTCAAATGTACAATGTATCATCACGCCCATACTCAACATCTTCCCACCTTGCCAGTATGTTTCAGAATTCAAGTACATTGACATGATTTGCAAGAATCCAGGGTTACATTTACAGCAAATGAAATATCAGGGTAGGAAGGATCTTAATGAAAGGACTAGGCATGTGCAGAATGACAACTGCAAATGACCCAAAGAAAATGGAGAAAGGTATTGGTGAGCACAGTCACCTTGCAGCCTATTAAGATATTATCAAAGACATATATAACCTAAATTCATAGGATGGCTGGGTATCATATAGTATTTAAAATTTATCTTTGGTGATTGTTGATCCAATATCCTCATCTGACTTCTACCTTTTTTTTTTTTTATCAGTTGACTGTTCTCCCAAGTGGGAGCTGGCAGGATGTGCCACTTTTGAAGTGTGAAGCATATAAGCTCCCAAGCTGTGGTGTGGAATCTCCTCCATTTTGTGATTCAGAACATGGTAAGACTCTGTCTTCTTGTGTAGGTGAACTCAGTAACCTAGGGGAATGGTGTTGAGTCCCTACCTGGACTTAACAGGCAGCTATGTATTAGTGGACAGAGCAAGGGATTTGGAGTCAGAAGACCTTGCTCTGCCACTTACTAGCTGTGTGCCCTAGAATATGGGTCACAAGTCACAGGTTGAGTCCTGCAAGGGATTGTAGAAGACATTTATTATTTATTTAACCCTCTCTTTTCATAGCTGAGGAAACTTAGTTGTAGAGATTTTAAGTGACTGAATAAATTGTGTCAAACTCAGATTTTTTAAAATTCCAAATCCAGAGCTCTATTCACTATACCACACTGCATTGACCTTTAAAAAGTTCTTTAATTTCTCTGTGCTCCTCTTTCCAGTTTTATCATCTGTAAAGTAGAGATAGCAATACCTGTACCAGTTACCTTAACTACATTGTTGATTTTTTTCTTAAATATTACTTATGTTCCCTGCTTCTTTTGCATATTCCTGTCATTTCCCAGTGGATTATCTCTCTCCCCCAGCAGAAACCTCTCTTGTCACAAAGAAGCATAAGCAAAGAAAAATAAACCAACACATTGACCAAGACATGGTACTTCTCTTGGAGCTATTGATGTGTTGTTGTTTGTCTTGTGTTCTTTAAGAGAACCAGTGACATTGGAGTGATGTCTTGGCTTGTGCATGAATTGGATTTAAAAAGGCAGAGATATGCAAAATCATCAACCTCACTCTTTTATTTAGAGTCGTTGAAGTCCAGTGGTAAGACAAAGGTCAAGATGTTGTTGATGTGGGTTAGGTGGGAAGGAATTTGTGGAGACTGCTTGGGAGGTAGAATCCTTCAGGAGATGGAAAGGGGGTTGTCTTTATATTATAATAAGACATGCCTGGAAAAGACAGCCAAATGTTTTCTGTAACAGTTGGGATTGCTAGGTGTATTTTGACCCCTCAGTCTTCTTCCCTGGTGTCTGTAAATCTATCTACAATACTTGTAGGAAGCAGCACCTTCCTTGAGGAGACAGAACCTAAAGACAACAAGCCCAGCAGTTTCTCTATTCTTGGCCATCTCATTATGAATCAAAGTTATGTCACAGCACTGATCTTTATGATGGTAAGATCCAAGACTGATGAAATTTCTGGTTATTTATTTATTTGGGTTTATTGTTGTTATATTTATCCTTCTATTCTTTAGGACAAATAAAAGAAAATCTTGTCTTACATAGGAATAGGGACTTTACCTGTCATTTCACTGGTATAGGAAATTCTGTCAACTCAGATCATGACCTTCTCTGTAACTGATGATCTTAGAAAGTTGCTAAGAGCATTGAAATGCCCTCAGATGTGCCCAGAATCCATTGCAGTTCTATGAAATCTTCCCTACTTCAATAAATTAAAAAAAATTGATTCATCAATTCAATTTAATTCAATTAAGATGTTATTAAGCACTTTTACTATCTGTGTTCAAGGCCTCGTGCTGGGGTTATAAAAATGGATGCAACACAAAGTCTTCTTTCTAGGAGCTTAGAGTCCAGTAGAAAAAAGGACAGGTAGACAAGTAACTGTGGCACAAAGAAGAGTAAGACAGTTGAGATGGAGAGATGAAAGCAAATTGCTATCAGAAATTTAAGGAGGGAAAGGTAACTTTCATGGAGGAATGAGGGTAATGGTGAGCAGAGAAGTCCTAGTGGAGGATTTGGTATCTGAATTGGGCATTGAAGAAAAGGATAGACCTCTAAAAATAAAGATGGAGGTGTGAGGGAAGATGGCATGAGATTAGGCATAGAGGCAGGAATAACACGAGAAGGTAGTGTAGAGAATAGTCCAGTTTGGTTAGAAACAGAGTATAGGAAGGGGAGTATTATAAGATAAGGTAGGAGCTATTTTGTAGAAAGCCTTGAATGCCAGGATCAGGGGCTTATATCCTCTATTTGATAGGTAATAAGGAGTCTCTGAAGGTTTAATAGTAGAAGAGTGACATGATCACAGAGATGTATCAAGAGGATTATGTTCATGAGGAAAATGTGTCTACTCTTCCCAAGATATTTTTGTTTAGATTCCAGCCAATTGGATTTTTGTGCTGCCATTTTGCTGCAGATCTGGAGCATCACTCACAACAGCTGGCTGACTTTCATCTTGTTGATCTGGTCATGCATCATTTGGATGGCTCGTAACAGGCGACGCTTGGCCTTGCTCAGCTCACCCTTTCTCGTCATCTACGCAAATATCCTCATTCTTCTTAATTTCTTTGTTGCTCTCAAAGTTTCTCAGGAAGAATTATTTCCAGGAGTTTCCACTTCAACCCTCAGGGACTTTGATCTAAAGCCTTATCCCCAGCCCTGCTTCCATATTAGTGTCAAGGTAAGCACTTGTCTCTTCAGTGATTCTACATTTGGCATTAAATACCATGACACTTTTTGATAGTCATGGTGAAAAGGAAAGACTGGAATGCAGTTTGCAGCCAGTGAAGTCAGAAGGGAAACGGGAAAAAAATTATTATAGTGATGATGAGAAAATGATTCAATAGCCTATGAATAGCTCACTATTCTTAAGGAAGCATGCGGTATAATGGACCCTAGATTGGGATTTCAGAGACTGAGGTTCTAGCCATGGTTCTTCCCCCAACTCATTTTGTATAAGTTACTTTCCCTTTTGGGACCCCAGCTTCATCATCTGTACAAAGAGAAGTAGATAATTCCTAAGTTTTCCTCCAATTTTATGGCTTTGTAGATTCTTTGAAGGCATAGAAATGGCTGGGATCACTTGATCTATCCTTAACTTGAATCTGCCTGATCCCTTGTTATCAGTGGGCTCTAGATATACCTAAGAGACAAGGTTATTTTAAAGATATATTTCTGAAAGTCACTGCCATGATAGAAATCAACAATCTCTATGCCCAAGAGGTCCTTGAATAAGAAAAGAAAGGTTTTCATTTGTTTTCATTTGCAGACTTTCTATGCATTTTCATTTTGGCTTCTCCTGAGGCAGTATGTGACAGAGAGACAGTCTCTGGCAAAGGCAAAGGAGGAGGCTCAACAGGAAGTGACTGGTAATGAATATGGTGACGACACAGTATGAAAAATGAAAATGCTACCCAAGCAGTCCCTGCCTTTGGGGGAACCTTGAGAAAAAGCACCCCCCTCTTCCTTGGAGTGATTGTTTTTTAAATTAACAAAGGGCAAGGCAGTCATTTCTAGTGTTTTTATGTGGGGGCCCTGGGATCTCAATAGAAGCCACTGACATATGGTTTAATATAGTACCTGAGGTGTCAGGAAAGGAACTCAGGGTCACCTGCAACATCATGCCTGCTTAAAGTACAGTTCCATGTTAAGTTACTCTAGCTCACAGGAAGCTTGGCTGAAGAAAGTGCCAATGATTAGTCTGGATGAGACAAGATTCAGGGGCCATGATGGCAGCATTCAAGTATTTGAAGGACTGTCATGTGGAAAAGAGATTAGACTGGTCCTCTTGAGCCCTGGAGAGCAATATCAGGAACAATGAATGGAAACGACAAAGAATGACATTGTGACTTGATATTAGGAAGTCTTTCTAACAATTCCAAAGTGGAATTGTCCCTCTCAAGAGGTGGGAGATTCCCCCCTTCTTTGGAGGTCATCAGGCAAAGACATAAGATTCGTCAGGTATATTGTAGTGGGGATTTTTTTTTATGGGATGGATTGGAGTAGACGACCTCCAAGGACCCTTCTAGCTCTCATATTTGGTGATTCTGTGGGGATACAAGGATGAATAAGACATGGACTCTACCTTCAAGAGCCTCATAGTCTACTATGAAATAAGAGGCATCATGGTAGAGTGAAAATCAACCAACAAGCACTTACTAAGTATCTAATAAGTAGAGAGACAGAGAGATAGATACATATATACATACATAAATTGATACATAGATGATAGCTACTTACATACATAGATGATCAATATATTCAGACTAATAATAGATACATAGATACCTATAGAGAGAGATAAATACATACATAGATACATAGATGATAGACACATAGAAACATAGATAGATACACATCTAGGTGATTGATACATGCATAGATTGATAGATACATAGGTATCTACATAGATAAATACATACATAGATACATAGATGATAGACACATAGAAACATAGATAGATACACATCTAGGTGATTGATATATGCATAGATTGATAGATACATAGGTATCTACATAGATAAATACATACATAGATACATAAATGATAGATGATCGATACATAGATCGATACAAAGATGATGGATACACAGACACATAGATATGTCAATATATAGATTATATATATAACATATAGATTGATTATAGATATCCACATAGATAGATGCACAGAGAGATACATAGATCAATGGATAGAATGATAGATAAGTAGATAAATTTATGTTAGGCACTATGCTAAGCATTTAGGATACAAATTGAGATACAGAAGTGAGATAGTCTCTGTGCTCAAGAAGTTTACATTCTACTTGAAGGAGCACAATATTAAATGACATGTAAAGCACTTTACAAATCTTAAAGAACTATATAAATGCTGGTTCTTCTTCTTATTAATCATTACCATCATCGTTAATATTAACAATGGATTTGGAATCTGAGGACCTGGATTTTAATTCTTGCTCTAAAACGTATGCTAGAAAATTTTAGTAGGTCACTTCACCTCTGTTCAGGCTCTGCTTCTTCTGTAAAATGTAATGGTTCTACTCGATAAACTCTAAGGTCCATTCTAGATCTAAAGTTCTATGTGAAAATGACTCCAAAACAAAATAGAATTTAACGTAGAGAAAGGATAAAAAAGTTATAGGAATTCAGAGGATGGAGAAATTATTACTGGCTAAGGGAATCTGGAAATTCTTCCCAGACAATATGGCATTTAAGTGAGGTCTTGAAGAATGTGGTATATTTCAACAGGCAGAGATAAAAAAGAACACTCTGGGTACAAAATTCTTTCATAAAAGTGAATGGGTGAAAGTAATAGTAATATTGTTTTAAGAACAACTTTGAATGACGAAGTCATTTTAACTATTATAAATACCCAAATTAACTAAAAAGCACCTATGAAGGAAGATACTATCTGCATCCAAAGAAATAACTGATAAATAGAAGCATGTATAGAATGATTACACACACACACACACACACACACACACACACACACACACTCACACTTACATTTGTGTCTAATGGCAGCCATCTCTGGGGGGAGGTGATAAACTTATTTTAAAAAGTTACATGAGTATTATATATTTAAAAGAAATACTACATTGTGTGTAATAGATTTGCAGTTTCATGTTCAATCATCTTTTTTTTATTCTACTCTGGTATGGAAATGCTTGTGTTATTTCATAAATTGAATATGTATACATATATTTTTAAAAGTGAGTAGGATAAAAATCCTAAATGAATTAAGGCGTGAACCATTGCTTTGTGGCCCAGCTTGCTAATTTAATAGGAGGTAAGAACAGAAGGGGGCAGGGAGTGGGGAGACAAACCAAGGCTTATGATGAAATAAGAGGCATTGTGGTAGAGTGGAAATCAATCAACAAGCACTTACTAAGCATCTAATAGATAGATACAACAATTTTGATGGCACTTCTTATTATTTCAGAAACTTAATAACGTGGAGACCAGAAATTTGCAAAGCACTATTGGTGTTTTGGTAATTATAAGGTGGATGGTTGTTAAATCTGGCTTAGGAATGGGGATTTAGGAATCAGGAGAGATTGTTAATTCTGCCTCAGACAGTTAGTAGTTCTATGACCCTGGGCAAGTTATCTTAACTTTCTGGACCTCAGTATCCTCATCTGTAAAATGAGACTGTTAGACTGAATAACCCCTAATATCCCTTCTAGTTCTAAATTTACAGTCCTATACTTGACTTCTCTTGCTGTCTTTATAGGTCAAGAGAAACAGACAAATGCTGTCATGGATCTCTTGGGCTCTCTCATTACCGGAATCCTGGTTAAATATTGGATCTTCATTTGTGGTAGCATGTTCTTTATTGTCAGCTTTGATGGCAAGGTGGTTGTCTACAAGATCTTCTACATCATGCTTTTTCTCGCCTGTGTGGCCCTGTATCAGGTAAATTCCCTTGCCATGGGAATCATAGACACTCCTTTTCTGCTTTCTCCACATACTGGTTCCCAAGAATCAATAGCTGTTGGGCCTTCTTTTGCCTCATTGTAATGTGAAGGTGGCCCAGGGTTCTCAAAAGCTATGGAAGTCAAGCAGAAACTCCTTTTAACTATTAATCTCACGTTGTTCCCTTGCCTGAAATATCCCCCTCTTCTCCTCTTCAATTGTAGAGATTTTTTCCATTCTTGAAGTCTTCTTTGATCCCCCTGATTAGTTACAACTTTGTTTACACCCCTCGACAAGCATTTGTTATGTATTATTGTATAGTTCTCCCTGTTTATCTGATCCTTATATTAAGCCTGGACAATGCAAAGGCTGCTTCTTAATTAAACTTTATATCTCCCCTAGTCCATCCAGTGCTACCACTTTATCCTTAGCAGGCCAAAAGTTCAGGCACACATACTATAGATATACCATAGCTGATAGGAGAAAACAGGCATAGAGAGTGTGAAATATGCCAGTTGGTTGAGGACTAGAGATGCTAAGACGTAGACTGTAGTCAACATTCAAGAAGGCAGGAGGAAGCAATGTTTCTCAGTTGGTGACTTGTTCACTTCCATTATAGTTCTGGGCTCAGCACCATAACCTGAAGGCAAAATCTGGCTTTCTGTCTATTTTTTGTATAGCCAGGGAATTAAATTGGTTTCTATATTCAATCAAATTTCTAAATTCAATCAAACTTTATTTCAAAATGTAAAAACCATTTTTAGGTGATGGTCCATACAAAAACATCAAGCCCACGGCTTCAAAAGATGCTGGATTATTTGCTGAGCATTGAATATTTTGCTTTTTTAGTCTGTGAGCTCAAAGAAACACTAAGATTCCTCTCTATCCCTTGTGACAGCTTGTCATCCTTTGACAATTCAGGATTCTGCCGCCAACTTGGAAAATGGGCTCTTGCAGAGAAAGCGACTTAGCTCTGCTCCAGCTGTTTGTAGGCTTCCCAGTGCTTGTTGGCATCTCCAGTGAGAGCTGCCTCTGGCTCTCCTCAGTGTTTCTAATATACTGCAGTCCCCACTAACTCATACAATGTGTCTGATTGCAGATTCACTATGGCTGCTGGAGGCGAAGCTTGAAGTATTTCTGGATGACTGTGGTCTCTTACTCCATGATAGTTCTTATCGCTGTCTATGGCTACCAGTTTAAAACAATTTCTGATTTTTTAATCCACACACTGGGACTGTCCGAAGAGGGGTAAGAGCTGTAATCTTCACAGCTTGCTGGCAGACCTGGGATGAGGCAAGTTTTGAGAATTAGGTCTCTCCTTCCACCCTCCTCTCCATGTTCCCAACCATGGCTGAGATCTGTGAGTCATCCCTGGAACATGTGTGACTTGACTCCTCACATGACAATGGAGAGTGACATTAAAATATGTTCAATAATAAAAAATAAAATTAAAAATCACCCCATTTGTGAGACCCATGACCACCACAACCACATTGCCCCTCGGGGACAACTTTGCTCACTCCTACTCCCAGGTGTATTTGTAGTCAATATACCCTGAATTTATATCTTCCATGAACTGTGGGGATTTGGGAGATAGAGGGTGGTTGAAGTTATGTCAGAATTAAACTAACATGCCCCCTACTCTCCTTATTTTGAAATATTAACCTGAAAGGATAACAAAGCAATTGTTTACTGGAATTCAGTAATTTTCATTGATATAGAAAGTATTGTGCATGCCAGGTCCATGCAACTGCTGAGGACTACTCAGCCCTTTGGCAAGCTCCGAAGGTTATTGGTCTGACCTGGAGAATGATGTTCCCAGTTACTTCGAATGTACCCTGTGTTGCTAGGCCACGTAGAAACTCTACTTAGCTTCCATTCAGGAAAATGGTTCATTTTGCCTCTGTTTATCTGAAGACAAAAATCCCCTGGCCCAGAATCAGGGTCAATCAATCAACCAATCAATCGGCACTTATTAAGCTTCTTTCATGGCCGATGTACTGTGTTAGGTGGTAGGGGACAAAGACAAGACAGGATCTACCCTCAATGTGCTTCTATTCTTTAGGGGGAAACAATATTACATTAAAATATATATGTATATAAAAAATAAATTATATAAATACATAGAATATGTTATATAAATATATAATTGTATTTATAAATATATAGAATATATGCTATAAGTATATAAATATATTTATTTAATATACACACATACATTTTATGTATAAAATATATACAGATATATACATAATATGTAAGATATATACATAAACACATATTGTATGTGAATATATACAAATACATACAATACAGACACATATAAACATAAGCACAAGGTAATTTGGAGGAGGAGGAACTAGTATCTGGAAGATCAGAAAAGCCTAATGAGTTTTAAGGAAATCTGAGACTCTAAGATGCAGAGGTGAAACAGGCATGCCTCCCAGTTGTGAGGGACAGGGTAAGCAAAGGCACAAAGATGAAATGCTATGTGTGAGGTACAGCTAGAAGCCCACTTTGGGCTGACAGCCCTTGCCTACCAGCCTCCAATTATCCCTCACACAGGGATAATTCACATTAGAGGGAAGAGTGACTAATTTTGCATCACAACTCTCCCCCAAAGTAGGAACACGAGTCCTCCAGGATATCAACATCAGGCACACAGACATCCAGTCAAAACCTTAGAAGTACAAGCTTTATTACTAACTGACAATATTCCTAAAGGGAAGGTACAGTAAGTTAGCTCTGCTTCCCTTTTTTAAAAAAATTATTTAATTTAATATTTGATTTATGGAATAAAACAAACATTTTCACACAATACAATAAAAACAATTCAACCATACAATAAAAATATCTTTGCATATGAATCTGAATCTGCTATGTACATGTTTTTTCTTTCAAATATCCAACAAAATTATCATGTAAATTTCTTTTTTTCTTCCCTCCCTCCTTCCCTACCTTAATGATGGCTACCATTAGACTAGGCATACATATATATGCATTTATACACACACACACACACATATAATACACACATAAAATTGTTCCATGCATACTTCTATTTATCAATTATTTTTCTGGATTCAAATTGCGTCTTTCTTCATATGTCCTTAGTCATATTTGGGTATTTATAGCAGTCAAAATAACTTATTCTCTCAAAGCTGCTCTATACAATGCTCTATACAATGCTGCTATATACAATGTTCTCATGGTTCTGTTCATTTTGGTCTTCATTGTTTCATGTAAGTTTTTCCATGTTTTTCTAAAATCACTGAGCTCATCATTTCTTAGAGCACAGCAGTATTCCATCCATCACAATCATATATCACAACTTACTTCCCTTAAATATCCCAGCTATGGCAGCTCAGAGTGGAAGCATCCAAGCCATAACTGAGCTTGTCCCAATTGCTCCTCATAGCTAAGGTACAGGAGAGCCTTCCTGCAGCAGCCACCTGTCAGAACAGAAAGTGCCCAGTCTCTCTCCCTGTACCGTCTTCCACTTTTACACATTCTAATTTCGGTCCCCAACATTCCTCATGCAGCTAAGCAGCGAATACCTGGCTATCCCATCGTAAAGGCATTCTAAAGGAAAACAAAAGAGGCCTGAGACTTTGCATGAGACAAATTGTCATTTACTAATTCCTTGGTATACTGCTCTCTCAGTAGGGTTTCCTGATTGCTCCATGCTGATTTTCCAGATTATTTACCTTGGCCTCAGTTTCCCATTTCTAGTCTTTGAATTGGTTTACTCTGGTGACCTATTTTATTTGATCCAGGCCTGGCATTCTGTTAATCATGTGGGATCACAGCTCATACTACATCCATTCCTTTTTTCCTGACTCACAAATGTGTCTGCTCTATTCTGGAAGGAGGTTGGGATTTGATAACGCCATAATTCTTTATTCTCACTGAAGGCAGTGAGAGGCAAAGAAAAAAAACAAGTCTTTGCCTTACCTTGCTTCAGCCGTAGATTCTGGAGTATAAACATACCACGTATCATGTCACTAATTTGTTTTGAGAAAACACAATGTTGGATGAAAAAACATTACAAGAGATCTTGGATTCTATAAGAATAATGGTATACACTGTGAAATTTTAATGATCAAGATTAGCCCTCTTCTCACTCTCACCCTTAAACAGTTAATTTCAAGAGAAAAGAAAAAAAATTCATCTTCCTTCCCCTCCCCCCTCTTTATTTTTGCAGAGGTGGATGGTCTATGGGATGGAACATTATAAATACTGTCAGATCAAGTTGAGATATTGGTTTATTTAACTGAACTACTTTTTTTCTTTCTATTTATAATTATTTGTAACAGGGATGATTATCTGAATGGAGGAAAATATATGACATAATGTAATATCTATTTTAAAGGAAAATACATATTAAAAAGAACAATGTTATAAGCTCCTAGGGACATTATAGTGTGGTTTTGAGACTTGGGAGGGGGAAGAGTATTGGCCATAATGGTTTAATTACATTATCTTGAAGTTATGTTGGGCAGGGTTGTGTTATAAAAGCTAAGTTACTAATCACCTCTATTCCTATAGCACCTCTTACATGGCAACGTTATAATTCTTTGATCTAATCCTGCCTTACATCCATATATGTGAATATATGAGCAAACATAAAACATAGCCAAATCTTCAGATAGGTAGCAGGCATCAACCATTTTTTTGAAAACTCTTTTTTAAGTCATTAGAGATCAGTTCTCCCCCTTGGTTGACAGCTAAATAAACTCAGGTCTGTGAAGCTGTGTGGTATAAAGTCATTTTATATGAAGATATTATAGTGTGAGTGGGAATTAATACGAAAGCTAAATTTATTCACCATTCATAAGAGGAGAGGAGTCATCAATGAAAAGTGCTAACAAGAGATACTCAGGTCTGATGTCCTTATTTTATGGGGTGAAAAAACAAGCATGAACCTCCAGATCTGCCCAAATGATTCCTCCTCCTTCTTTCTCTTGCCCTGCTAGGTTAAGAGACATAGGGTTGGAGCAGTTTGATACAGTGGAACTGTTTGCAAAGATTATGCTTCCTGCGGCTTTTCTCCTGGCATGCATCCTTCAGCTGCATTACTTTAATGAAGGCTTTCTCAAGATCACCAGCCTGAATAATACTGCAATCAGTTTGGAAGGCACACCTGACAGGTACTCTCATTACCAGGGCAGCACTGGACAGCTCAACATACATGCAAAGTGTCTACACTCAAAAAATTTGATTAAGAATTACCCTCCCCCCCCACATATATCCCATTCCCTTCAATTCATTTTGAAAGTAATGAAGAACCTGCTCTGTACCTGGCACTAAGCCAGGTGTTGAGAATCCAAAGGGAAAAATGAAATAGCTCCTTATTCTAATGAAAGAAAGGAGAAAGTACAACAAATAGATAAACAAGTAGGAGAAAATTTAAGGAGACAGAACTCAGTAATAACAGAATTGCTACTTCTGGCTTGGGGGGATAGGTTTTTAAGTTTTTAAAAATTTGTTGTGGAAATTATGGCTTCTCCATCTTTGTGGAATTATCTATTGTCTTTTCTATGCCCCTATTTTTCCCCTTTTTGACCTGCTTAGTTGACTTTATTAAAGATCAAACTAGCTTGATGGAAAAAAAAACCAATATGAGCTAAAGGTACTAATAACTAGCATTTATACAGTTCTTTAAGGTTGTCCAAGTGTTTTATTACTATTGTCTCATTAAGTCCTCAAAGCAATCTTTGGAAGTAAATGCTATTACTAGCTCTACTTTAGGCAACAGAAACTTGCCCAGGATCACACAGCTAGTAAATGTCTGAGGCAGGATTTGAACTCAGTTCCTCTGATTCTAGGTCCAGTGATCTATTCACTGCCCTACCTAGAGGTCTAATTGCACAATGTAAGAGAACATTGGTTTCCTCCCTTCAAACCTCAGTGCTCCTCATTACACTTGATTTTTCCCAACTTGAGTTCATTAGATAGTTAGCCTGGGGAGGCCAGTAGGGGAGAGCCCCAGAAGCTGAACCCCTCTACAGAGTAAAGGAAGTGCATTACATAACAAGCACAGAGCTCACTTTGAGTGAACACTTGATCTTCATGGAGAATTCATTCAGAACCTACTCATGAATATAGACCCAATTTAGGTGTAACTTGGTGTAGGTCACGTCGTTCCCAGCCTGTAGATCTGTCTACCTGGCCTGAAAGAGAGAATATTTGCTAGGCACTTGCATTTTGTTCCAAAGAAAAGGCAGGGGGGAATATTTCTGAAATATACTGCCATAGTATGATAGTACTATTTGTTATAGTATCAATTTCCAACATAACTGTTCTATATTTCCAGCAATAAGACAATTGAAGATGATGTACATCTCCTGGCAAGTGTGTAAGTCTTTTCTTTTAACCTTTGGAGAAACTTTCTAACAAGCACTTGCTAAGTGCCAGGCATTATGCCAGGGAACAGGAAGATAAGTAATAGGAAAATAGCCATACCTCTCAAGGAGCTGACATTCTAATGAGGGAAGATAAGACATTAAAAAGAAGCTGAAAGGGGGAGTAGAAAAGGAAAAGAAACTAGTGATATAAATTTACAAGAATGAATTCCAATCTCTAATAAACAAATGGTCAAAGGGGAAAAGGGGATGCTGATATAACTAACCAATTTCTTAGGGATTCTTATTCGACTCTTAGCTGCACATCACTGTTTCTACATGTAAGATTTTAACAGGAGCAAAATCAGGAGAAGGGATCCATGGCAATGGCTACTGAGAAGGTCTGGTTTAGGTTACACCATCAGAAGTCACATCCTTCTATGATCCACGCAGGCAGACAATTCCATAGGTGCACATAATGAATGTAATTTCCTTTCTATCATCTTTTCTTATGTGGAGTGAGATTGGGAAATTGGTACCTTGGAGGGGAAGAGGGGAAAATTGGTAATATTTGGAAGCAGGACTCAGAGAGATGGTTATGGGGGAGAAACAAGGGAATTAACTAGCCAATAAATTATACATGTTTGATCAACTATTCCATTTTTCTTTTTTAGGCTCAAAGAAACAATTTGGAAACTTCAGAATAGGTGAGGATTAAATAGCCTCTCCTCTGGCTTATGCTTACTATTGATATATTACATGCTACATGCCCCAATATGTGAGTTTGCAAAAGTTCTCATATATATTATTTATTTGGTTCCCACAACAATGTCACAGGGAAACTAGCATGCAGGGCTTCTTAAGCTGATCTCTGTAAATTTCTCTTGTTAGTATTTTGATAATTATATTTCAATATAATTGGTTTTCTTTGTCATCCTATGCATTTTATTTTATGCATTTAAAAACATTACTCTGAGGAGTCAGTAGGTTTTAACAGACTGCCAAAGAGGTCCATGGCATATAGAAAAAAAGATTAAGAATCTCTGGTATAAATATTGTTCCCCCTAGTGTACAGATGCAGAAATTGAGACTCTAAAAGGTTAAGTGGTTTGTCTAAGCCCAAAAAGCTAATGATTTTTATTTCAGAATTGAGCATCTTGAATTATAGTTCAGTCCTTCTACTCCATCAGGTCACTTTCTTGATTTGGAGTCAGTTTTTTTTTCCCACATGCATGAGAAAAATGTTGATGTAACTCAGAGTAATGCTAATGGAAACAGGTCATAGAGGTTTAAAATTCTTTAGAATAAATAAATCAGCTCATTTTTTCCATTACCAGTGATGAGGACCCATTTAATTTGTGACCTTTAAAAACCCAACCCCAAAAATGAGCAAGTTGGCAAATGAAGCAAAGCTTGTTAAAATGATCCAAGCCCACTCTTCTTGTCTTCTGCAGTCTGATGCCTGGAAAGAAAATTGACAAAACTCAGAGCTCCATGAACGATCTAGACACTGTCACAGTGGATGAGAAACAGAAACAGGAGGAAAGTGAGCAGCCACAGCAGAAAGGACCAGCAGGTTAGAGAGCTGATCTTCTTTAGCGATACGTCATACATGCCACTCTCCACTCTTTCAGTTCTCAACTGTGCCAAGTTGACACTCTAGCATACCAGGAAGTTGATTTCTGTCACTAGAACTTTGGGATTTATATTCAGATCACAGATTTACAGCTGAAGGAGACCTTATATGTCTGAGGTCCATAGAGGTTAAGTGATGTGTCTGAGGTAACAGAGTAATTGACAGAGATGAGATTTACACTCAAGTTTTCCAACTCCAAATTCAGTGTTCATTCCTTTGTGCCACATTGAACCTAAGACAGAATATGGTCTCAACTGATCATTTAGACAAATGACTAATTATGTATAAGAAACAAACATTAAAATCTGTTCCCTCCCTCCCCTCTAAGTCCCCATCTGATTGGACCAATTTAAAGATGTTAGACTAATTCACCACAACATCTTTTCTTTCTTTCAATAAATTCAATTTCCTTCAACAAATGATTATTGAGTGCTCCTTTTGTGCAAGTCCCAGAGTTAGAGGAGAGGAGGCATGAAGAATATAAAGATGAGTATATATATATATATATATATATATATATATATATATATATATATATATATAGTATATATAGTGTTATATCTGCTCTTAAGGAATTTACAATCAAGTAATAATTAACACAATAACAACTAAGCTTTATATAACACTTATTGAGATATGCAAAGTGCCTTTCCAATATTAATTCATTTAACCTTTACCACCCTGGGAGGTAGACGTTACAGTTTTACTCATTTTACAAATGAGAAAACAGAGGCAGAAAGAGATTAAATGACTTGCTCAGAGTCACACAGTCAGTAAGAATCTAAGCCCAGAGCCCTGACCTCTGTGGCACATAATAGGATTTGGTCCATTGTTGTTAAAGAAATACAAAATGCTGTGGTTTGGAGAAGAATGGGATCTCTCATGGCAGAGAGGAAAGTTTATGGAGGAGGAAGCATTGGAATTAGGCCTTGAAGAACAGTGTAGAGGATAAGGCACTGACTTGGAGTTTGTAAGACCTGGGTTCAAATATTGCCTTTTGATATTTATGAGCTGTGGAGCCTTGGGCAAATCATTTACCCTCTCTGTATGAGTGGGTAACTAACTCTCAGTTTCCATATCTGTAAAATGAGAGAATTGTATTAGATGGTCTTTGAGGTTGCTTCCAGTTATAGATCTATCCTATGAATGAGTATTATGAATGGATGGAGTTGAAGGGTATTAATACAATTTTAGAGCCAGGATTTTAGAGTTCACCCAGTCCAACCTCCTTATTTTACAGAAGAGGAAAGTGAGACCAGATTTAACTCAGAAAGCTAGTTAGGAGGAGAAAATTAGATCTCTTTCCTACACTGCCTTAGAAATTGAATGAATTTAATGTCTAACACCTCCTGTACTCTTTTTCCCCTCTAATGCTAACTATTAAGTCATTTTGGTCACATATGTAGGCAAACCTCGTTAGATCAGACCCTGCTAATTAGGAAATGTATGCTAATTCTGACAGGGAAAAGGCTGAAGTCTATTTTTGCACTATGTGTAGAGAAAGAAGATGAATGCTACTTTGAATAGAATAGTATGAGGCTGGGGGAAATATAGACATAAATAAGGTAGCTCCCTGTCAGTTTCTGTAAAATACTTACCAAATAGGGAAAATTGAATTTCATCAAGATTGGAGTAAAATGCTTAGTCTATTAAAAAAAAAAAAAGGTATTTTAAGCACTTCAAACACACGTACAAACAATATGCTATTTGTAATCATCTGATCTATTCATTAAAGCAGGTCCCAAAAGACTTCTATTTGGAAAATAATGAGCCCCACTCTGGTTATTATAAATGCATTTCAAAGTATTCAATGACATGTCAATCCACAATTCAGACTTTTCACCAATGGCTTCAATTAGTCTTAATAAGGTTTTACTATAGTATCTCTAAGTCATGGCTTTTTTCTCTTTTCTCAGAGAAAGAAACAAGAGATTGTGACTGGATGATTGACAAGTTAACTACCAGTTTTCTGAACCTTCTAGAAATAGTTAATGGAACTCAAGTGTTACTATGGAGATTCCTGGAAATACACATCATTAAGGTTGTTTCCACTGTAATCATCTGTATTACTCTTCAGGAGGTTAGTGATCCAGAGGAAACTGCTTTTCAGGGGGAATTGTAGAGAGGTATTTTTTTTCTCTAATGTCATATTTTCTTAGAACTTTGAGAGCCAGGTGGACTTCAAGATGAAAACCAGTTGAGCATATCTAAATGCATGTCCTTCCTAATACATCACTATTTGAGTCTGGACTATAAAGTCAGCAGGATTCATGTGCACACGAAAGGAGAAAACAGGATCCAATCTCCTACCTACCAAAATCTCTATTCCAGGTTTCCTTCATGAATTGTCTTTTCTACATCGTCTGGGTGTTTGCATTGCCATATTCCAAATTGCGCTTGTATGCATCACACATCTGCACAGTTTGGGCTTGTGTGATGGTCATCTGCAAAATGATGTATCAGCTGAAGTTTGTCAAACCTCTGACCTACTCTTCAAATTGCACTGAGGTGAGAAACCAGGCAAAGAATAGGGCAACCTATCATAAGGCCTTAGAAATGACCTTATCACCTGGAGCATTAGATCAGAAGGAGATTGTAGAGATCACCAAGCAACTCTAACCTCCTCGTTCTATGGGAACCTATAAGCAAGGCATCTTCCAAACTAGGTGCTCTTGGATTCTTGCTCTTCTACTTGCAAGGCAACATGGTAGAGTCATTAGGGAGCTGGCCTCCAAGGCTGGAAGAACCGACTCCGAGTCTGAGCAATTCACAGCCTCTTGGTGCCTCAGGAAACTCAGTCTCAGTTGATGAACAAGTGCTGATCCATTGGTGGAGCTCATTGAAAGTCTAAAAACCAACAAAAAAATTATTTGAATACACATAACTGCCTACTTGTATATGATATGACCCCTGAATAATAACTAATCACATTTCTAGCATGTTAAAGTTTATGAAGTACTTTCTTTGTGGCAGCCTTGTGAGTTTGGTAGTGTAAGCCTATACCTATTTTACAATTGAGACAACTGAGGGTAAAGGCACTTGATCAGGGTCAAACAGATAGTAAGGGGGCCATCTCCAGTTGTTTTGATCTATATTTTACCACCGAACCCAGATGGCTCCAGAGAAGAAAGTGAGACTGGTGACTGCACAACCCTCCCTCACTTAAATTTAATTCACTTGCAAATAATGGCCTCATCGTCCTGATGTCATGGTCCTCTTTGAGACCTCTCTCTCTCCCCTTCTCTCTCTCTCTCTCTCTCTCTCAATTAATCAATGTTAAGTGGCTTGCCCAGGGCAACACAGCTAGCTTCTGAGTTCAAATTTGAGCTCAGGTCCTCCTGACTCCAGGTCTGGTGCTCTGTCCACTTCACCAGCTAGTTGCCCCTCAGTGCATTGTCTCTTGAGAATGAGTTCTTGTACTAGGAGTGAGGAAGTTTTTGTATACTTAAAGCAAGTTACCTAACATGTAATGATGCTACTGCTACCTGATTCTTGAGGAAGGAAGTCAGAAAATAAAGGAAGGGGCTACTTTCTAAGACTATTTCTGGGAAGAAATCCTAAGGATTTAGATGGTGGATAACCTGAGTGTATATATATATATATATATATATATGTATATATATATATACATATATATATATATATATATATATATATACATACATACATACTCACAAATATTAGAACAGTGTAAGTATGGAGAAATCACTTCCATCTGGAGAAATGAGGGAAAGCTTCACCAAAGCCTAAAGAGGTAATGAGAGCTTACATGGGAAGTTAGAAGCAAAGTTAAACTAGAACCCAAGTGTCCTGAATCCCACTTCAGTGTTCTCTCCATGTATCCTTTAGCAATCACCTCCTCCTTCACCTCTGCTTTGAAGGACTAAGATGAGCAAGAGGAAGTAGTATGGCACAGTGAAAAGAGCACCATCTTTGAAGTCAGAGGACATGGGTTCAAATCCATCTCCTGATGCTTAATACCCATGTGACTGAGCAAATCATGTAACAATCCTGCAACTCTGTTCCCTTCCCTATAAAATGAAGGGGTTAGACTAAGTGACCTTAGAGGTCCTTTACAATGCTGGAGCTGTGATCTCAAATATGAATTGTATTGTGTAAAGATGTGAACGTGTCATTATCTTCCCTGTTTCCTACCAGGGGTTATATCAGAATGGAACCCTTCTACCTGACAACCTGGAGGAACTTCAGAAGTCTTCTCTCTTGTATATCTCCCTTATTGATCCAGCATATTGGTTTGGGGGACTAAGAAAATGTGACACCAAAGTGTTACCTTGCCTGAAGGTAAGGGAAAACTGTCTTGTGGATATGCCTAAGAATAACATTCTGTCATTCTTCTTCTTCCTCTCCTCCTTTCTCTTCTCTTTCTTCTTCCTCTTCTTCTCCTTCTTCCTCTTCTTCTCCTCCTCCTCTTTTTCCTTCTCCTTCTCTCATCCCCCTCTTCCTCTTTCTTATCCCCCTCTTCTTCCTCTCCTCTCTCCTCAGTTCATTTATCTTGCTAGGTTGGAAATTCAGCAGCCACTCAGTTAGGCTTGCTCCCACCACTGATCCGACCTGGGTAGATTTATTCCTCCTTAAGCAGCCCAGTGGTTTCTCCTACCTCAGGGCTCACTACATTGATGTGGAACTTAGTGAAGATCCACAAACAGCTTTAGTCCACTTTAGCTCAGATTTCCCAAGTTCAAACAATCCACTAATCTCAGGTTTGCAATGTGTCACTATTCCTGGTGACTCTATGGGACATGCTATATAGTCAGGGGAAAAAACCTGGGGAGAGCTTCAAGTCGACCTTAGAAGTCAGTCTGTCGATGAGCAATTCATTAAGTGCCTTCTCTATACCAGGCACTGTGTTGAACACTGGGGATAAAAAGAAATGCAAAAGGAATCCCTGCTCCCTGGGAGCTCATGTTATAACCAGGAAGACAATATGTAAATAACTAGAAACACTCAGCCTATATTAAACAAAAGGTAATCTCGTCTATTGTCTTTCAGTCATGTCTTTGTGACTTCACTTGGGGGTTTCTAGCAAAGATACTGGAATGTTTTGCCATTTCCTTTGGCAGCTCATTTTACAGATGAGGAAACTGAGGCAAACAGGATTGTCCAGGGTTCCACAGCTCTGAGGATGGATTTGAACTCAGGAAGATGAGCCTTCCTGACTCTCTATCCATTTCACCACCTGCCTGCCCTACAATCTCATCGACCCCTCTTACTACCAATGAGGAAACTGAGGTCCAGAGAAGAAAAGTGATGTGCCCATGTTACACCTGTAGCAAATAGTCATGCCGATATTTGACCCCTGGGGTTCTGAATGCAAATCCAGCTCTCCTTTCATTGCAACAAATTTTCTCTTATTCCCTGTCTCTGTTTTCTCCTCAGTAGTTTCAGCAGCAGACTGGAAAACTAAAAATAGATTAGGAACTGCAGACATTAAAGTAAATTTATTAGCTAAAACCAGAAAAAAAAATAACTTGGCCAGGGTTCTAAGTTTTAGGTCCCAACAGAGCACTGTTTAATTTCAGAATCCCAGACTAGAAACTTAGAAAATGGGCAGTCCAGAGATCCCCAAGCACCTAGGAACAGAGAGAGGTCTTGTTAATTCCCATCTCCTTGTCTGCAGATGAGATTTCAAAGATTTTTCAGGGCAATTGAAGGTTAATCTAAGCAAGGTATATCTGTAAGATTTATGGTTGGCAAGGAAGTAGATCTGGGCTGCAGCTCTACTTTCAGTCTGTTTCAGATGATGGGTAACACTCCTGGATGCCTTGAGCCTCTCAGAAAGCATCATTCTTTATCTTAAAGAACTAGCTCCTATTTTAAAAGTACTCTGAAATGAATGACTCGTGGGTAGCATAGTTAAGGGGAAATAATCCAATAAAGCAAACTCTTTCATGTCCATGTCCTATATCTATAGGGAAAAATGAAAGGTATTTGTAATTCACAATTAAACTTGGAGAGCATTTTTTTCAACATTCACCAGTTAGTATCTGGAGGGGGGTGGAATTCAGTGTTTTTATGCTACCCAGCCGCCTCTTGTATAGGAAAGAAAAGAGATACTTAAGTTTGATTCAAAGTGGTGGCATCTTGCTGAATACTATTTTTAAATGCACCAGTCTATTTTTACAACAAAATTCATTATAGCAATAACCAGCAGTATTATTGAGAGACCAAGTAAAGGAAAGAGGAATTCTTAGGCCAGGAGCAAGTTTAGTAAGGGGAGAGGTAAAGGATTGGTAGCACAAGAGAATGGTGGGTATTTCCCTAGATGGGCCCAGACCCCAAAGAGAGTTGGTCAGGGGAAGGCTGACTGAGAAATCAGGAGCAGAGTGGTAGGTCTCTGGAATGATGGTTACTCAGGGGAAAAAGCTTGCTTCTCAGATGGTGGAACGCACTCCTCCACTCAAACTGGAACCCTAAAGCAAAGCCTTCATTGCACCGAGCTAGTTAGGACCCTGAAAACCAGATACATGCTTAGTGTTGTGTGGAACATAAAATTGGAAATAGGCTCTGAAATGAGATGCTGACTTAAGAACTATAAAATATAATCAAGCAAAGTGAGGAAATCAATTACCATTAGTTTAAAATTTTTTTGGCTTGTCAGTAGTCATAATTTTACTAAGCATTTTTCCCTAGATCAATTATAAAATGGATAGATTAGTCACTGGAGAATGTTTCCATCATTGAAACCATTCAGAAGTTCTTTGCCTTCCTGACAGCCCAGTGTTTGAAATATTCACTTTCCCTTGCAAGTACTGGTAACAAAAACCAAATATTTTAATACAATTTTTTTCCAATTACATATAAAGACAAATTTTAACATTTTTAAAAAAAATAATTTTTCACTTTTCAACCATCACTTCCACAAATTTTAAATGTTCTCTCCTTCCCTTCTCCTTCCTTCCCCAAGACAGCATGCAGTCTTATGTGGGTTCTACACATACATTCTTATTAAATGCATTTTCACATTAGTCACGTTGCATAGAAGAATTAAACCAAATGGGAAAACCATGAGAAAAACCAAAATAAAACAAAACATGACAAAAGAGAAAATAGTCTGCTTCATTCTGCATTCTTATTAGTTCTTTCTCTGGATGTGGATAGCATTTTACATCAAGAAAAATGTTTTAGATCCTTGCATTACTGCTAAGGTCTAAGTGTATTAGAAACAATCCTTGCACACTGTGACTGTTACTGTGTATAATGTCTCCTGGCTCTTCTCAATTCACTTAGCATCAGTTCATAGAAAACATTCCTTCTTAAAAAATTTTCTGAGTTCCAAATTTTGTCTCTCCCTCTCTCTCCTCCCCATCCCTAAGATGATAAACAATTTGATATAGGTTAAATGTGCTCTATCATGTAAAACATAAAAGAAAAATATTTTCATTTGAAAATGTTCTTGAGCTAAAGTGATGTCAGATCCTGTAACTGGTGCGGACAATGAGGGTGACTTTCAGATCTGAGGTTTAGTTGGCTAAGTGATGGCTAAGAGAACAAAGTTTAAATGTTCTTGCTAACACCCAGCTCCTGTCACTCTTACTTTACAGAGTCACCTCATCATCTTGGCACTAATGGCAACTGAGGCCACCGTGTACAGGCACCAGAAATTCTATCGGCACCACAATCAGCTGAAGCAGCCCCTGCTGGGCAGCATTTTTGATGGTGTCACTAGAAAGCACCTGGATGATGGATTACTGAGCTCCATCAAATATTTCATCAACTACGGTTTCTATAAGTTCGGGCTAGAGGTGAGACACCTTCTCTTTATCCCCATTCTTGCCTGGAGAATTAACGTAAAGCTTAAGAACCAGAGGAAACCTTCAGAATCATCTAATGCAGAGATTCAGAAGGTTTTTTTGTATCTTGGACCTCTTTGTCAGTCTGGTGAAGTTTATGGACTCCTCAGGGTAATGTCTTTAAATGCATAAAATTAAATACAAAGGATTACAAAGGAATCCAATTATGTAGAAATGTAATTATTGAAATTTTTTTAAAAAGCAAATTCCCAGAAGCCACATTAAAAGTCCTTAATCTAGCCTCATCTCCTCATTTTATTGATGGAGAAACTGAGACCTAGAAAGTGAAATGATATGCCCAGGGCCACATAGGTATTATTAAATAGTGGAGCCAGGGTTACATTCCAGCTGCATAAGGTCATCTCACCTTGTGGATCTCTGGCATGAATGACTAGGACTGTGGCAGAAATAGATGCCAGTTTGCCTCCTAAGTATATAAATTATACTTAGAGAAATTTGCTATTTCAGGTAGCACCTAACCCACTAACTCTTGTTGTCTCTTCATTAAAATTAAATTCGGTTCTGTTGGTATAGTGGATAGGGAGAGTGGAAGTGGATTAAGGAAGACATTGGTCTAAATTCTTCCCCAGACCCTTACAAGCTGTACAAACCTGAGGAAGTCTCTCCTAACCTTCAGATTCACATCTCCAGCTGCCTATTTAGCGATCTCAAACTGAATGTTTCTTAGACATCTTAAGTTCCCTATGTCCAAAAGTGAACTTGTCATCTTTCCAAATCACTTAGCCTCTCTCTGCCTTAGTTTCCTCATCTGTAAAAATGTGATAATAACACTTACCTCCCAGAATTTGTAAAGAGCTTTGCAGTCCTTAAAGTGCTTTAGAAATGTTAAGTATCCTTTACTAGATTGTAAGCTCCCCAGGGAGCTCTTGAAATTCTAGCTCTTTAAGATTCACAAAGCACTTTCCTTACAAGAATCCTATGAGGCAGAAACACAGAGAAGCACAGCAGCTTTAAAAGTCATATGTTTAATTTATTACTACTTTTTTAAGCCAAGTTATATTAATAGAATATTGCAGTTTCCTATACAATCCTCTTTTTTCTGTTCTACTTTATATATGGAAATGGTCTTAGTGTTCATTAAATTCAGAATAAAAATAAAATTTAAGAATCCTGTGAAATCTGCAATTAGAGTCTTATTTTACACATGAGAAAACTAAGGTTCAGAGAAGTTAAGGGATTTGTCCAGGAACACACAGCTGATGATGGTGGGAGCTAAGATTTGAACTTAAGCCACCTGTCCCTAGGCCCAACAATCTTTTCAGTACATTAAACTGCTTCTCAGTCATGGTTCCCCCCAACAATTCTTAGCATGTTGCTGTTCAGTCTCATTCAGTTCTGTCCAATTCTTCATGAATCCATGGACCACATCATCCATGAGATTTTTTTTGGCAAAGTTACTGGAGGGGTTTGCCGTTTTCTTCTCCAGTGGAATAAGACAGAGGTTAAGTGACTTGCCCAGGGTCACACAACTAATAAGTGTCTGAGGCCAGATTTGAAATCAGGTCTTCCTGACTCCAGACACAGAGCTCTATCCCACTAGTTCCTAGCACATTAGGTCCTTAATAAATATTTTTTTATGTGGATTTGATGGGGCAGCTAGGTGGTGCAGTGGATAGAGCACTAGGGCAGGAGTCAGAAGGACCTGAGTTCAAATCTCACCTCAGACACTTGACACTCACTAGCTGTGTGACTTTGGGCAAGTCACTTAACCCCAATTGCCTCATCCTGGGTCATCTCCAGTCACCCTGACAAATATCTGAATTCACTGAATTCAGATGACTCTGGAGGAGAAGTGAGGCTGGTGACCTGCACAGCCCTCCCTCACTCAAAACAAAGTCAAGTGCAAGTCATGTCATTATTTCTCTGATGGCACGGTCTTCTTTGGCAACGAAAGATGAACACACATGTGGATTTGATACAAATTACATACCCAGCAGCTTCTCGGCTCTGGCACTGAAATAGTCCTACTCCTATGAGTTCACAAGTTTTTTTTTTATTCAGTTTTTTAATTAAATTTATATTTGCCTTCCAGATGTGCTTTGTTGCCATTCTCAATGTCACAGGACAGCGCATGGATTTTTATTCCCTGGTCCACATCTGCTCGTTAATTTATTTGCTGCATCTTCGGAGGAGGAAAGCAATTGCTGAGGCCTGGCCAAGATACTGTGGGTTTCTTGCTGGTCTTATGACCTTTCAGTACTTCCTATGCATTGGAATCCCTCCAGCTTTTTGCAGAGGTGAGCTCTTCAGATGCTTCAGCTCACGTCTCAGAGAAGGGACCTTGCATTCTCCTTGTGTCTGGGAAGGTCCCTCCCCATGTGCTCAGCTTCCTGGGGAGCAGCCCTTTGATCCTCTCAGCTAAAATTTCTCATAGCACTTTGGATCTTTCTTGTCAATAAATAATTTCTATTTAATTTATATGATGATAACAACAAAATAAGACATTTTATAGGGTTTTAAGGTTTCCAAACCACTTTACATAGGTTTTTTCATTTGGTCTTCATGATAACTCTATAAGGTAGATGCTACTATTCATTATTCCCATTTTACTGATGAAGAAACTGAGGCAAGGACAAACTAGGTGATTTGCTCAGAATCATTCATCAAGTAAGTGTCTGAGGCTGTATTTGAACTCAGGTCTTCATTACTCCAAGCTCTGCATTCTATCTGCTATACCACCTTGCACATGGCATGTGAGTATGGAAAATATCCAAGTAAGCAAAGTAGCATCCTGCATTAAGAATCAGAGAACCTGACTCAAATCCTAGCTCTACCGTGTTTCACCTGTGTAGGCTTGGCTAAGTCATCTAACTGCTCTGGGCCTCAATTTCCTCATGTGTAAAATGAGGGTGCTGGACCAAATGACCTTAAAAGTTCTCTCAATTTCTAGGTCTATGATCCTGTGATCTTAAGTTATTTATTGCTAAGTCAGTTTAGTTGTTTTTATACTCAGAATTATTTTATTTTAAATTTTAAATTATTATTTATTTTTAGCATTTTTTTAAAATTTGAGTTCCAAATTCTCTTCCTCCCTCCCATCCCACCCCCTTCTATTGTCAAGGCAAGAAACGTGATATCAATTATACATGTGAAATTATGCAAAACATATTTCCATGTTAACCATGCTACCTAAAAAAGCAAGAAAAATTAAGAAAATGAAAAAAGTATGCTTCAATTTACATTCAGACTCCATGAGTTTAGTATTATTTTAAGTAAATCATTTAATAAAATAAAATATTTAATAAAAATATTAAATAAAATTTAATAAAATAAAACTCCCTAGCATTTGTTTAGTGCTTTCAACTTTTCTGGGTTTTAAATCTTGTGCCTCAGCCAATACAATGACTGCAGGGCACAACCCTCAAGTAGGTGAAATCAGGTCCTTGCTGGCAAGGGAGAAAATGAATGCTCTGCGGTACAAGGTTGGATTCAGGTCATATAGCTGGCTCCTCTGGTTTTCCAGGGTTTTCTCTACTATATTATGTTGCATCAGATGGACAAAACCAGTGCAGAAATTAAATAATAATACTTTCATCAGTATTAATTTCTAAATATTACTTTTAATCACCACCAGCTAGCTGGCCTAGGACAGAGGTATCCAACACATGGTCTGAAACATTCCTGCGACTGACACACTCCTGAATGCACCCTGAATCAGATTAAACTATAATTGGGAAATAGTTAACAAAATGAATAAAAATACGACAAAACACGATAATGTTTATATGCCCCCATAGGGATCCTCCTACACTGTTTAGCCCCCATTTCTCTCTGAGTAGCACACCAGTGGAAGCTCAGTGGATAGGCCTGAGTTCAAATTCCAACTCAAACATAAACATTTACTGCCAGTGTGACTCAAAGCGGAAATTCTCTGGGGCTCAACCACTTCATCTGTAAAATAAAAGGGCTGGATATGATGGCTTCCAAACTTCCTTCTGGTTCTAAATCTATTTGTGAAAACTCTACAGCATGTCAGACCTTCATAGACGGCCTTTGAGTTGCTGTGGAGAGAACAACCATCACCCAGGGGTCACTCTCTAGAGCCTCTCTCACCCCGTGAGGCTGGGAATCCAACAAGAGACACAGTCATAGACTGTGTCATAGACATGACATAGACACTGAGTCTTTCCCCTCTGGTGGGGCCTGTCAGAGCCTGAACTCTGCAGGCACATGTTGTGAGAACCCATATCCTCCTCTTTTAAATAAGAGGCTTTCTTTTAATCTGGGGTCCACAGAACCCGTGTCTGAGAACTTGAATGGGGAAAAAAAATTCATCTTTATTTTCTTCAGTATCTTTGTGTAATTCTTTATATTTTATTTTATGCGTTTAGAAACATTATTCTGAGAAAGAGCTCTAGAGGCTTTAACAGACTGCCAAAGAGGTTCATGACACAATAAAAGATTAAGAAATCCTAGCCTGCATGATTTGTCTCTGATCTTAATGGACCTGGGTTCAAATCTTGCCTCTGTCACTAACTGCCTGTGTAACCCTGGACAAGGTACTTTAATCTTTTTGGACCTCCTCTTTAAAACAAGTGGTTTGGCTCAGATGGCCTTTAAGGTCCTTTCTAATTTTAAATCTAGGATACTACCATGATCCTTTAATCTCTATGGTGTCTTACAGATCTAAATAAATCCTATGATCCTATATCCAACCCCCCTGCCCCTCCCCATACACTCATAGACCATAATGAGATATCAGAGCTGGGCTTTTATCTCAAAAAAATTGCATTAACAGAATGCTAACTCAATGTGATTAAAAAATATAATGTTAATAATATGAAAATTACTCCTTGTTCTACAGATTACCCTTGGAGATCCATGAGACCAGCAATCCACTCAAATCTTATTAAGTGGTTGTATCTCCCAGATTTTGCTGAGAAACCAGATGCTCTCTTTTTGCTGTGTGAGTAGCTAATGTTTCTGCATGCTGCTGTCCTAAAAGATACTTCAGACCAACTGGGCTTTGCAGGATTTAGTGAAGTAGCATTCTCATTTCACGGAGCTCCATCTTGTGGTAGACATGAGCTTTCCATACTCCTTTTCCAGCATCTTCACAGCTAAAAGGAAGGAAAGAAGCATTTATTAAGCCCGTACCAGGTACTGTGCTAAGCCAGATACAGACACAAATATGATCTCATTTCATCCTCACAACAACCTTGTGAAGGAGGTGCTCCTACTATCCCCATTTTACATTTGATGAAACTGAGGTACACAGAGGTTAAGTGACTTGCCCAGGGTCACATGGGTGTCTGAGGCTGGATTTGAACTGAGGTCTTCCTGATTCCAGGTCCAACACTCTATCCATTGTACCTTTTAGCTAGGTATAAAATGTAAAAGGTAAGCAGGATTAAAAAATAATTAAAATCTCTCATTCCTAGCACAGTGTAGCACCAAGTGGTGTTCAATAAATGCTTGTAGATTGATTAGCTATTTATTAAGGTCCTATTCTAAGGACAGCTAGGTAGCCCAGTGGATAGAGTGCCTGACCTGGAGGGAGTTGAAATCTGGCTCCAGATACTTACTAGCTATGTGACCTTGGGCAAGTTACTTAATTAACCCTGTTTTCCTCAGTTTCCTCATCTGTAAAATGAGCTAGAGAAAGAAAGGCAAACCACTCCAGTGTCTGCTAAGAAAAGCCCAAATGGGGTCACAAAGATCTAGACAAGGTGAACAACATCCTGTTCACTTTTAATGCTCTATGATGGTATGACTCTATGTTCTCCCCAATCATCACTGAGAAGATGCTGACACTAGAATATAACATTCCAGTTTCCTTGTATCATGAGATAGTTCACAGAGTTTAAAATCATGAATCTGAAAGAGTTTTTACTTTTCAGTGTTGTGCTAGTGTTTTGCAATCATATTTTTCAAATACTGCTTTGCTATGAGCAAAGTGAGTAACTTGGAGAGGAAATGAATGCATATTTCATATTTAAAATGCTCCAAAGTCGTATTTAGAAAGTGAGAACTTTCCTGTCTCCAAAAGAGTTCATTCTTTTCCTTTCTGCCATATGGCCTCAATTCTTCTAAAAATTATTAGCCCATTTGTTAACGTTGACTTATTTGTAAAAGAGAAGAAACAGGGAAGAATTTCCTATTCCATTTCTTCATCCCCTAACAATCCCTGGCAGTGTGGTTTAAGGGGAAGAGCATTGGCCTGACAAGTGGGCTTGATTGTTACTCACTAGCTTTGCCTCCTCGAGCCAAGCACCTCTTTCTCGGAGCCTCAGTTTCCTTATTAGAAAACTAGAGAATTGGACTAGATGAGCTCTAAGCTATCTTCCGGTTCTAAAACTCCGTGATTCTTTGAACTCCCTCCTAGCAAACTTTCTAACCATATACACAATCTATTATTGGTGATGCTGCTGAGGATATAAGATTGTCAACTCCAAGCCCAGTTCAAGTTACACTTAGAATCATGTACCATGTATCACAGGTTTTCTGTGATTCTGTGTTAAACATTTTAAGCAGGAAATCTACTCTACTCCATAGACCCAGAGCCATAACCAGCCATTCTGTACCTGGGATGAAATGTCACAGAACGCATGAGGGGCAGGGTGGGGAGACCAGTTGTGTATACCAGTAAACCACATGACTGCTTCTAGGGAAACTCAGTGGCAGGGTTGGTAGGGAAAGCAAGTGAGTTCAGGATTGGGGGGAACTAACATGAGTTGCTACAGACAGCAGTGATGAGGAGAGGAGACTAAATCTTACCTAGTAAATTTGCATTTTTAACTTATTTTGCTTGGTACTAGCTACTAAATTGTTTCTGAACTGCTCCCTGGATCAGACTAGAGTGCTATTAGCACCCTCTAAATTTCTATACCCTGGGCAAAATCTTCGCTTGCCCTGCCTGGTTGTGACTCCACAAAGACCTTTTGGTAATATTGCTTCTGTCCTATTTAGTGGCTAGTTGGAAATCACAAATGCCTCTTTGTACTTTTCCCTTTTCCCAAAAGGGAGGTGATAAGGGAATTAGTTTGCAAAGTGATTTGGGAGAATGAATGACTCTCTTTAAGTATTAAGTTTTACTGCCTTAAAGGACTCGACTCATGAGTAGAGATTTCAGTAGAACTGACCAAATACTTGTTTAAATGTGGAGCAGACCACCTTGCAAAGGGTCTAATTTCATTCCTACATATCTCCGCAGATGATTTTTTGCTTCTGCTCTTTGCCTCTCTCCAGTGGCAAGTATTTGAAGATGAGAATAAGGCTTCTGTGAGATTGCAGGTAGGAGATAATGTGGAGATAAGCCAGGATTTGATCCCAGAAGACCTCAGTCAATTCACTACAATACCAAACTTTATTTACTGCAGGTAAGACTCGGAGTCCAGTGATGCCACAGAAGAGTAACTCACCCGTGATTCCCTCTCTGGTTCATCCCCTTCCTAAAGTTTTTATAAAATTTCATCTAAACAGTCAAAGTTACTTTTTGAACTCCTCCCACCCCCCAATCTGGTCCTACAAAGGCAGCTAGGTGGTGTGCAGTGGATAAAGTGCCAAACCTGGAGTCATAAAGACTTGAGTTTTAATCCCGTCTCAGACACTTGCCAGCTGTGTGAGCCTGGGAAAGTTGCTTAACCTCTGCCTCAACATCTCCAAACATAAATTTGGGGTAATAACATATATGTCACAGAATTCCTCTGAGGATCAAGTGAAATAACATATAAAGTGTTTTGTAAACCTTAAAGCACTGTGTTAAGGCTACCTATTACTACTAGCTTTTATTGCAGTCCCATCTTTAAAGCAAATTGCTTTCTAATGCTCCCAGGTTATTTTATTTAAATCCTGAGAACATTTTTGAGTTCCTTCCTTTCGTTGGGCCATGGAATTATGGATTTAGATTTGAAAAAAACCTTAGAAATCTTTCCATTCAATTCTTCATTTTACGGATGAGGAAATTAAGTCATAGATTGGAGAATGTACTTACCCAGATATGTTAGTAAGTATTGGAGCTAGGATTTGAATCTTGAGCCTCCATCTCCAGATGCAATTCTGTTCCCTCCACATCATACCACCTCTCGTTTTATAGTGAGTGACTTCTCCTTGGACATGTTCAACAAGAGGCTGAATATCTACTGTAGGGGAACTCATAGAGAAGATTTCTCCTTTAGGCAGGAGAACCCCTTCTAACTCTCAGATTCCAAGCCCTATGGAATAGTACTGGAAGGGACCTTAGAGGTCAGTTGGCTAATAACGTCTCACTCTATGAAAGCCCAAACATCTACTTAGATTGTGACTCACCTGTTCCGTCCTCTAGGTCCTACCTGGATATGGCTAAAGTCATTGTGTTCACCTACCACCTCTGGTTTGTACTCTGCCTGGTTTTCCTCACCGGGACAACTCGAATCAACATCCTCTGTGCTGGCTACCTGGTAGCCTTTTTCTACTTTATGCTCCATGGAAGGGACCTCCTATTGAGACCCATTAAAATTATTCTCCGTCGGTGGGACTACCTGATTACATATACTGCTCTCGTGATTGCCATGAAGAACCTTCTAAGTGTATGTTTGTACCCTAACATACTCTCCTAGGGATTGTTTTTTGTGGTTGTTTTTCTTTTTTTAACTCAGAACTCTTAAGACTTAAAAAAAAGAATAATTTTTATTAAGATAAACAGTGATCTTAAAAGATCATGTTTTTCATCTATTTAACCAAGGCAGAAGACCCCAAAGAGGCCACAGTGGCATAGTCAATAAAAGCTGGCCTTGGAACCAGGAAGAATGGTATTTGAATCCTGCCTCTAACTCATACTGGCTGTATGATCCTAGGCAAATTACTTAACTTTTCAATGTACTAATAGTCAACTTTATTAGATTATATATTTCAGAGAAGGTGCTGACCTGCATTGATGGAGTTTTGCTATCTGGGAGTTCCCAAATCAATGAAATCACAAGTACAGGCCCTAATTTTTTAATTTACAAAACACCAAAGAATACCTAAAATATCACCATACAACTTTTATGAATCAGCCAATGAGGACTAGAATCTATTATTAGGGATAATTATTAGGGACCGGGCCTGTGGTTTCATTGATAAAGAAAACTCCCAGATAAGAAAATGCCCCACTTCCAGTACCTGCTCTGCAACACGTAGTTTCAGAGAGTTCTCTAGAGAACTAAAAAGTTAAGTGATTTGCTGAAGGTCACACATAGTCAGTATATATCGGAGGCAATACTTGAACCAAGTTTCCATGGCTCTGAGTCCAAATCTTTATACACTGTGACCACATTGCCTCTCAGAGTCCATTGTTAAAATTTTGTAAATCTATATGATATTTAAAGTACTCCTCCAAAGGCTCATCTTGACTTGGGGGTGACCCTGGAAGGCTAAAAGAATGAGACACAAGCTCTAGCAAGTTCTAGACCAAGCAGGAATAGCTCTGAAGATGTCCCAGTGATGGACAGTGTATCTGTGGTCCAGAACCAGTCAAGCAAATAGCAGAGATTCATGAATGTCTCTACTATCTACAAAAGATTGGCCACAAGTTGGCAATTGTTTTTCTGTAGATGAAAGCATCGGCTAAGGCATGGAGAGGCTCCAGTCTTCACTAAAGCATCTACATCAATGAAACAACAGGTCTAAGTACTGCAGAAGAATAAGCCCCTTGCACACAGATGGTGCTTAATTGTTATAACTTCCAATTTCTTCTTTAACTTGATAAGAAGGTTATTGTGAGCAAGTATTGTTGTCTCCATTTTACAGAAGACAAAAGTGAAGCTCAAATTACTTGCTGGGGGCATATAGCCAATGGTAAAGTAGGGTCTTGAACCCAGGGTTTCTAATTCCTGGCCAGTCCTTTCTTGTACTATCTCTCTGTGGGCTGCTAAGACAAATGCAGGAATCACACAGAGATTCCTATCTGGTTTAGCTTTGGAATAGCTTTGGATCACCTTCCAGCTCTGAGATCTTGTGGTTCTATACTGAGCATTTCCTCTGTTTCTTGTCTGACTATAGATTGGAGCTTGCGCCTACCTGGAGAGATTATTGAGTTCCCATTGCTGGTTTGTTCACAGTTTCAGCATATACTGCACAATTCGAGGCTATCGCTTGTGTAAGTACCCAGCCTGCTCTTCTCATTATTGGTATAAGTATCTGGCTAACTGCTCTCATCTCTGGATTGAGTGCCCATCCCACTGCACTCATCTCTTCTTTCCAAAGGAAAAAGACTAAGAAAGTTGAGCAAAAGTTTCATGCAAGTTTGATTTACTATGCACAACTCATGTTCTAAACAAGAATGTGGAGAGAAACCAAGCTAGAAATTGGTCCCAAATTGTAGATACATGCATTTCTTCAGAAGAAAAGTCATGAGCTCATTTAGTAAATGAATATTCACTGGATACCTGTGTTAATAGGCAGAAGGAAGGAAGGCAGGAAGGGAATAAGGGAGGGAGGGAGGAAAGGAAGATGGGAGGAAAGAGAAAGGAAAGATAGGAAAGGAAAAGGAAGGGAAAGGAAGGAAGAAATAAAGAAAAAAATTTAACTCCCGAGAATTTCTTCCTCCAGACAAAAGCATAAATAGATTCGACACCTTCACTTAATTTTTTTAAAACTTGATATGTGTATTTATGGGAGTATCCAGGAAGTACTTGGAATGTACAAATCTTTCATCACAGTTCTACATGAACTGAATTTTTCATAGCAGTAGAGCTCATATTAACTGTACCTACAAATAGGTTATAGTACAGCAATTGGCATGATTCTTATTTAATTTCTTATTTTTTTCTTATTTAATTTCTCCCTAAATTACTTTCATGTAATTCATATCATATACTTTTTAAAATGTCATATACAACTAAACAAAACAAAAGAGAAAACTATGTATACTTTTCTGACCTGTCCTGGAGGAATGTTCCAGTCAGGTTGGCTCTTTCAGGTCCAGGGTCATGTCAATGTGACATTGGACCTGTTCCATGACTGACCAGTGTTCTGACCACTCCCCAGTCCTCAAGAGACTGTGTTAGTTGCAAGCAGTACAACAAGTTACACAGGACATCACCCACCTTAGAGAAGAAAGGACCATGATTCTGCTGGACAACAGATGAAATTAATTTGATCTTGGGAATGGGGGAGAAAGAAAAGACAATTTTACTCCTGGTTTTGTAGAACATCTTGAATTTCTTTATCTGCCTTCTAAAGAGTTCAGTCTTCTCTCATCTGTCCTTATACCATTTCTTCTATCAGCTGAGTGTTGTCATTCTTGTATTACAGGAGAGATTGAAACCTACAGAGGCAAAGTAACTGTACAAGCTCACATGTCAATAGCTATAGAAAGTCTAATATCAACTAATTAGGGGTGAAGGCAGGAAAAGACCAGACTACCTTTTTCCAATTCTGATCACTTCCCATAAGCCCTGATTATGTCTCCAAATTCTGTTCTCACTTCTTTTTCTCCTCCCCACCCTCTATATCCCACCCTCCTCTTCTATTATCTAACACTTTGGGCCTTAGCAAAAGGAAAAAAATATGGTGATGGAGGAATGATGACAGGGAGTGCCTAAGCTCTATAATTTATTATCCTTGCTCATAGCCATGGGGGGAAAAGGAGTGGAAATAGGGGACAAGAGTCACACATTTTTTATACCTACTATTTACACTATGTCCCTGCAGAAAAGCTTACAAACATTCATGTTCTTTCTTGTGTAGCCATTCCTGATGATGAAGAGTGTGAACCTCCAGAAAATGATGCTGGGATCCTATGGGATGCTATATGTTTTACCTTTCTGTTAATCCAGAGGAGGATCTTTACAAGTTACTATCATCTTTATGTTGTGGCTGATCTAAAAGCCACTGAGATCTTAGCATCCAGGTACATGGGCAACATGCCACTGAGCACAGGTGGGAAATGTCATATCTCAGATTATATCTCAGAATATTGAGTATTGTCATTTCTTAGAACTGGGATTCAATTGAATTCAATAAACATTTATTAAGTGTTCCCTATGGGTCAGACACTGTGCTAAGTGCAAGGAATACAAAAAAAAGCAAAAGACAAATCTCTGCCCTCCAGGAGCTCAGTCTAACAAGGGGAGACAAGAAGCAAATAAATATATAAAAAGCAAGCAACATACAGGATAAATAGGAGATCATTAACAGAAGGAAGACTGTGGAATTAAGAAGGCTTGGGGAAGACTTCCTGTTGGAAGTGAGATTTTGGTTGGGACTTAAAGGAAGCCAGGGATGTCAGCAGGCAGAGCAGAGGAAAGAGAGCATTCCATAGCCAGAGAAAGTGCCTAGAGTCCAATGCCTAGTTGGTGAAACAGCCTAGAGGCCACTGGATCAACAAGCATATATTTAAGAGTGGAAAGGGATCAACTTTGGATGATTTTATTTTATAGAAAAGGAGTCTTTGAAAAGGTCAAATAGAATTAGTGATAGCCCTGGGATTAGAACCTGAGTCTCTCGATTTTTGGTAGAGTGAGTTAAACTTTGCTTGTCTTACTCAGTGGATGTCTTCTTCGATGAATGCATTCCTCCAACACAAGGTAAAATAGTGTCATATGTCTCAGTGAATGCCAGGCAAGCTGACTAGATTTCATATACTGGGATAACATCATGTTTCTTTTGCATACTTAGAGGAGCTGAGATGTTTGATCTGGAGTTAAAAAAGTTTTTGGTGCTTCAAGAAGAAGAAGAGGAAAAGTCTAAACTATTCATGAGGAAACAGTACGTTGATCAAACAATGCTTTACATCCTGCTCCTACATAGGAAAGATTAATCAACCACACGAGGTCGGCCTTCTTCACTGTTCCTTCTCTGTTTCAATCATCAATCAATTCAAACATTTTCCTATTTTATGATTATGTATTTAGAGCTGGCCAGAAAGTTAGAGGTCACTGAGACCAATTCCCTTATATTGTATTGAAGAAAACTGAGGCAAGTAGAGGAAGAATGGTTTGCCTGAGGTCCCTCAGGTGGTAATGGGCAGAGTCAAGATTTGAACCCAAGTCCAGCATTCTATCCATTGTGCCATACTATTGTTGTTCAGACTCTTCATGACCCCTTTTGAGATTTTCTTGGCAAAAATACTGGAGTGTTTTGCCATTTCCTTCTCTAGCTCATTTTACAGATGAGGAAACTGAGGTAAACAGGGGTAAGTGACTTGCCCAGGGTCACACCACTAGTGAATCTTCCTGACCCCAGTCCCTGAACTCCATTCACTGCATCACCTAGCTGCCCTATTGCACCATACTGCTCCTTTAAGTCACCCTTTCTTCATAATGTTGAATGTGCCTAACAGAAAAAGTAAGCAATGAAGTTGAATAAAATGACCATGTTCTGCGTGTAGATTGTTAAATGTGATATTTGAATATGAGTTGCCCAGTAGATAAGGATGCTAAGAAATGTTCTTCCAACCTAGTAATCTGTATAATTCATATAATCCATATAATACCATAGTTTGGCTCCTCTTACTTTCCAACCTGCTCTCTCCTTCCAGTTCTTCTCTCCCCTCCCCTCCCCATCTCACCCCCAACACCATGATTGCTATTTCACATTCCCACCCCAATCTCTTTTGCTATGTTGGAATTTCCCTGGAATAATCTACTGTCTTCTTTCTACTGATCTAAGGCATACTTCTCCCTTAAAGGCTCTATGGAATTTCTTTCCTCCTTCTTTAGCTAGGCAGTAGAGAGAATAAGTTCTGATATGAACATAGGATACCTAGAAGTTTGGGTAGGAGATAGGGTCCATTTGGCAGAGAGGAGGTGGTGGGGGTGGAAAAGAATGAGTTCTCAGAACTTGTCTTAAATTGCCAGAATGGAGAAGATCAAATGGAAACAGAAGACAATTGACAGTATACAGCAGACTAATAAGACCCTTGTTGCCTCAGTGGGTAAAGACAGTCATTCTCCCAAGCCAAAAGCAAGACAAACACAAGGTAAGGATAAAATCATTGGTGCACTCAGCTGTACCAGGTGACCATCGAAGAACCTCTAGGATCTGAGATAGTGCAATGAAATCATCTGCCATATAAAGCCACTTTTCTCCAAGAGTAAGAAAGGGAGTAGATTTGAGCCTACTAGAGCAGCTTCTCCACTAATCTCATATACTTAGAAATTCGTCTCCTTAATAAAGCCACCTTTATTAGTGCAAAATCATAGAATAATAGGTTTAGAGCTGGGAAGGGTCCAGACTGGACATCTGGTCCAATCCTCTCATCCTGCAGAAGAGGAGACTGAGACCAGAGGGGTTAAATAATTTTACCCAAGGTCCCACAGATAGTAAGTGGCAGAGCTGAGATGCAAACCTAGGTCTTTCAAGCATAGGTGCAGAATAACTTCTACTGTACCTGTAAACCTCCAGAAGAGGGAGGCCCTTCCTTTCGCTGGTTGGGGTAGGACTTGCTAAAAATTCAAAGGCTGCTTTGACAGTTACAATCCTGAGGTTTCCTGAAACATTTTCTCAAAGGATCAGGAACCCAAGGGAGGTGGGAGATTTTTGTTTGTTTAATCAAAGAATAGAACATGTTTCCAAAGTTAAGTTTTCACCTTGTGGATTCTTCTTGAATTGAACCAATTTGGGGAATAAACAAAAAAGAATTCATGTCTTTATTTGATCATGAGCAGTCCCATTTCTTTTTAGTAAGCAAAAACTCCACTGAGTATATAATTTGACCCCACCAATTAAGACTAATTAGATTGAACAGTTTATATTAGGGACAAGTCTGAATTTGGAAAGTGTCTTTTTTTTAGTTATTTAACATAATGTAGTTTCACTGTTTTAATGTAAAATAATCCAAAGTAGTTTTTACAAAGTATGCTCAATAGAGGTACCCAGGGCACCTGCTTTTTAGAATAGGCAAGAATGAGTTTTAATTGTCATATGGGATGAATGTTACTAAAACAATCCCATTAAGTTACTTTTTAAACCTTGTAAATCCATTTATTTGATTAAGTCAATCTTTTCTTAATGGGTAATAGAAAGGCAGCTTCAGTTCTTTGGGGAGGAATTATCCCAAGTTCTAAATGACTGGCATCTCATCTAATGAGACTTTACTCTATTTTCAGATGATGGGAGCATAATGAAGAATAAAGACGAGAACTGGTGGCAGCCTTGGGTAAAGCATCCTTCCAGTGAGTTGACTGAGATTCTAAAGAGCATAGTGGGTTATTACACAAGGCTAATGAGGCAGAAGCCTTGGTAACTACAGAGTGCAAAGGATAGAGTACTTGGCCAGGAGTCAAGAAGACCTGAGTTTAAATTCCACCTCAGACACTTCCTAACTGTGTGACTCTGGGCAAGTCACTTAACCTCTGTCTGCCTCAGTTTCCTCAGCTGTAAAATAGAAATAATAATAACACTTACCTTTAAGGATTATTGTGGGAATAAAATGAGAGAATATTTCTAAAGTCCTTTGTAAACCTTAAAATGTTCTATAAATATTAATTATCATCAACATTATCATTGTATATTTCCTTGTGGGCCAGCTTCGTGGGTTAGCTTTTTGCTCTGTTCCATGGTCCCAGACTGAATCCTTCCTCGTAGCCAGCTGTCTTGAAAACACATGCTATTCTATACTATACAAAGGGGCCTGGGCTAGAAAGTGTAGATGGCAGTGCAAACCACTCACATTTATTATAGAAGAGACCAAAAGCTCATGCCTTGGGTTGATGGCTTGGTAGCCTCGGGTTTACATACAAATGGATAGCATTTCATTTTTTTATATCTATAGAATATCTACAATCTGACTGTCCCAAGAAAGGGGAAATGAATGGAGGCTTTCTAAGCTATAGATAACATGCTGTTTGTGATGACAGATGACAAAGAAAAGCATCCCATACCCCACACCTCATATACCCCTAGGGACTAATTCAATGCACCAATACCAGTGCAGCTCAGTCTAGATGAGCAGAGCTGAGACTTCAGGCTGTATCAGGAGGGGTTAGTCTCATAAAAATGAAATGTCTTGTAACATCACTAGAATAAGACAGATTTTGGATAATACTTGACTTTTGTTATAAACCTTCCTGGAATGCTACAAAGAGACAGAGCTCTACATTCTTCTGTTCTGTGGAATTGTTTTAAGTGATTCAAGATGGGAGCTATAGCCTCTTTGAGTCTGACAGTGAAGAGGAAGGAGAAGAAATAAATGAAGAAAGAAAGAAAGAAGCATTTCCAAAGCCTAAAACTGCTTTCCAGGTATCTGTTGGATGATGTTCCTGAATTATCCAAATGCAATAGTTCCATTACAATACTGGTTTATTATTTTTGTTAATAATAACTCACTTCCTCATGGTGCTTTAAGGTTCATAAAACGCATTTTTTGGTAACAACTCTGAAAGATGGGTAGCGTTAATATTATTATTTCCATCTCTAAAAGGGCCCCACAATTAACTATCCTAATTCTTCTACTTACTATCCCTGTGACTTGCCAAACAAAAGCACCTTTTCATTCCTCCTGCTCCTGTGTAAGTGTAGTCTCTCAATTAAAGAAAAAGTTCCTGGAGGGTAGGAACTATCTCTCTTCTACATTTGTATTCCCTGAGACTAGCAATATAAGTTCTTAATAAATATTTTTTTCTTCCTTCATTCTTTCCTGCCTTCCTTCCTCCCTCCTTTCCTTACATTTAATAGATGAGAAAACTGAGATCCAGAGATATTAAATGATTCATCCAAGGACATATCTAGAAAGTATCAGAATCAGGATGTGAACCCAGGTTCCCTGGCACTAAATGCATTGCTCTTTCCAACAACATTTGTGTTATAAGTACAATGTTACCGTGAGAACAGAACATCATAGATGAACGAGTGAAACAAGCACTGGATTTGGAGTCAGAGGATTTGGGCTCTGCTACTTACCACCTCCTGTCACCTTGGTCAAGTCACTTACCTTTGTTCCTTATCTGTAAAATGAAGGGGTTGAACTAGATGTCCTCTAGGGTTCCTTATACTGGCTTTAAATCTCAGATCTAGGCTAACCATCTCATTTTACAGATGAGAAAACTGAGACCTGGTGAAGTTGAGTGACTTGCCCAAGGTAAAAAGTAGCAGAACCAGAATCAGGATTTGAATCCAGGTCCCAGCAATCTAAATCCAGTAGTCTTTGTACCATACCAGGCTGCCACAGTGTATATACATACAGTATGACATACTCAGTGTATCAAAGGACTTCATTGCAGGCTTTCATTATGTGTTTATTGTGTTAATTTGTGGAAATTTCTAAATAGGAAGAGAATTGCTATGTAAAAAACTCACAGTTCCAGATCTTTGTGTGCGTTTGTAATCAGGGCATGAAATTGGAATATGCCCTTTTAGCTTGAGGCAGCCTTCTAGATATTTGGAAAACATGGTACAATTGGCAATAAATCCTAGTTTTTCATCGAAGGAAATCACTGGCCCTTCCCTCTCAGCATAAACCGTTTGCCCTACAACACAGGAATCATGGATTACATTGATCCATACAAAATAAAGGAGAGACTAAGACACAAAGCTGCTCTGGACTTTCCTTTATGAAAAAGCAGAGAAAGGCAACATGGCATCATCCACTGAACTCCAGATTTAGTATGAAGAAGTTTTGGCCATGATGTTTGCCAGTCATGGAACCTTGAGTTTCCAGGTCTCAAAGTTTGGTCTATAAAATGTGTATAATAACACTAGTACTACTTATGTTTCATGGATGTAGAAAGAAATGTGCTTCATAAACTTTAAAGGACCATAAAAATGTGAATTTTTATCCATAAAAAAGTTTTACTTCAACCCTATACTCTCATCAAACCCTTGTTTCATCTCTCGGATTTTTCAAGAGCAGTTCAACTTTAATGCTTCCTCCACCATCTTCTTGCTCCTTGAGCCTGTTTAATTTTGCTTCTATTCTGACTTTGTTTCTATGACTCTCTCTACAGTCACTACTGACTTCTCACTTCTCATATCCACTGACCATTTCTTTGGCTTTGTCCTCTTCACATTTCATTGAGCAATTGGCATTTTTGATTATGAACTATTCCTAGATACTCTCTCCTCCCTCATCTTCAGTGATATCAAAAAGTCTTAGACTGTTTGAAAGAGCCCATAGTTCATTTAATTTGCCCTCTCCTTTAAGTTCCAGGGATAATTATTTCTGTACCTCTTTTCAAATTCATAGGGCCATAAAGAAGACTTAGAGTCCACTTAGTTCAACCCCATCATTTTTTGAAGGAGGGAATTCTGCCCTTGAGAAAAATCTTTAAATGTCTTTTCCAAGACAACAATGAGCTGAGATTAGAACCCAGGTCTGACCCCAGCTCTATAATTCTTTCTACTATATTATGCTGCCCTTTGTTTATTTTACAGTCAGTACAGGGGATACATCCATTTTTTCTTAGCTTTTATAGTTAATATTTTTGGATTTTCTTTGGAACATGTCATGGGTTTGCTCAGAGAATTTTGTCTTTAGTTTAGTATGGTGTGCAAATATCTGAGAGAAACTTGAAACATTTTAAAATTTAAGACCTGTTCTTTAAGATCATTTCTTTTCTAAGAGAAAATTACTTGGAACAAATATGATATCGATTTTCCATCTCACTTTATTATTTTCAGTTTGTCTGTTTAAAATTACTTAAGACTTCACAACCAGACCATATAGGTAGACAGTTTTCTGCTTAGATTTTGTGGCTTAAAAAAAGGGAGTATAAATGAGACTGACATTGGCTAAAACTGCCGAAGAGATGAGTAAAGATCTCTCTCTCTCTCTCTCTCTCTCTCTCTCTCTCTCTCTCTCTCTCTCTAGCTCGCTTATGATGCCTGGGCTAATAATTCTACATCAGCTCTCAGGCTGTGGAAGCAAAATGAAACAACATTCAGGAGAAAAGAAAAGAGCGAGGAACAGGAGTCACAGTGTCGAAGAGGTATTCACCCATTCCAGAGCAAAGAGCTGTGCGATAGCTTTGATGGATCACTGGTCTAAAAACAACAATTGAAATTAAACAGTTGATATTTTTCATTTGTATATTAGCAATAAATAAATTGGCTCTAAGAACAATCACATCATGGTCATGTAGGAATGCTAACTTTTTTAAATAAGGGCTAAGAAAGAGAAATTATGATTATGTTGGTGCCTATGATAAAGACTGGAAGTTTTCGAAAGGATGGTTCATCTGAGGCATTTGCAGGGATATCTGAATTTTACAGATCTGTTTTACATCACAGTTATAGCTTTGGGTTATGAAAGAGATTGGGACTTTAGAAATATTTTTAATGTTATTGATATGATTTATTTTTATATCACCATTTTAAAATACATTCTTCCTCATTCCTACCTGGAGAGTCTCCCTTTATAAAAGAAAATGAAGAAAGAATAGGAAAACAAAGCAACCCAGCAAAGCTAATCAACACCTCAATCACATCTGACAGTATATACAATGTTCCATACTCTTAGCCCCGACTTCTGCAAAGAAGAGAAGGAGTTGCATTTTTTCATGTCTTAAGGACTTTGGTGATTATAAAGTATGTAGTCTTTGATGAATCAGATCTTTGCCTAGAAAAGTATCCATCAGAGATAAGCACTTCAGAACAAGTGTTAAATTAATGTAAGAATTTGAAAGATTTTACTCTTTACATGGTCTGGAAACAGAATCAAATGACTGGGTACCATGTCCTTAATGTAATTCCAAAAATGTTATGTTCATCTAGGCTTGAAAATCATTACCTATCCACTAGCAACACTCCATGCCCCAACTCCCCAATATACACATACCCCCTATAATGTAATATAACCAAGTTTTTGGTAATAAAGAATAAAACAGATGATTCTGAGTGATGGCTGTCTTTCTATAGGATCAAAAGACAGAAGTTTGGAGAAATGTGAAGGTGCTGATGCTGATGTCTCTGAGAAAGAAGACAGAAGTTTGCATGAACCAGGTGGGTACACTGGATACCTATATAGAGTCATTAAGGTTGACTATGGAAAGAGACAAAAGGTGCTTTTTCAGAGGAGGGTAGGTATCAAAGATAAATATCCTCGCTTTCCCATTTACCAAGGATCCACCCTGGCTCAGCCAGGTTGGCTCTGGGGAAATTTTGATGATTTTGTCTAACTGACAAGAATTTATTCAATTCAATAACCACTTATTAAGCACATACTCTGTACAGAACCCTGTGCTCAGTACTGCAGAAACATCAAGTTTAGAAAAGACCTAGCTTTCCTATCTCATGAAGCTCATACTGGAAATATAAAGTCCTGATGTCCTAGGAGGTTTTCCTCCCTAATTAATTGGGCTATGTTCAATTTTGTTTTGACATACAGTACTAACAGTCTATGAAATGCATATAATGGGGCTTCTTTTCATATAAATATTTGGAGGTTTGATTTGTTCTTCCCTCCTGGTTTTCTCCTCTCCTTCATAGAAATTCTAATATGGAGAATAATCAATATGGTCAAATTTTCATGGGTCTTTGGGAAGGTGCTGCTTGAGGACACCATAGCAGCAGTACACTCCCTATACAAAGAAAGCTGGGAAGTAGCCACCGTATTAAAGATGGAGCGGTGCATGCTGATGAGAAAGTTCAGTAAGGTAAGACCATGGGACTTCAAAGAGACTGCCCTTGAATGATATCAAATTCTCTGAGTCGTTCAGCTCAGAGCCATCATTCCATAATCTGGCTAATGATTTGTGACTTTTATGAGCTCTTCATCAAGGTCATTGTCACACCTCCCCATGCATAGATTTCCACATGTTCAGATCAAAGGCTTAACAAACCCATTCTTCCAGCAAGTGCAACCAGCAACCTTGGATAAGTCTTGGAGAGAAAAATGAGGTGTTCCCTTGGTGCTCTTAACTTAAAGTATCCTTTTCTTCAAGGAGGGGAATGCCCCCCCCAAAGTAAATTGTTTGGACACCTTTGATGTACTGTGAGTGTTCAGAGAGTTTGATAAAAACAAAACCATCAAGTTGTAAAAGCCACTACACTTGGTGCTAAAAACAAAACCAAAAATGAAACACAAAATCATCCATTTAGAGCTCAAGGGAACCTAATGTAGGTCATTTAATTCAACCCCCTCATTTTACAGATGAGGATGATGAGGTCCAGAAGTTTCAGTTACTTGCCTGTGGTCACATAAGGAGTAAGTAGCAGAGCTAAGATTAGAGCTCAGATCCTTTGATCCCAAATCCAACACCCTTTCAAACACATCATCCTACTCTAGTTAAATGAGAGTCTCTTTCCTCAAAGAACTTATAGTCTACTGGGGCAGGGGGATTCAGATAAATATAATAATGCAAGGTAGAGAGTGATAGGGTTAAAAGAGAAATCCAGACAAAGTACCCTAAGACATTAGAGAAAGCAGAGATCATTTTTGGTTGGGAAAATCAGAGAAGGTTACATGTGGTAATCTGGGTACTGTAGTAAACAAATAGGGCACTGCACTTGGAGTCAGGGAAAGCTGAACACAGATCCTGGCTCAGATAATAGCTGTGTGACCCTGGACAAGTCTCTTAACTTCCCTCTGCCTCAGTTTCTTCATTTGTAAAACAAGGGTAATATACTACCTACCTCACAGGTTTATTATGAGGATCAAATGAGATAAGGTATGTAAAGCACTTTTTAAACCTGAAAGTATTACATAAATTGTAGCTATTACTCTTGCGGTGGTTGTTGTACTGTAGTTGGCAACTAGCCTTAACCCTAAAGGTAAAGAAAGATTCTGAAGACTGGAGATGAGGAGTTGGTATATTCATGGCATAGAGGATGTCTTTTGGGAAGCATGGATGTGGGAAATGGTATCTCTAGTTCCTGTTAATGGAACCCAAGCACCATCTTTTATTTGTAAAATGTCATTGTAGGGAGAAAAGGCCACCAAAGAGAGCATTTTGAAATACTACCATTTGAAGCTTCAGAAAAAACAGAAAACTGCACCTGTCAAAATAAAGGAAAGACAGCCTCGAGCAGAAGATCAGGGGTTATCTGATGCTGGGTTGCCTGAGCACCTTATGGACAATGCACAGTTACCAGATGAGTCAGAAGAGCAGATGAGTCCTCCAGGGGATCGATATAGAGTTAAGGATACCTTAAGTCGGCAGTCACCCAGGGAAGAGACTCAGTTACAGGCTGGATTGGGGAAAGACCTTGCCCAGAATGACTCTGAGGATCTGCCATCATCAGTAGTGCATCGCCCAACTGGAGAAGACTCGCAATCTCTTGAGGAGACCACCACAGTACCCAGGTGAAAAGGTCTTGATGAAAGCTTAGAGTCTATTAAGGTCAAAATGTTGCTATGCAAACAGTGGAAGTTAGAATAATGTTTTCAAAGCACACTTTTGCTGAAGTCATCACATTGACCCTGAGCCAAAAAGTATTGGCTCAGATAAGCACAGAAATAATTTACCCTAATTTACCCTGCAACCTAGTTTTGAAAAAATTATCCATAGCTTGCTTTTATATTGCTTTCATTTCTGAATATATCCCTTTACCCTCTTCTTCCCAGAAAGCCATCCATATAATGATGAATGAGAAGGAAGGGGAGGGGATCATCTCAACAAATCTAACCAATACCTTAGTCAAACTGAATAGCAACGCTATCCATCACATACAGTTACATACAATGCTATTGAATACAACAAAAGTTGTATTCTACAACCATAGCCCCCCATCTCTGTAAAGGAGGGAGGGGAAGTACATTCTTACCTCTTCTCTGAGGTTGTTTGTTCATTACAATTACAGTTTCTTGTTTGTATTTCCATTTACACTGTAACCCGCCATCTAATTTTAAAACAAATAATCTAAATTGATTTTGATCTGGTAATTTTTCCAACAAGATTTAAATGAACCAAATGATCAGAAGGTAATTTTATCAATAAGAAAATTCCAGAAAACGCTTCACAGTTTATCATAGAATACCAGAACTAGAAGGGCCCTTAGAGACAGTTACCTCCAAACCCATCTTTTTAAAGATGAAGGAACCAAAGTCCCAAGGAAATATATGACTTGACCAAGATCACACAATGTTCTGACTCTTAGCCCATCAATTTTCCTCCTACATTAATCAATCTACAATCATTCAGTAAATGCTTGCCACATGCCAATTACTTTGAGCACATCAGACTAACAAAGGCTTGTCTACTGAGGCTTCTTGGAAGACTTGCTTTAAAGAATAGAAAAAAATGGTTTATAAGTAAATTGTTTAAATAAAAATGAATTACCAGAGAGTATGTACATTTTTGAAAAAGTCAAACCATCCCCTGAATATTTATACTAACAATTTGTTCAACAAACTGTCTTTTCATAGATAGAACAAATATAAATCTCAGTTCATTCAGTCCCATCCAAATGATTGTACATCCCTGATGGGGTTTTCCAATGTTTGAAATTTGTTTAATGTGAATTTAATATATTTATTTTCTAAAGTTTTGATGTCTTATGTTTTGTGTGTGTATGTGATATTTGGGGGGTCTAGAGAATTTTCAGAGATGTATGGTGACTATGCAAGTGATGATGAAGAAAGTCTGGGTGAAGAAGATGAGGGTAAGCCAGTCTCAGGACTTGTCCGTCCAGTAGCCAGACCACCGTACAGCAGCTCTATGCAAGCTCAACAAAGAAACTCCTTATCAGAAGCCAAAGAGTCAGTTACTACCTCAGTGGAGCAGAGAAAGAAAAGAGTCACTAGATCAATAAGAAAAACTCCGTTCCCATTGTTGAGAGCTGGAGATCTACTCCTTAAAAGGCAAGAATGATTTCTTTCTTTCCTAACCTCTTCTCTTCCCCTCTCCTTCCCTTTGCTTTTCCTTTTCTTCTCTTCCTTTCTCTCCTCCTTTCCTTCCCTTCTTTCCTACACTTCCTTCCTTTCTTTCTTGTTTCCCCTTTCTTCCCATTTTCTAAATAAATAATGTTTTCTCTTCTTTCCACCTGCTGCCCCAAAAATAGAAAAAACAAAATCCTTGTTAACAATATGCATAGTCAAGCAAAACAGAATCTTACATTGGTCATGTCTGAAAATGGATGTCTCATTTTCCATCTTGAATCCATCACAGCAGTCTTGAGAAGTAGGGAACATACTTCACTCTTAGGACGCTGCAGTTGTGGTTGGTTATTGTACTGATCAGGAAGTTTTTAAGGAAAATGCAGCAACTATCTATAATCCATTATGAATGGGGTTATCTGCTCTTATTCAGTGAGAGCAGTTCAAACCACTCTATTTGGATTAAAGAGGTAAGATATATGCCTCCAGGAAGCTGGAGGCAAGTAGTCTTTGGAACAAATTAGAATTAAGGACTGTAGCTTTGATTTCATTGGTTCAGAGAACTCCCAGATGAAGAAACTTCCCCTACCATCAGAACTATGAGAAGTTAAGTGATTGGCCCAAGGTCACTTGTGTGAATGTGTCAGAGACAGGATTGGATCAGGGTCCTGGCTTTAAGGTCAGTCAGCTATACTGCTTCTCAAAAATCATTGTGAGAAAATTTTCAAATAAAAAAATCATTTGTTTGAGAATATGTGCCATACAAATTTTGAGCAAATGGAGCTTTTATAAATTATATGTTTTAAATGCTGTAAGGAGACTCACTATTTAAAGGAATACTTTTATGAAATGGATCATCACTTCCTGCTTATTGCTTTCTTTTTTAAAAAAAAGATTTTTAGATCTAAGATCTCCTTAAAGCAGGACACATCTGCATCCACAGTTACTATAATAGATTTAAAATTAGAAACTGAAAGGGATCTTCAAGATCTAGTTGAACATCCTCATTTTACAGATGAGGGGAAATACTTTATCCAAGGTCATATAAGTAGTAAGTAGAAAAGCTAGGATTTGAACCTAGGATCTTTCGTTCCAAATACAGCCCTCTTTCTCCTGCTGCCTCTCAATGAAAGCAGCTTATATAGTGCTCCAAGTTTTACGGTGTTCCTTATGACATCCCCAGGAAGGAGGTAGTGGCAGCATTATGCCTATTTCACAGAAAAGGCTTGGAAAAGTAGAGCCACTTGGCTAGGGTCATGCAGTAAGAGTTGGAGACACAAATTCAAACTCAGGTCTTATGATTCCAAGTCTAGTGCCATTTCCACTACCCTGTGTCCCTTCTCAAGCAGTTACCTAGACATATTCTTGTTTTGTCACAACTGGACCAGTTCTTCTTTTCAGGGTGTTTTATGATGATGAGCTGGAAGAGGCAGATAAATTCTACAGGAGTCTCCCCCAGATGATGAAGCTCATTCTGGAGCTGTACAAGCTGATTGAGTCCAAGTCTGAAATGCTCTGTTACTTCGTGATCATTCTAAACCACACGATGTCAGCTTCCATTCTGACACTGGTGCTCCCAATTCTGTGCTTCTTGTGGGCCATGCTTTCTGTTCCCAGACCTCCTAAGCGCTTCTGGATGGCTGCTATCTTTTACACAGAGGTAGGACCAACAGAAGATAACCTTCATATGTTGTTATTGTTTAGTTGTTTTTGTGATGTCCAACTTTGTGACCCCATCTAGGGTTTTCTTAGCAGAGATACTGGAGTGGGTTTGCCATTTCCTTCTCCAGCACATTTTCCAGATGAGGGAACTGAGACAAACAAGGTGAAGTGATTTGCTCAGGGTCACACAGCTAGTAAGCATCTGAGATTGGATTTGAACTCAGGTCTTCTTGACTCTGGAGCTGGCACTCTATCCACTGTGCCACCTAGCTGCCCAGCACTCACATACTACTGTCCTATCACTTGACATACTTTTCTCTTCTCTAACCTCCCCTTCAGACCTTGCAAACAATGCATTGACTTTCAAGAGTCAAAATGAAATCACAAATGGATTTTTCTAAAGGGTAGTTACAGTAAAGATGCATGGCATAATGGATAGGACTTTCCCCTTTCCAATTACCTTCAGATATTCTGTATATGTCTTGTATGTGCCTCAATGTTAACATGTTGTCACCCCCACTAGAATGTTTGTTCCTCAAGAGTGGTGACTGCTTGTATCTGTCTGTTTATGTAGGTGTGTGTGTTTGTGTGTGTGTATGTGTATGTATCTGTGGGTGTTTGTCATTCTCTGTATCCCTAGCTCTTAACACAATCCTGGCATTTACTAAGCACTTAAATGTTTGTACTTTGTTTTCAAAGAGAATCAGCAACATCGTGAGGGTGATGTCTTAAGAGTTTATTAGATTTAAGGGAGGCAGAGTTACACAAAGTCATCAGCCTCACTCTCTCTTCCTGAGTCATCGAAGTCCAGTAGCAAGGCAAAAGTCAAGGCAACTGACAATAGCCCTGGATGCAGTAACCTCAGTGTCTTTGATGTTTGACTGAGATCTAAGTGCTCCATAGCACCTGCTCCAGCTGCATTCATGCTCATTAGAACATACTGTTCTCATCATTCCACCAGAGAAATTCTTCACCTACTTGGGACAGATGTGCCCCTAATTCACCAACAGGTTTGAGGCCTGTCAGTTACCCTAACCTGGTTTAGCCCATCTGAGGAGATGGCTTACTGGGGTGTGGCTCCTGGAAAGAAGCATCTTTGTGACTAGCAAAGCAGGAAGACAGAAGATGAATGATTCAGTCTCTGAAAGAGCACACAGTCTAGTAGGAATGATAAAGTATAGAAGTAAATAGAAAACAAGATTGAATGGAATAAGTATCATAGAAGTTTAAAAGCCAGAGGGGTCACTTCTATCTTGGGAGAATCAGGAAAGACTTTGAGGAGAAGATGACATTTGAGATGGATGTTGAAGGTTGGGGCAGATTTCAAATTTCACAGGCAGAGAAGAGAGGTACAGATCCAGTTAGAGAAGAGGACTAGTCCAGTCAGCCCATTCGAAACAGTACGGCAGTGACCAGAGGTAGAGCTTTAGGGGACAAAGCTCCTTTAAAAGCATTTTCACCATAAAAAGAGGACAGTTCCTTAGCATAACTACCATGAGGAATGGTTTGGCTTTGGGGTAGTGGGATGAGAGAACTTTGGAATTTGGCTATGCTATTTGGGAATTATGCCAAATCAATTAACAGGCAATAAATACTAAAAAAATTTGCAAGTACAGACTTTTAGAGTTCAAGCCACACACACAAATAGGAAAAGGATAAACATCTCAAAGAAATTTTAGAAAGTTGAACAAAGCATAGGATTGTAAGTTTGGAGATGGAAGGGTCATTAGAGGTTATGTAGTCCAACTGGAACATTTTACAGATCATGACATTGAGGACCAGAGAGAGAGGAAGAAATATGTCCATGGTCACTTCCCTTTTCTTTTATGGACTTCAGCAGTGTCAGACAATGACATCCAAAGAGTTCACATGATGTGGGTTATTTTTTTCTCTCTTATTTCTGCAGATAGTACCCTTTAGAGAAAGCTCTGGTCTAAAGCTCTGGTCTAAGAAAGACTAATTTTAGAGTATATAAGTACTTTCAGCTGGTTTTGTGTATTCTTTCCTTTCCCTTCTCTCTCTTTAGGCAACAGTAGTGGTCAAATATTTTTCACAGTTTGGATTCTTTCCCTGGACCACAAAGCTCTATGCAGGCATACATGGAGACAAGCCATTTTCTCTGCCAAATATAGCTGGGATTGAAAAGAAGAGTGGCTATGTCCACTATGACCTTGTGCAGCTGTTGGCTTTGTTCTATCATAGGTCAGTCTTGAAGGTAAATGGCCCCAGAAGAGGATGTGACCTTTGGAAATGGTTTCATTTGTTATACCAATTTTCTGGCAACTCTTGCTTTTTAGATCTTTCTTGTTTTTAATGAAAAAAAATTAAATTAGTTGAACTTCACAGCTCCCACATTACACAGGCTCAGATCAACACTCATGTTCCAGAAGAGAAAGCTGAGACATAAAACTGGCTGCTTGCCCCGCCCAAAGGCCTTCAAGATTGAGACAAATACATTTGAATTTCTGACTCCTGGTCAGAATGCCTGGCCTGAAGGCATTGGTGTTTTTCACTTGGTGCATAGGTCTATGTTAAAGACAGTTTTAAATCAGGTCTGTTTCTGGACTTTTTAATTTTTATTTTTAACTGCATTATATAATCCCATTGGGCTTGGTGCCAGGAATCCTTAGGAAACTAACTTTTCCCAAAAGCTCACTTCATTGAGATTTCTTCACAATGATGAATACCCAGAATTCTAAGTTTAAGACAAGAAGTAAATACAAAGAAATTCCTCCCTCTCTTCTTTCCCTAAACTATTTCTTGAGACACACCTTAGAGCACACACTCTCTTTCTTTTCCTGCCATTAGCATAAACTAGGAATTTTTGTACCTGAAGCATGAATTACAAACCTTGTCAGGGCAAGCAAGCCTAATGAAGAGTGTTTCCAAATGGGGGAAGAAGCAGACACTACAAAAGAGGGTGTACCTCATGAGGTCACTTATGGGGAGGCTTCCCAGCTCCCTATAACCCCAGAGGAAGCGCGTCATATGGTAGTTTCCTATTTAAACTAATTAATCCTGTAATAGAGGTCTTGGGATTTTAAGAGTTGGTTTCTAAGACATGAAGATTTGGGTTCAAGTGCTGAGTCTGACACAGCCTGGCCATGAAACCCTGAACAGACTCGATATTCTAAGTAATGAAGACTTCTAGTTGTAGACTAAGTTCTAACCTATATCTGCAAAGGGGATTTGCTAACCTGTAATTCCCCTATATCAGTGAAATCACAGATCGGTTCTCTGTCCTCTTTTACCTTCATACAGTTTGCATGAGGTAGGCATTGCCCTCATTTTACAGATGCCCTAACCCAAAGTTAGCTAATCCTGAGGAGAGGGAAGGGGATGGGAAGGGGATGGAGATCAAGGGTAGGCACCAGACTTGTAATTTCAATGGTTTAGATGATGATCCAGAGGTAGTGTCAGAGCAGGGACAAGAACCTACTGCTTCTGACTCCTGGTCCAATGGTTTTTGCCAGGCTGATGAAATTTAGCCAGCTTTGAGGGTTTCAGAAGAAAAGTTTTCAAGGAAAAAACCAATTCTGGCAATGGGGGAGGCAGAGGCATTCCCAGGAAGGCATGACCTTCCAGCAGACTCTCAGGGGCTAGACCCTGCTCCTGTCTTGCCCTCCCTAAAGTACTGGTGCCCTTTCCAGGGACATTCATTCACTCATTCAATAAACATTTATTAAGCACCTACTATGTGGCGGGCACTGTGCTACTAGGGATACAAAAAAGGGCAAAAGACAGTCCCTGTCCTCAAGGAAGCTGACAATCCAGCAAGGAGACTACATGCAAACGACTATACACAAAGCCAGTCATAAATTAGATAAATAGGGAATAATTAAAAGAGGGAAAGCACTGGGATTAAGAGGGTTGAGGAGGCTCCATGTAGAAGGTGGGATTTTAGTTGGGACTTAAAGGAAGCCAAGGGTAGACCATTCTGAGAGTCTGGGGAAGCCCTTCTTATCCCCTGAGCAGCCTAGCCCCGGGTCCTCAGGAAGTTCTGAGGCTCTCATGTACCCACTGCTCCCTTCCCTCACAGGTAGGTGGCATCCCATCATATTTTCAATCTGGTCCTCCTGTCCAACCCCTGGATTTCAGATATTCTCCATAACCCTACACATCCACCTTTAGTTGAGCAGGAATATGTGGCAGGTCTGGGAAGGGTGTAGTGAGATGACTATCACAGCTCCCATTCTGGGATTCCTGGGATGTTTTCTCTGGGGATCCTTCAGCCTCTGTGTCCCCAAATCTTACAGCATCATCTTGGGCTCTTCATCATTCCTGCATGTCTCGTCCCTTTGCTCTTAGGCCCATGGGTGTGTCCATTTTGAACTTGGGTAGGGGAAGGGAGGGAGATCAACAAAATATATGCTCAGATACTTTTCTTTTTCTCTCCATCCAGAGTCTAGGACTATGGGATGAGCTGTCCTCTGGCCAGGTTAACTGCAAAGAAAAGAAAAAGATTAGAAAGTCCAAGAATGGAGGACTCAGCATCAGAAAGCCAGCGGACTTCCCCCAGGGTCGGCAGGCAGAGACCCATCCTCTTCCTCAGCACACCCCCTCCCTGGGGGCTTTCTGGAGGAGACATACACCTTTGGATATAGGTAGGCTTTGAAAAAAAAAGTTATAAAAACTCAAGATTTATTTCTTCATTCATAATTCCCCAAATCTCATTCCTTGTAGGGACTTTGTTAGCAATCTTGATCTGGCTTCCTCACTACACTGCTGAATTCTCTCCCTTCTTTCTTTCTCCTCCTCTTCTTTCTCCTACTTCTTTCCCTTTAGCCTCTTTGAGAAATACGTAATGAAAGGATTGGTAGTAAAAAGACTTAGATTACATAAGTAGAGATGGAAGGGATCTTAGAGGCCACAGACTCCAATCTCCCAATTATACAGATGAGGAAACTGAGGCCCAAAGGTTATACCTTCCCCAAGGTTATACCACTGATAAGTGTAGGAATCAAGATATGAACTCTGGTGTTCCTGACTGCAAGTTCAGTGTCCTATTAAGCACACCAGGGATGGCTCAGACTATTTTCTTCCCTCATTTTGTAGTTTGGAAACTAGCTCTGCAGGAATAACTTCTCAGTGCCTCAGTTTCACCTTCTGATGAGTCAAGAGGTTGGATTAGATCTGAGGTTCTTAACCTGTTTTTTGAATGTGATGGTCCCTTCCAACAGCCAGATAAAGCCTATAGACCCCTTCTCAGAATAATGTTTTTAAATGCAAAAAACATATGGGATTACCAAGGAAATCAATTATATTGAAAAATAGTTATCAAAATAGGTTAAGAACCCACAGATTAGATGATTCTGTTTCCTAGATATACATCCCATGATCCTCCCTCCTCACTCCAACCCCCACTCCCATCATTTCCTTCCTATCCTCGGTCTCTAGTTGCATAACACAATGGGGATACCCCTCAGAAAAGTTCCTTTGCACTAGAATTTGACTGAGAATATCGTATCTGGTCAGACTCTCAATCTTTTAGCCTCCTCCTGTCTTACTCTCCCCCCCACCCCACTTCTCTTCTTTTATTCTGAAAGGAGTCTAGAGACCAGTAGAAAGCAAGGCTGGGGCTACAAATGTGACTTTCGTGTTAAAGAATATGGTGCTGTCCCTTAAATCAGGCATGTGCCTTTCTCTCCAGTGAAAAAGAAGTCATATTGTTACACTCAAGTAGGTTAAGATCTGGAGAGAGAGGGAGGTTCCAAAAACCATTCCAGAGAAAGATGGTTGCTATCTTGTATTTTTCTCAGGGGAATCCCAGGACAGAAGAGCCAAGAAGATAAGGAGCTGGTTCAGGAAATGTTCAATCAGTGGAAAATTGCTCACTGCAAGGATGCTGAAGAAACAGCTGGTGAAATTCAGAAAGCTGGCAACTCAAACGTAATTGAAAGGATGTTTTTGTTAGAGGAGGGGCTAGAAAGAAGAGCCTTAGACACAGAATCAGGGAAGCTGGGTTCAAGTTCTGATGTTTTCACTATCTAATCAAGTGATCCTTGAGCAGTGACCCTGAGAAATAGAGGAAGTAGAGTGGATTTGGGTGATTACTAAGATTTATATCAGTTCTAACATTTTACGATCTAAGGGTCCTTCCAGCTCTGGCATTGAATGAATGAATGGGCATTTATTAAGCACTTACTTTGGATAAAAGATACAAATAGAAGATATATAAATGATTTCAGCTGTAAGATAGAAAAAACCCATGGTCCTTAGGGTGCAGTAGCATTGCCATTGTTAATACATCTTCCTTAATGTCATTTCAATTGATAAAACCATATTTGTTTCCGGTGTTGAACCATTTGATAGTGCCACAGACTTTGGTGACAAGAACTTTTAGGGGTCTTTCCTGGGTCTTCAGGAGCTGTAGCTGCTAAAGATGGGTCTGTAGCATCCTTAAAGTTGGATAAGGCCTGAATTTGAATTCTGCCTCAGAGACTTTGTAGATGTATGACCCTGGGCAAGTCACTTAACCCTGTTTGCCTGAGTTTGGGGATAATGTGAACAATGATAGCACTTACCTGATAGGGCTACTGTGAGGATCTAGTAAGGTAACATATGTAAAGCACTTAGCAGAGCTGAAAAGACCTACATAAGTGCTAGTGATAATTATCGTTGCCATTGTTAATATAAGAAGAAGACATGGACTGTATTTGGAAGCCCTCTCCTACTCTGAAAGTCTATGATGAGTTGTATGACTCAGGTATAGGTCATCATTGCATTTATCTTTGGCTCCCTAGTGCCCTCCAGATCTACTGGCCCATCAGACAGTTCTTCTACAACATCATCCACCCAGAATTCAGCCCTGTGTGTGATGTCTATGCCTTCATGTTCCTGGTTGAGGGGATCAACTTTCTCATCATCATCTTTGGATACTGGGCCTTTGGAGTAAGCACAGTCTAGCTTTCTAACTTGCATGGTTCAGCTCTATGGCTTCCCTGGTGCTTCTCAGAGTCTTTGAGCTCCCCTCTGCTGCCACACTTTTAAGGACTGTGAACTGGGCACATCGCAAAAAGAGGCTGGCACTTGGCTTGCTGAATGGCAGCAGAGAAATCTTTTTGCTTTAAATACCAGTTTTGCAGATCTCATTACTAAAATGGCTGTTGTTTTCTGTGCTATGTCCAAGGTTTACATTAAGTTGTTTTGCTGTTATTGTTAATTAAAGTGAAAGCTGGGAAGCAGGACAAGTGGTGGCCACTGACCACCTAGGCATTGATGATCACTCTCTACTATCCTGGCAGATGGGCTTGCTTAGGAATCCTTCCTTTCCTATTCATGTCCTTCTCCCTCAGCTCTATGATAGGCTCTGTGCTTCCTACTACTGATACAATGGGGGTAAATAGAACAACCTCTGGAGGCACCAAGACAAGCATCTGTGGTAATAGAAGGAGAGGAAAGGAAGGAAGTAATAGAAGCTTTTTGAGTTGAGGAAATCCCTTCCTTCTAGACCCTGATCCTCTGTATTCTCTCCCTTAGGTCTTCTCTGGGCTCTTTAGTCCTAGGCAGGCTGCAAGCACACTCTGTGTTGATTGCCCAAATTACCAAAATTTTAGTTACAGCTCTGGCCATCATCATCGAGGATTTACTAAATATCTGTGAACACAGTGTTAGGCAATGTGGGAAGAACAAAGAGAACAACACAGTCTGTGATGTTAAAGAGTTATAGACTTTAGTTGGAGACAATTCAATTCAACAACTATTTATTAATCACTTACTTTGGTTGAGACACTTTGGCATTAACTCCTGACTGTTCTTCATCTTGCCTGGAATAAATGAAAAATGTTACTAAGTGGTGGGAATGCCAAGATGAGAAAGGAATATAGTCTCTGTCCTTGAGGAATGTGTGAAAGGGATAAACAAGAGGAAAAAGGAAGAAAGGAAGAAGGGAAAGGGAAAGAAGGAAGGGAAAGAGGAAAGAAGTGAGAGAAGAAGGAGGAAAGGAAAGAAGGAAGGAGACAAGGCAATATAGTATGTGGTTAAGTGAGTAGTATAGACAATTCAACTCAATTTAATCTACTGACTATTATTAAGCACTCTGTGCAAAGCACTCTGCTAGGTACTGGGGATACACAGTAAAAAAAAAAAATAAAAGTGATAATTCCTCCTGTCAAGAAGCTTACATTCTATTATGTGGGAATTGAGAGAGGCAGAGACAGAAACAGAGAGACAGAGATAAAGAGAGTGCACCTCAGACTGGGAGAATTTAATGTAGATGGTAGTGCTTAAGATGGGTCTTTGAGGATGGAAAAAATTCAATAGGGAGAGCGGGATAAAGGGTATTATAATTCCCTTTGAAGGAATTGTTGAAGGAAAGTTGAAAAAATGGTATGGACACAGATATGAAAGTGAAACGTGTAAGGTATGGCCCAGGGACTGTGAGGAGACCAATTTAGTAGGGGTAGAGGCTTATATTAGGTAATAGTGGACATAGATCTGAAGAGAAAGGTTGAGGAATGATTGTGGAAGGGTTTGGGAGTATGGAGTAGCAGAAGGACCACTGGATTCAAAATACAAAGCTTGGGTTCAAATCCTAGCTCTGACATTTACAACCTGGGTGATCTTTGCTAAGTCACTCAATTTCTCTGGCCTCAGTTTCCTGCTCTGTAAAATGAGTTGGTTAAGCTGAATGACCTCTAAAACCCTTCTTACTCTAAAAACCATTCAATCCTGTTGTCTTGGAAGTGAGACTGATGAGTTTGGTGTTTATCACATAGGAACTAGAGAACCATTAAAACTTTCTGAGCAAGATTGTGACCTGATCATGGTGGTATCTAAGAAAGACTAACTCAGTTGGGTGGGTTGTTTCTGCCAGTCGTTCCATATACCATGAAGATTGTATTTTCCTAACAAGTATTTCTCATCCTGTTAGAAATACTCAGCTGCTGACTTGTCTGAGACACTTTCTGAGGACCAGGTGCCAGAAGCTTTCTTGGCAATGATCCTTATTCAGTTTGGCAGCATGATTGTGGACCGTGCCATCTACCTGAGAAAAAACATGTATGGCAAGTGTGTATTTCAGGTTGTCCTTGTCATCGGAGTCCACTTCTGGCTGTTTTTCATTCTTCCTGAAGTAACCAAGAGGTATTTCTGATGGGGGACAAAAAAACCAATGTAGGGGGAAATCTTTCATTTTATTTCCAAGGATATTAAAACCCCAAAGTACTCAATGCTCCTATGTGGTTAAGTATGAGTAGTAGAGACAGTTCAACTCAATTTAATCTAATGACTACTATTAAGCACTATGTGCAAAGCACCCTGCTGGGTACATAGACAAGGAGGAGGAATGTTTGTTGGGACATACAAACTTTTTACTGAAATGAGAGAGGTACAACCTTCTTGACTTGCTCAAAGGAACCTATCATGAGCTCAATGTCATAAGGCTGGCAGATCTCTCCTAGACAGCAGCAGGACAAGAGAGATGCCTTTATTTTTTAGCTTCAATCTTATTCAATTGGCCAATGAGCTTATTAAGGGTTTACTTTATGCCAAGTACCATGCTGAGCTCTAGGGATACAAAGAAAAGGGGGGAGGTCCCTGCCCTCAAAAAGCTCACATCCTAATGGGAGAGACCACACATAAAGTTATATACATACAAGATACATATACATATATACATACATTACATACATACATACATACATATATATATGTATATGTATATATATATATATATATATATATATATATATATATATACATATACATATATATATGTATATAGTAAATGGGAGGCCATCTCAGAGGGAAGGCACTAGCCATAAGGGGATGGGGGCAGACTTTTTGCAAAAGTGGGATTTGAGCTGTCAGGGAAGTCAGGAGGTGGAAGTGGAGAGCATTCCAGGCATGATTGGAAAACTGCCTTGAGTGGATACTTGAAGACTTTTGGCATTTAATAATGGTGGCAGAATATGGCTTTGTGGCAGTCAAGATTGGTGCTAATGCCTCGTGGTAAAGATGGCTAGAGGCTGGTCATCCTGTGAGCCCCACAATACCTCTCCCAGGAAAGCCACTGGCAGGGACTATGGCTGGAGTGGAATATATTTTTTATCCTGTTTCTGCTGGAGAGTTGGTAAAGGCCTAATTAGATGGCTGTTAGTGATTCAGTTAAGTAAGTCAGGGGAATAACAAACAGCCTAGAAAATGCTTGCCTGGGGAAACTATGATGTTAACGCCTACCTATTACAGTACCTTCCCTATACTGAGAAGCCTTTGTCAGAAATGGAAAAGAGGAGAATTAAGAGACTATAATGCTATACTATAATAGATTAAAAGTTTATTATAATAATTTAAAGAAAGAATTAAAAGTAGAAGAGGATCTCAGGTTTTCTGACCAAAACTCTAACCAAAGACCCATTCAAATGATGTAGTTTAGTATAAGAATCTCCACACCTTCCTCTCCACCACACAAAGAACAACTATTATCACAGTATTGTTCATGCTATCTATGATTTACTTGTCCATATCTATCTATCTAGTAGAAAAAGCACTAGACTGACCAAATTCAGACACTTATGTGTTCAAGACCCAGCACTCTTATTCAATATGTGTATGGTGTTGGGGTAAGTCACTTCAACTCATGTGACTATTTCCATTTCATCCTCTGTAAAATGGATGATCTTGAAGGTCTCTTCCAAATCTAAAATTCCTATGCTGTTGCCTTCTAGAGGGTTTGTTGCTGGGACTAAGAAGAACTTGAGGGAAGAGTTGGATGGGGGCACTGAGCCTAATACTAAAAGCAACATACTCCTTTCTTTGACACATTTAAGGAAAGGTTCAAAAGGGAAGGCCATGTGACTTGGCCATCCAAGGGAGCACAGAAAGAAGGAATAACTAGGAAAGCGTATTAGGGCAATCTTTATAAAGTTGGACTGGGCCAGGACAGGGCAGGAATGCAACCAGAGATGATGTCAAAGAGCCTTGGCCTTATGATTTTCAGGCCATGACAGAAGGAGGAATCCACTAATGGTTTTGGACTCCTCACTTCAACGTTGTTCTAAGCTTCAGGACAACTTCAAAAATAGAGAGGCTCTGAGGTGAGAGTTTCTCTGGTATTTTATGGGGAAGTATAGGAAGACTTATACCATAAGTCTAATTGGTTCCCCACCCCTCAGGTAGAGAAATGTTAATTGGCTAGGCTTCCCATAAAAGGGGCAGAACTAATGAGAGAAGTTATCAGGCAGGAGGAGGGGGCATGGTTTGGGCACAGAGGGCTTATTGGATGGAGAAAGACTAAGCCAGGGGAAAAAAAACCAAAAGTTTTTCCAGATTACAACAGGACAGGAGTTATCCTATCCATGACACAGATAGAAAACTGAGGCTTCAAGAACTTAACAGTAACAGATTTTTCTGTTTACTTTCAGGAGGTTCAATGCAAACTACGTGGCACAGATTTGGTACCTGGTCAAATGTCTTTACTTTGGCTTGTCAGCCTATCAGATCAAATGTGGCTATCCAAATCGTATCCTGGGCAACTTTCTGACCAAAAACTTCAATTTTCTTAACCTCTTCCTATTTCAAGGGTAAATAAGGAGACCTCACACCTTTCACAAAATCTTGTATTATCATGGTTATTTACAGGAAAATCTCAGGGATATTTATGCCAGAACTGAATCTTCAGTCATCCCATGATTTTTCTAAAGGGACATAGGGACTAGACCGAAATTTCTGATGTCCAAATGTACAATTGAGCAACTTCTGTTGTCTTCTATGACTCACAACTTACTCATGTGAGGACGCTTTAGGGCAGATCCTTCCAAGGGAATGGTAGCAAGCCAGGCAGCAGTTCAGACATGAACAAAGCCTGGGGGATTCTACGAAGTGCAAACTCACTATGAGTCAACATTATGATTTGAAAGCCCAAAATATGAATGTAAGTTTTGACTGCAAAACCAAAAACATTCTGAACAGAAGTTGAGAATGTAGGAGGTGATAACCCTTCTAGGCTCTATCCGAGTCCAATAGCATCTTGGATTTGGGATTCAGTTCTGGATGCCATATTTTTTAAGGACTTTGACAGGCAAATAGCAGCCTGTCAAAGGTCAGCTGAGACAGTGATAAGATTTGTCACACACATATGAATTTCATTTGAAGGAATTGGGGTTATTTTGTCTGGAGGAGAGAACATCGGTGGGTAAAGTGAGAAACATGACAGCTATTTTCAATATCTGATGGACCGTTATGAGATAGGACAATTAGATGTGCTCTTTTTGATCCCAGAAGAAGGAAATAAGAGCAGTAGGTGCATGCTGCAGAAGAACAGAATTTGGCTAGATATAAAGGGAATGCTTTCTAGCACCTGGAGCTGTCCAAAAGTGGAATGAATATCTGCTTTGGGAGGTAGAGATAGAAGGGCTGTTTGTTCCAGTAGAGGTTGGACAAAGTGACAACTCTGAGATTCTTTGACATGATTTTAAGAACAATTGTATACCATATTTCTTCTCCTTGTTGCCCCCTTCATCCCTTTGCATTTTGCATTTCATAAACATTCCTTTGGGGGTGTGCCACCTAGATTTCACCCTCCAAATACTCTTCCAACTTCACATCTGGCTGGTTTGCCTGCAAATACACTTTCCCTGTTGAGGTTCATCCATATGTAGGGAATCAGAAGAATATGGGAAGAATTACAATGTAAACATGACAAGATGTTTTAGAACATCTGGAATGGGGGCTAGTATCTGCTCTAGGAATGACAACCCTCCTCCCTTCAAACCCTGGAGGAGAGTTCAGTCCTTGGGACTCTGAGGGCTGAGATGGCAGATTTGGGGTAAATGTCACTGGATTTTTTCTCCTCTTCCAGTTTTCGAATTGTGCCTTTCCTGTTGGAGCTGAGAGCAGTTATGGACTGGATATGGACTGATACTGCCCTCAGCCTGTCTAGTTGGATCTGCCTGGAGGACCTGTATGCCAGTGTTTTCATTATGAAATGCTGGAGGGAATTTGAGAAGGTATGTGACTGTGTTGTTGTTGTTTAGTTGTGTCTGACTCTTTGTGGCCCCATATGGGGTTTTCTTGGCAAAGACACTTGAGAAAGTGGTTTGCCATTTCCTTTTCCAGTAGATCAAAACTGACTTGCCCAGGGTCACGCAGCTAGTAAGTTTCTGAGACTGGATATGAACTGAGGTCTTCCTGAATCCAGGCCCAGTGCTTTATCCACTGAGCCACCAAGCTGCCTCCTATCTTGGTTTTCTTATTTTGTTTTTGGTTCACTCTTTGTGACCTCATTTGAGTTTTCCTTGGCAAAGATACTGGAGTAGTTTGCCATTTCTTTCTCTTTCCTTCTCATTTGACAGATGAGGAAACCGAGGTAAACAGGGTTAAGTGACTTGTGGGTCACACAGTTAGATTTGAGTTCAGGTCCTTCTGACCCAAGGACCAACACTTTATCCACTGTGCCACCTAGCTGCACCATAGTAATTGCCTTATGTGAGACTGGTTGGCTACTTCTCTGGCTTATCACAGAGCTTGATGTTGGTCTGGTTACCTACTAGGCCATCTGTCATTCTGTAAATCCATCCGTTCCCGTCAGCTGCTGTCCATCAAAGAGGTGTGGAGAGGTAGTGTAGGAGAGTGGTAAGAGTGATAGATTGGGAATCAGATTACTTGTTTGAAAAATACCTCCTGTATGATGTTGTATAAAACATATCTTGTCTCTTGCCTCAGTTTCTTTATTTGTAAAATAAAGGGGGTTAGATATGATGATCTCCAAGCCAGCTATAAGATCTGTGATCCTAAAATGATACCCTTCCCTTTCCCTCATCCTTTATTCCTCAACCCTGGCATAGAGCCCCTCCCTACCCTGTCACTGACACCTCTGTTTAAGGAATTGATAGCTTAGCCTAAATCCTTCCACACAACCAATAGCCATTACTGTGCTATCTTTGCGCTTGGTTTAGATTTAACTAGGCCTCAACACTGGGCATGATTATTATTCCTGGGCCATGGAGTTCAGGGTTATGGGCTCCCTGGACCAATCTTTCCTCATTATGCACCCTTCCTCTCCCCGCCATTTTAAACTATCATAGCTATTCCTTCCTTTTCCAATCTGCTTTTGTCCAGTCCAAGGAGAGCAGGCCTTTGTGTCCCTAGCTGGTGTAACTGTGTTCTTCCTTTTTCTCTCTATCCCCGCTTGGCCAACCTCATTCTCCTCTGTAGAAATATCCCCATCTACCAGGGCAACAGAAGAAGAAGGTTGTGAAATATGGACAGGGTGGTGTCATTACTTTGGCCTTAGTTTTCCTCATGTGGTTCCCACTGGTTTTCATGTCTCTGCTGAAGTCAGTGGGGGGAGTGACCAACCAGCCTCTGGATGTCTCCATCAAAATTTCCATCAGTGGTTATGAGGTAAGGAAATGGGGAGAGGAGTAAGGAACGGTGGCAGGGAGTGAGATTTAGATTGGCTTTTATGGATCTGCATTATTTGTCCCCAGCCAATCTTTCCTAACTCTCCCACTCATTGCTCTGTGAATCAAACCCTCTACTCCAACCACATGTGTCTTCTCACTGTGCTCCTCCATACTGTAGGTCCAATATAGCCTTGCAGTCTTTGCTTATGCCATCCATCTTCTCTACTAGAATTCTGCACTGTCCTTAATGCCTCTCCTAATACTACCCACAGTCATCTCTGACTACTCCATTACACAATGACAGCCCACTTCTCTCACCACTTATGGGTTGAGCCACACAATTTAGCACCTCTTCACCTCCAAAGACACAGAAAAAAGACAGCACAGTGTAGTCCAGATTCCAGCATGTCATAGCTCTAAGGACTCTGAGTAAACCACATAACTGCTCCAGTCTTGAGTTTGCTCATTCAAAAATGAGGATAGTCATGCTGCCATTACCTACCTCATCAGGTTATTGTAAAGGAAGTATGCTAGAAGCATGATAGAAATGTGAGTTAATATTGGTACATCTTTTTCCATTATTTAACATTTGTGTGTGTGTGTGTGTGTGTGTGTGTGTGTCTTGTTTCCCTTGTGACTCTTGATTCTCCTTGAGGCTAGTAGATTTCTTGTGTCTCCATAGTGTGAGTAGCCCAAAGCTAGATACACAGTAAGTAGATGCTTAGTTAAACACAGTGTCCCCAAAGTCTTAGTGTAGTTTTAAGCTTTAATATCCGTTAAAAATATGATCATTGGAACTAAAGCTTTTCAAAACTATTCAACTCCAATATTATATAAACTTATTATTTATATTAATATATTTAATTAATTTTAATTAAATTAATATTTAATATTAAATATAAATATTTAACAGCTATTACAACAACTTTAAAGTGTACTAAAACTTTTGGGACACCATGTATACTTAATGACTGAGTGTTGCCAAATGGGCACACTTCAATATTGTTTTCTTTTCCCTAGACCCTTTTTACCATGAGTTCTCAGCAGCAAAACCTTATCCCGTTCTCTCAGAGAGCTTTTGACAACCTGACAGCTCAGTATGCTTTCCATCCAGTAAGTACCTCTCAAAGCACCAAGAAATCATCTGCTCAGGAAGGTTTGCTTCTCCTTCCAGGGTTCTTTTCTCCCTTGCCTTAGCTCCATTAGCGGAAGGAGGGCACCTGCCTAGCCAAGCACTAAGAAGGTAGCTCAGGATTTTGCATATTCTTTTGAGGGCCTTGAAGGACGGTTAAGGAGACACCTGGTCTTTTCAGATTAGAAGAAAGCACTTTTGCATTTTGACTTTTTTCTTTCATTCCTTATGTGGCATGATGGAAAGATCCCAGGGCTAGAAGCCAAGGGATGTGGGTTCTATTATCATCCTTGCCATTAACTTACTAGGTGACCTTAGGCAAAATTTCTTCTGCTCTTTGGGTCTCAGTTACAGTCCTCATCATCATTAACATTTACATATGCCCTGAAGGTTTACCAGGTAATTTGTATATGTTCCCTCATTACTTCATTTGATCCTCACAATAGCCTTGTTAAAGAGGAGCTGTTATTATCTCTCATTTTGCAGATGAAGAAACTTAAACATGAGAGAGGTTAAATGACTTACCCAGGGTCACACGGTTAGTTAAGTGTCTGAGGCAGAATTCAAATTCAGGTCTTGCTGACTCCAAGTCCAGCAGTCCCCACCATGCCACCTATCAGCCTCTGTATAATGACAGCTTGATTTAGAGCAGGGATTCTTAATTGGTTATTTGTTTTTTGCATCATGGGATCCTCTGGCTGTCTGGTGAAGCCTTTGGAACCTTTTTCAGAAGAATATCTTTAAATGCATAAGGTAAAATAGATAGGACTACAAAGTAAATCAAGTTGATTGAATAAAAGAAAAATTCACCTGAAGAAAAAACCCAGTTGAAGAACATCTCGCCTGGATGGTCTTTATGGTCTAGGGTTCATGTCCTGGGATTAAACAATTACCTCTTCCTGCTCTCCTTTCCCTTCCCTCCCCACCCCCAAGGCTGCCATGCAGTTCATATCAAACTATCACGCAGAAGACATCATTGTGGCAAAGATCAAAAGTCATGCCAGCCTGCTCTGGAACATCAGCCCTGCCAACCGTGCAGCCATGATCACTGAGCTCTCCACTGCCCCAGCTCTCTATGTCACCTTAATGTGGACCATTCAGAGGTAACTAGGTATTCATCCCAGTCAGGACACTTTCTGCGTGTCTGAGCCCCCGAAGACAGATAGTTCAGGATCTTCAGGGGGAACTTGGGTCTCTTGTAGGGTTCTGCACAGAGGAATATAATTAATAAATATGGTTTTGATTCATTTTTAGTCACTCACTGACGTAGAAGTAAGTGTCAGGAAGAGTTCAGGTTGCTTTTCCCCCAGAGGTAGGTAGAGTCATGCAATTGTGGCAGAGGTGGGATTTGAAAGCAGGTTTTGTGATTATAAATCTGGTGGGGTTTTTCCCCCCTTATACCACACTGCCTAATTTCTAAAAGTTACTTGTAAGCAGCACCTTTAACCAATGTGCCTATTTAATTTGTTCAGAAGCAATTACTTCTATCCTGTGTAGGATTTTAGGGCTGCTGTCAAAAGACAGCTCAAATTCCAGCCCTGTAACTTATTGTTTATGAGACCTTTGGTAGGTCTTTCCCCACTCCCCCCACCCCACCCCACCTCAGTTTCTCCATGTGTAAAGTAAAGGAGGATACATTTAAAGAAGATGATCCATAAAGCCCCTTTCCACCACTAATCCTATCTGTGATCCAAGTGGGACTGAGGCAAGAGAAGTACAGAATGGAGAAGAAAACAAGCTTCCTCCAGCACAGACCCTTCTCTGTGGCCATTCCCCATCCTCTGGCTCATGTGTGCTGGGGCAGCCTGGGTGTGTCTGGGCTACAGCAGTTCTTGTTTTGAGGCTAGAAGCAATTAAGATTTCATTTCCCTTCAGTTGCCTCTTTGTGGCAGCTGGGGCCAGGAGGCTGGAAGCAAAATTTGAATCAGAGCTTGGGAGGGGGACAGGAAGCAGTCCTTTCTACCCTGTGGACTTTAGCTGAGCCTAGCTCAGCATTCCTCACTGAACTTCATCCTCCCCTTTCAGGAACGTGTCTATAGTCAAGAATGTTGAAGCATCCGGCAAGTACACAGTGTGTTACAAAGATAAGAAAATGAGAGATCAAATTGTCCAAATGCTTACCCACATGAGGAACGAGCCCATGTAGGTATTTCCGAATTCTTTTTGGATCTCCTTTAAGCTGTGGTCTGTTTTCTGCTGAACATAACAGAATACGTGTATGTACTACAGAAAGCAAAAGTGATTTCCTGAATTTCTCTCATCTTTCCCCTTAATGACACTAATCCCATGTCTCCTGATGTAGACAGAATATGGTCAAATTCAGATTTTCCTTCAGTATTTCTTGTTTGTTGTTTGTCCTTGATTCTCAAAGAGGACATCAGGAAGGAGATGTCCTTCAGTTCAGGTCTCAGTTTGTCTGAGGCAATGTCCATTCAGTGATTAAGGTTAGGAAAAATAAGGCAAAGAATGGACTCTTTTACCCAGTTAAAAAATAAAATAAAGTCAATCTGAGAGGGAAAGATCCTCCGGGTTTCGGGCCAAAACAGAAACTATTTACACTCACTCTGAGCCATCAAAATCCTACAATGACCAAGTGAGGCTTTGGCTGGGAAACACTGTTAGTCAATCAATGAGAGCCAGAGTGATTTGGGTTTAAGGTATGGTCCATAAAAAAAGAATCTAGCTCATAAACCCCAAGATGTCTTACTAGGTTTCAATGATCAAAATTTATATTCTTTGGCCAGAGCACCTGCAAGGTAAGGGTATGATTCCCTATGCGGAAGAATGGAAAAGGAAAGGAAGGAAGGAAGGAAGGAAGGAAGGAAGGAAGGAAGGAAGGAAGGAAGGAAGGAAGGAAAGTACAGGAGGGAAGGGAAGGAAGGAGTTGCATTACCTAACTGGAACAGACCAATTGGGTCCCCAGTGGGACAGCTACTACTACTAGGATTTAAGGTTACAAGCAATGGGGCACAGTAGCAGAGATGCAGGTTTGGGCTGTATTAGTAATCAGAGCTGACCCAAAGTGAGCTGTGGGTTCCCAATGACTAGAATCATCCAGATTTAAGAGGCTGGATGACTGCTTGTTAGTAATGTTGCAGAGGGCATTCATTTAGGTATGGTTTGATCAAGCTGACCTCTGTAGGCCTTTATAATCCCAGGACTTGGAGATTCTAGTAGATTCACCAACTTCTCTTTGTTGCTTCTTGTCCTTATTCCCTTTAAAACACACAATTTCCTCTTCCAGTGCTTTCTTGGGACTGGAAGGCATGGGCCTTCCTGATCCTATGGTCTCTTCCTCTACCCTCTGAAGACTCCCACCTCTGGTATATTCTACTGTACTACCATTTTAAAGATTTTTCTTCTGTTCTTCCATTTTCTTCCCTTTCATTGGTTTATGGCAAACTCATCCCCATTGTTCAAGAATTCCCTTCCTCACCCTCTAATAGTTTCCAGGAATCTTACCTGTAAGGAGACCTCCAAGAACACATTTTACTTGCTACAAGGCTGGACCTTGAGGGAAGACCTCAAATGAACCTCTCTTAATATCTTTCTCTCTAACCACTGATACTCTGCTTAGACTCATCCCTCAAAGATTAGCATACCCCATCCTCCTTTACTTGCCCCATCGCAGTGATACTTAACCCCTAGGTGCTGAGGTTCCTCTGTCCCAACAGGTTGCTCTCTTACAAACTTAGCCCTACCCCATAGTGTCCCACTCTGGATCTGCCTGCATCTTCCATTGTGCCCTCTGGGATACCTGCTCTGTAATGAACAAACTTCAGTCTCTTTCCACGGGCATTTCCCTACAGCCTACAAACATGCCCATAACTTACCCATCCTTAAATAAACCTTCCTTTGATCTGACCATCCCTGCTAGTTATCATCCTATATCTCTCCTCCCCTTCTCAATTAAACTCCTTGAGAAAGTTATATATTCTAGGTAGCTCTACTTTCTCTACTCTCTTCTAAACCTTCAGAAATCTAGCTTCACCTGAAACTGTCCTTTCTAAAGGTACTAATGATTTATTTATTGCCAAATCGAATGACCCTTTCTCAGGTTTTATCCTTCTTGACCTCTCTGCAGTCTTTGACACCATTAATCATTTCCTGAATACTCTGTCTTCTCTAGGGTTTTATGACACCTCTCTCTCCTAGTTCCTCTGTCTGTTCAAATGTTCCTCTTTAATTTCCTTGACTGGTTGTTCATCATTGTCACACCCACTGTGACCTGTGGCTCTTCCCTAAGACTTTGCCCTATCTTCTCTTTTTGCTTTACACTTGGAGATCTCGTGAGCCTCATGGATTTAGTTCATATGATTTGCATATCCACATATCCACTCTCTCTCTCTCTCTCTCTCCTCTGAGTTAGTCTAACATTACCACCAGCCTTTTGGACATTTCAAACTGTATGTCACACAGGCATCCCAAGCTTAATATGATACAAAATAGAATTCATTCTCTTTCTCCCATATGCCTCCCTCTTCCAAACCTCCCTGTCGTAAACATGACTGGCTCCCAGTCACCCTAGTCTATAACCTTGGTGCTATCCTTAGCTCCTCACTCTCACTCATCCCACAAATCCAGTCCATTACCAATTTTTTTGATTCCTACATCCACAGTATCTCATCTGTATTCCTTCTCTCCACTCACACAACCATCACCCTATTTCTGAACCTTATCACCTCACATCTAGACTGTTGCCATCACCTTCTAGCTGGTCTCCTGACCTCAACTCTCCCCTATCTTCTACCCAGCTACCAAAATGAGTTTCCCAGAGAGAAAATCTGAAGAAGTCATTCTCCCCTACTCAACAAAATCCAGGGTTTCCATTTTACCTGTTGGGCTTTTAAAGCTTCCTGCATAAGACAAGTACCTCAGTCAACTTTCAGGATTGACCCAAATGACTTCTGGTCCTCCTAATACATAAAAATCCAAGCAACTGAATTCCAGAAGCTTTCCATCTCATTCCATGGAAAAAAATGAATCCAGTCACCAAACTCTTGGCTTCTCAATTACAAGATCCTGGCTTACTCTTAAATTGATGTTTAAAAGTATGTGGGGGAGGGGAAGCAGGGATTGAGATGTAAGAAGATAATGTAAGAAATAATTTCATTTCTTTAAGTAGCCAATAGCATTTCCATCAGCTTACCAGAATATGTTATGTTGTGCTCACTATAAGAAGTAAAGCAAAATAATGAGTTACGAGTTTTTTCCCCTTCTCTCCCATTGAAGAACTCTTCCTAGTTTTGTTCCTAAAGCTCTGAGGACAACAGCTGGAACAGAAGCCAAGATTGCTCACCGGTTGGAAGTTGGTAAGACATTCAGCCTCATATATGACTCCAAACTTGTCCTTATGAACACTAAGGGGGCCTCTTTTCCTATGGACCTTTTAGTCTGCTTTGGAACCCATTGAGCCCCTGAGGGAACATGGCCACATTTGGGATTCCTCCCAGCTAAGGAAGACACTTTGTTTAAAGTGAAAGAAATAATGTACTTTGGCACATAAGACAACTGCATTCTTGAAGGCAGAGAACAGAATGGATGGAAGAAGTGTGGGGAGGTCAGAGAACTCGACTGCTAATTCCGTGAGGACTTCATAAGGGGTAGCAAAAGGAACATGGGATTTAGATTTAAAGGGCCTGGGATGAATTGGGCTCTTTCACTTTTCATGTGATCTTAGTTAAAGTCCCATTATCGCCATAGGCCTCTATTTATTCCATCGTAAAATGAGTGTCCTGAACTAGAAGACTTCTAGGATCTTTTCCAAATCTAAAGCAATGTGGCCTCCTCACATTGCTGATTCTGATGCCCTGGGAGATAGCAGAGAAGACTAACAATAGTTATAAACTAAAACCAAAACAATGTCCTGCCTCTGCATGCTGCCTTGAACTCTTTTTTAATTTGTTTTCATTTCCTTGAAAAAAAATTTTGAACCAAACAATTGAGTATTTCCATTCAGAATCCAGAACAGAATTATACAAGAATCTCTGTTCTGCATAGCTTGCTTTTCAAGTATATTTACATGCAGTATAGAATTTTCAAAGCTTTCCTTATCTGTGATTTCTTCTCTCCACTTCTCATTTTTTGTTTCTTGGGAAACACTGCCACTCCCATCTCAGAACTTTTCTCTTTTTGTGGGTGGGAGGAAGGGGAAGGTAACTGGGGTTAAGTGACTTGCCCAGGGTCACACAGCAAGGAAGCATCTGAGGTCAGATTTTAACTCAGATCCTCCTGACTCAAGGGCCAGTGCTCTATCCACTGTGCTACCTAGCTGCCCCACTTGACTTCTTTAAAAAACGATTTTTAATTGATATATTTTGTTTTTGTATCTCTCCTCCCTTTCAGGTGCCTCCACTTTAATTTCCTCTCCCTGGCTCTGCAATCTGCTTTCATTCACTGAAACTGCTCTCTCCAAAGTTATCCATGATCTCTTAAGTGCAGATCTCGTGGCTTGTTCTTTTCTTCTTCTTCGCAGCCTTTGATGCTCTTGCTAACTCTCTCCTCTATAGGTTTCTGACACTGATATCACATTAGTTCTCCTTTCCAGGCTCCTCTGCTGTATCTGACAGCTAGGTTGCACCCTATAACCATGAGTGTCCCTCAGGTTTCTGCTCTGTGCCCTCTTCTCTTCTCCCTCTATATTATTTCACTTAGTGAACTCCCCCACCTCCCCTCCATGGATTAAATTATCCCCATGCAGATGATTCTCAGATCTACTTGTCTAGTGCTGACCTCTCTCCCAACTACTAGTCTGGAATCTCCAGCTGCCAACTGGACATCTCCAATGTATGTCAGGCATCCTAAATACCACATATCCAAAACTGAACTAATTATCTTTCCTCTCAAATCCCTCTTCCTAAATTCCTTATCATTGGTAAGTATACCATCATCCTGCCAGTCACCCAGGCTCTCACCAACATCCTCAGCTCTTCACTCTTTCCCTTGTCCTGCCCCACCACACTCCATCCAATCGATTACTTAAGTCCCGTGTACTACCTTCTAACATCTCTCTCGTCTGTGCCCTCCTCCTCTGACAGCTGCTACCACCCTGCTGGAGGTCTTTATCACCTCACACCCAGATAGTGAAACACCTGTTGATTGATCTCTGCTTCAAGCTTCCCCCAACTCTAGGCCATTCTCCACTTAACTGTCAAATTGATCTTCCTAAAGTGCAGGTCTGAACATGTTACCCCCGTTGGATAAATTCCAGTGGCTCCCAGATATCTCCAGGATCAAATATAAAAACCTACATTTGGGTCTTAAAGCCTTTCATAACTTGGTCCCTCTTTTTAGATCTTCCTCCCCTCCACATTCCTTTTTGTTCCTGGCATGACTCTCCACCTCTTGACTGAGCATTTTTGCTGACTGAGCCCCATTCCTGGCATTCTCTCTTCTCGTCTTTGCCTTCTGGCTTTCCTGGCTTCCTTCGTGGCAGCTAAAGTTCTACCTTCTGCAAAAAGCCTTTCTCTGCCCTCCTTAACCTAAGCCTTTGAGATCATCTACAATTTATCCTCTATTTATCTTATTTGTACTTAGTTGTCTGTGTGTGCGCGCATGCACTCTCTCTTCCATTATACAGTAAGCTTTTTTAAAAATTGAACTATTTTATTTGTTTTCGGTGTTCGACAATCACTTCCATATATCTTAGATTTTTTTCCACTTCCTCCCCTTTATTCCCCTCTCCCTCCCCACTCTCTCCCTGAGACAATGTGCTATCCTATAGGTTCTACACATACATTCCTATTAAATGCATGTTGCATAGAAGGATTAAAATGAATGGGAGAAATCATAAAACAAAACAAAACAACACTTAATACAAAAGAAAACGATCTGTTTCTGTCTGGAATCCAATTCCATAGTTCTTTCTCTGGATGTGGAAGGTGTTTTGCCTCAAGAGTCCATTGGAAATTTTTTAAGTCCATGCATTTCAAAGAGGTACTAAGTCTACCAGAAAAATTCCTCACACATTATGGTTGTTGTTGTTGTGTAAAAAGTTCTCCTTGTTCTGCTTCTTTCACTCAGCATCAGTTCAGATAAGTCTTTCCAGGCTTCTCCGAAGTCTTCCTGTTCATCATTTCTCATAGCACAATAGTATTCCATTACATTCATATCATACAACTTGTTCAGTCATTCCCTAATTGATGGGCATCCCCTTGATTTCCAGTTTTTGACCACCACAAAGAGAGTTGCTCTAAATATTTTTGTACATGTGGGACCCCTTCCCATTTCTATGATCTCTTTGGGATGGAGTCCCAGAAGCAATATTGCTGGGTCAAAGGGTATACATATTTTTGTAGTCTTTTGGGCATAGTCAAAAAATTGCTCTCCAGAATGGTTGTTGGATCAGCTCACAGCTCTACCAGCAATGAATTAGTATTGCAACTCTCCCACATCTTCTCCAACATTGATCATCTTTCTGTTTTGCCATGTTAGCCAATCTGATAGGTGTGATGTACCTCAGAGTTGTTTTGATTTGCATCTCTCTTATCAATAGTGATTTAGAGCAATTTTTCATATGATTATAGTTTTAATTTCTTCCTCTGAAAATTCCCTATTCGTATCCTTTGACCATTTATCAATTGGGGAATGACTTGTATTCTTGTATATTTGACTCAGTTCTCTATATATTTTAGAAATGAGGCCTTTATCACAGACACTAGTGACAAAAATTCTTTCCCACTTTTCTGCTTGCCTCCTAATCTTAGTTGCATTGGGTTTGTGCAAAACTTTTTGATTTAATGTAATCAAAATTATGCATTTTGCACATTATAATGTTCTTTATCTCTTGTTGGGTCATAAATTTCTCCATTCTCCATAATTCTGACAAATACACTATTCCTTGCTCCTCTAATTTGTTTATAGTATCAATCTTTATACCTAGATCATGTATCCATTTGGACTTTATTCTTGTGTATGATGTCAGGTATTGGTCTATGCCCAGTTTCTGCCACACTATTATCCAATTTTCCCAGAAATTTTTGTCAGATAGTGAGTTCTTATCCCAGAAGCTGGGGTCCTTGGGTTTATCAAACCATAGATTGCTATATTCATTAACTACTGTGTCTTGAGTAATTAATCTATTCCACTGATCTACCCCTCTGTTTCTTAGTCAGTACCAAGTGGTTTTGATGATCTGGTAGGGCTAGGGACAGTGAGCTTACTGTTGGGGTTTTTTTTGGGGGGGTGGGTGGAAGGTGAAGTACCTTTGTTTGTATCCCCAGTGCTTAGCACAGCTCTTGGCACGTTAGATGCTTAATACTTGTCCACTGATCTACATTTAACAATGATTTGCATTTTTCATTAATGATTTTGAGCATTATTTAATATTGTCAATAATTTGCAATTCTTCTAAGAACTTCGTTTATATCTTTTGGCTATTTATCTATTGGGGAATGCCTTTGGTCTCGTATTTCTATTAGCTGTTCATGTCTCTTGGATATCCCATCTTTATTGGAGATATATGATATGAAGATTTTTTTCCAGATCACTGCCTCCCTTATCATAGGATCAGAAAATCAAAGCTGGAAAAGATCTTAGAGATCAGGTTCAGCCCAATGTATTATACAGATGATGAAACTGAGGCTCAGTTAAGTAACTTGCTCAGGGTCAAACAACTACTAAGAGCCTGAGCCAAGTTTTGAACCCCAGGTTTTCCTGCCTTCAAGTCCAGCACTCTGTCCACTATGTCACACTGTTTCTCATCTAGTGACATTTTGTTTGCTGTGCACCTTTTCAAAGCACTTTGTAAGCCCTAACGTGCTTCTTAGAGAAATGTGACATATTCCAGGTGCCTTCTCGTTTGGTCTCAGTTCTCACTACAGCCCTGAGAGACAAGGATTGGAATCAGCCTGAATTGTGAACCCGAACCATACAAGACAAGACTCATCTTGGATAACAACCTTGGAAAGTGATAGGAAAGATGGTTCACATTTTCTCTACCTCTCTATCCAAGGACTGTCTCTTTTTTTGTCTTTGTACCTACAGCATCTAGGACAGTGCTCAGCACATAGTAGGTTTTTAAATAAATGCTTTATTGTTTGAGGTGGGTAGTATACATTTCTGATTCAGGTTTTACAGAATACCACCTATCAAACTGGCAAAGGCTTAGACAAGTGGACTACCTTCCCCAGGGTCACATAGTCAGAGTGGGGCCTCAAGTCTCCTTTCCACCTCTCCATGACTGCCCACATATTGAATCTGTTTTAGTGAATCATAAAGTGAAACAAAGTAGTTCCCATCCAACCAAAACCACTTACTGATCCAGTTTTAACTACAATAATTTTAAACTACAAGGCTTACAACAGTGTGTAAGCAGGTATATAATAAACCTTTGTTCAGTATGTCAAGTGGCAATATTTTTCTTGAATGGCTGATGCCATCAAAAATACACTTTAAACCAAATCAACATTTCATACAAATTGAGTCCTTGCTGTGGTGTAAGGTCACTGGACTATTTCACAGATGAGGAAACTGAGACTCAGAGAAAAGTAATTTCCCTGGGACAGGAGGAATACTAGTTTGGAATTTCAAGGACCTCAGTCCTATTCTTCATCATTGCTGGTGGCCTTTGGGTACAATCCAAACAGTGTAGAAATTCTGGTCAGGAAACCTGTGTTTAAATGCTAGTTCTGACACTAGCTGCCATGGGCAAGTTACTTCACCTGTGTACCTCCACTTCCTTTTAAGACTACCTACCTTATGAGGCTGTTACAAGGAGTTAATAACAATCTTTCCATGCCCATTTCTTCATTTGTAAATTGTATGAGATTAAGATAGGGCACAAGGGCTGGACTGATGATTTCACTGATATAGAGAACTCCCAGATGAGGAAATTCCCTCTACCAACACATGTTGGCACCTTCTCTGCAATCTACAGGCTTAGAGAGCTGTCTAGAACACAGCACTTGTACTAAGTGACTTGCCCAGGGTCACACAGCCAGTGAGTAAGATTTTAACCTGGGTTTTCCCAGTTCAAAGACCAACTCTCAACTCCTTCATCATGACTGCCTCTGAAGTTAAAATATTGGAAGGAAAGTGATAAGGAAATACCATCAAAATCTGTTCATGATATGTAGATATAGTCTCAGGATTTTCTTCAGACTTGGATAAGGAGACATTGTCCTTGAAGGATTGACTTCTACTCAGTGAGGAGAGGTTAGTCTGCCTTGGATTAAATCTCTGGTGGATCCCTCTTTTCTTTCAGTCCACTCCGAAAAAACCCAGGACATTGACAGGCTGGCTTTCTACCGAAATATCACCATCTGGCTGCAGCAGGCCAATGCCTCATCCTCAGACTCCAGGACAACAGAGTGGTGGGTTATCCAAGAGTGGAGACCCAGCTGTGCAAAGAACCAGGGCTGCAGTCAGGACCTCGAGATCATTATCTATAATGACAAAGTCAGCCCCCAGAGCCTGGGCTTCCTTGCAGGATATGGGTAAGAAATCGAGTAATCCCTGGGGGAGCTTCCCTGTTTGAAAAGGACTTGGGTTGTCCTTAGGATGCCAAAGAAGGGCTCAGCAGTGTTTATAAGGCAGGTAGTAGTTCTGAAGCTAGAACAACAAGAACCAAAAAAACCCCTCAGTGTCAGAGATGGAAGAGCCCTTAGGGACTGAGTCCAGTTTCACCCACTTTATAGATGGGGGAAAAAATCCAGAGAACAGCACTGACTTTTCTAGTCACACAAAGGAAAAGCCAAGAGAACTCATCTCTGATCCTTAGAATTTTAAGTTATCAAAGTTTAAAAGTGTATGGAGCTTTATGAAAAGCCTCTATATTACATGTATGAGTACGCTCCCTCAGAGCACTGTCAAAAATGTTTACTGATGGGAAGACCTTGATTCAAATCCTTCCTCTCACACATACTGGCTAAGTGACCCTGGGCAGGTCACTTTAGCGCTCTTCTATATAACTTCCAAAAGTTGGAAATTGCAGAAGGTCCTAACCTAAAGTAAGAGATTCCTCACTATGGAATTTTCCTATTCCAAAGACATCACAGGTCTGAACAGGGGTAAAACAGTATTCCCCACATTAGATCTACAAACATTGAATGCCTAGCGAGCACTGGGCAATGAACACAAACATAAATGAGAAGACTCATATCTAAGTGTTCATTGTCATCCAGTGGAAAGAATGCTGGACTCCAGACCTGGCTAATCTACTCACCTGCTGGATGACTTTGGGCAAATCACTGAACTTCTTAGGGGCCTCAATATACCCATTCATAAAACAAAGAGGTCCTTTCCTACTTTCCCAGGACTTTATTAACAAAAATGAGACGAGATGGGCTTTTCAGAAGGATGTGATAAATATACAAATTGGTGTTTTTACTAAATTTGAACTATTAGCTTCAGTAGCAAGTATAAAAGGTTTTGTTAGGGATTTTTGTTTCTATTTAGAAATAATTTAATTGCTTCATTTTGATTCTTTAGAAATTGAGGTGTACCTAGATTCACCACCATCCAACTTCATCAAAACATCTGTGGGATTTGTTGTTAGGTTGTTGTATAAGGAAAGCTTGGGACCATGGGAAATATTGTCCAGCTTCCCATATGTAATCAATACATTCCCTTTTCTACCCAATTTTGGACCCAATTCATTTTTTTAGCAGCCCTCCCTCTCCCAAACACACACCAACATTTTCAGAAGTAGCTTGGTGTAGTAGTGTTAGACCTGGAGTCTGGAGAGACCTCAGTTCATATCCTGCTTCTGAAATGTATGGACAAGTCCTTTAAAACTGTTTTAAGTTCTAGATGAACTGGGACCTCTGTCAACAGAGGGAGTTCTCATAAACCTGAAATAAAATAGTTGTAGCAAGAGCTAGATTGTTCCCTGTCACAAAGTAAAGGCCTTCTGTTGCTTTCTCTGTCTCCCTCCCAGTATTGTTGGGCTGTACGTGTCTGTTGTCATGGTTATTGCCAAGTTTATCCGGGAACACTTCAATGGCATCTCCCGATCTATCATGTATGAGGAGCTCCCCAATGTGGACCGCATTCTCAAGCTTTGCACAGACATCTTCCTGGTGAGGGAAATGGGCGACCTGGAACTGGAGGAGCAGCTCTTTTCCAAGCTCATCTTTTTGTATCGCTCCCCAGAGACCATGATCAAGTGGACCCGAGAGGCCCAGCTTCCTCCCCAGCAGCCAGTGGGTCAGTGATCAAATCCTGGAAATCATGTAAGACAACATGTGGATACCCTCCCCTGAGCCCACCTGCATTCCTTGCTAAAGCCTCACTTTCAGTGCACAAGGAATCCCTCTTAGCTGTTCACCCTGCAGTCGGCCTGGCCCTGCTGTCCTGCTGGTAGGTAGCCCTGGTCAAAGCACAAAGGAAAGCACTTCTCTGCTGTTACTAACAGGTGCAGCAGGTGAAGGTCACACATGGGAATATTCTTCTTTCAATGATCTTTGCTAATAGAGGAGCCTGGCTATTGCTGTACATGCCAGTCTGATAGATCACACAGCCTAGGTGGCTGGCAGCAACCACTCCTCTCTTGGAACACAGGCTTGTGGGTCCCCACTCTTTGGTATGGCAGCTGATCAGGTACTCTGCAAAACTCTTGTACTGTCTCTTAGCTCTTCATATGGATACTAGCTCAATCAGACTGTAAGCTCTGAGGGGCAGGAACTAATCTACGTGATGATATAACTGAACAACTCAATGTTCAATAAATTGTGCTGATGAACAAAGGAAGAGTCACTTTGCTCTCTCAGAAGAGTCACTTTTCTCTCTCAGAGAAGGGAAACACCAAGAGTTGCAGAAGGGACATACAATTGTGGACTCTGTGCAGTGACCATATTCCTTGTCTACAAGGCACACAAAAGAAATCTCAGGCTGTAAAGGAAAGTCCAGCCTCTCCTCCTCCCTCCCTCACTGAGCCAGCTCAGACTCAGGCTTTGTCAACATCCAGCAGAAGAGCTATTGATACGATTCCATGTCTGTCTCAGCTCCCTCAAGAGAAAGGCTATTTCTATGGGATATTTAAAACATGGTCACCCTCTCCATGTCCAAATTGAGCTCTTTTTCACTGACCACCCTCAGGAGGCCTCATGATTAGCTGCAAATCTGATTGGGTTGTAGGATCCTGGCTTCCAGAAGTGAAGGAAACTCCATATTAAACTGGAGACTGTGTCATCTAAGCCCACATCAGGGTAAGGTGGCTTCCCCTACTCGGGGCAAGATAATTAATAACTCACACTGGGACTTTAAGGTGTGCAAAGTGCTATAGATAGATAATGTCTCTGTATTTTTCTAGCTTTCATTTGACCCTCACAAGAAATCTGTGTAGTAGGTACTACTATCCCCTTCTTACAGATGAGGAAACAGGGTCACAGAATCAGAGCTGGAAGAGCTCTTAGAAGCCATCTAGTCCTTTATCTTACAGATGAAGAAATCAAGGCCTGGAGAAGTTAAATGACCTGAACAGAGTCACAAATAATAAGTAGCAGAAATGAGACTGAAAGCCAAGTCTTCTGACTAAATCCAAAAGGTCTTTCTACTGCACCACAACCTCTCTTGATTTCCAGGTTCACACAGCTAGTGTCTAGGCATGATTTAAAACCGGGTCTTCTGGCTTCAAGTTCAGGAAACTCTCTTATGTTAACCTGTTTTTCAAAGATCGGGCAGATTTGGGGCATGATAAGAAGTCTCAAATAGTAGATATGAACTAATTTCATACTGGCAGTCAACCCTGAAATGATTAACTAAGCTGGGCCTTTTGGGCCCACTGGTTTTCTTTTATACCTGTAATTATAACTATCTAGTCTCCAAAGGAGGAAGGCCATAAGAACTCAAAACGAGCAAATTATGTCCTCTAATATACTTTACCATGAACATACACCTTGTAATCTGCTCTACAGATTCTCTTTGAACCAGTAACTGGAGTTCATGCTGAGAAACAAAGCTAAACAGACTAGCCCTGAACCTTCCTTCATGTTTGTGTTTTCCAAACTCAAACCAACAAGAAAAAATCAAAGAAAGCACCGTCCCAGGAATGGAGACTTGGGTTTCAGTACTGGCTTTGCCACAAGGTCACATAGAGAATGTTGTAAGCCACTCCTCTGTGCAACTCAGGTCTGTGTCCTGAGCTATAAAATGCAGGTGAAGCATTACTCAATCTCTCTAAGACCACATTCCATAATTCTCAGAAAGGAAAGCAGGGGCTGGCAGAAGATAAAATCAGTTTTGAGTACCTACTCTATGCAGTCAATGGTATTTCCAGTCTCATGTTCCAAGAGGACCTAATTTTTCTAGGATTCTTAACTCTTTCATCATATATAACTTCATCCATATGAGTTCTCCAACTCATGCAGAGGTTAAAACCCATCCATATTTAGTAAATGGTTTGGCTAGTAGAGTTACTTTGCACAAAAAATACATCGTTGGTGGAGACCCTTAGTAAGACTGGATTGCAGCTGCTCCATTCACCATGCCCATATACTAAACTTTTCCATTTTGGCAGGATCTGCCAGAGCTTGTTCTCTGATGATATATACTCCTGGAGAGCCCAGGGTCACCTCTACATCAATGTGATAAAAATACAAACAGGAAAAAGTAAATAAAATCAATCAGAGAGGATGATGCATTTGGATTTAATAAAATCTTAATTATAAGTAGCCAGAGCAAAAGAATTCTTTCACTCTGTTGATGAAATTGATTCTCAAGTCTGGATCCATCATAGTTAATATTTTCTGTCCTTCCAAAGAGAAGCACTAGCTGAAGACGTGGCCTGACCTAGGTTCTGTGCACCTTTTCTCTGGGCAGCAGGATAAAAGAACAAGTAGAGAGTACTTCACAGAAGGTGAGAGACCTGCAGCCAGCAGTGGAGGCTATGATGGGCTGGGCATTGGGACTGCTGATGCTAGAGAGATGCAACCAGGATAGCTCCTTCTTCCTGCCGGTATTTTGAGAAGCAGAAGCTTCCTCAAGAACCTGAGTCAGATGACCTCATGGCAGCCCAGGGAATAATCCTTTGCTTGGCAGCTGCTTGGCAGGACCACAGACTCAGAGCACAGACAGGCTGAAGTGACACTGTGAGGTCACAGTGAAGGTCACACTCTCCTTCTGTTCTTGGGAGTTAGTGAAGTTTGCAAAAGCCAAGGGGGCCAAATTGTTAGGTAACTGTGCGAATCAGATTCTCACACAAAAACATGCCCAAACAACCCCTGACCCTCCCTTCCCTCCCTTCTAACCCCTAAACCTCTTAAAAAGTAGGAAGGAGCAATTTTATCATCATGACAGTAAAAAAATCCCAATCTCTAATGCAGAATCTTGCAATTGCTTAAAATGAATCAGTGCAAAGTGAGGTAAGAGACCCTACAGGTGTCTGGGCCCTGGGGGTGGGCTAAGGTAGAAGAGGATCACACGAGGCGCCGCCTTTTGCAGTCTCTTTCCATGTCTCCCTGAGGGTCTGCATCTTCACCCAAAGGAGACACCATGTTTAGGAGTGGATCTTCAGAGGCTCCACCAAAGAGAGATAGCAAGAGGGCCACGCCATAGCCTGTAGCTCGCTCCCCCTAGAAGCAAACCAGTAACAGGACTGAGCAGACCACAAAGGTGCATCTTCCTGTAAGTATCAGGAGGAAGGCAGTGATTCTGCTGCTGCTGTTGAGAACCAAGTCACAGCACAGGCATACACCAATTTTAAGTTTGCTTTGGATTACCTACAACTATTTTCATTTGGGCATGAAAATCCAAAATTGGTTTATGGCAAAAGGCTTCCTTCAAGCATTACCATCTTCTACTGGGCAAGGAAACTGAACTCACCTGTGTCCGCATCACTTTCCATCCCTAGCTTTCTGCTGAACTGGGAATACTGGAGGAGTGCAGGGATGGGAGGGGAGAGGAAGAATATTGGGGGCCCAGGGTAGGGACACAGATCATATGCCAATTGTTCTCTTCTAGGGAGACTCAATTTTGGTGCAAACCACCCACAGTGGTATAATTTAGGGAGAAAAGGTCTAAGACAGCGGTGGGAAACCTGCAGCCTCAAGGCCACATGTGACCCTCCAGGTCCTCAAGTGCAGCCCTCTGACTGAATCCAAACTTCACAGAATAAATCCTATTATTAAAGAGATTTGTTCTGTGAAGTTTGGATTGTGGCCTCGAGGCTGCAGGTTTCCCACCCCTGGACTCTAGGAGAACAGAATAGGAAGAGAAATTCCAGATACTCACTGCATGCACTGGGGAAGCAATATCCAGGTGGACCCATACACCAGGCCAGTCAAAGCCAATGTGGGAGGCAATGAAGAGGCCAGCACAGGAGCTGGGGCTGTTGTCCCGGTCCTGGGAAGAGTTTAAGATGTTACACTTTGCAGAGAGGTCTTACTGGTCTGCAGAAGGGAGGTGAGAATTTATAAAAGGCCTCATTATTCTTAAACCTGATCAGCTGCAGCAAGTGACAGTGACAGCCTCCTGGTGCTGTTCTAAAGCTCCAGAGCTTAAACCTGCCTTGCTCACTTCCTAGTGACATGGGTACTACTGTCTTGATAAATTCATGCCACAGTAACCAGAGAATTAAAGGGCTGGGTCTCCAGGAATACAAAGCTCCAATGCATTAAAAATAATTTTACTGATCACTTATAAAGTGCAGAGCACCAGGTGGGGGAGTGAGGAGAGGTGAGAATACAAACACGCTTAACAGAGAGTCCCTACCCTTTAGTACATGGTCTAGCTAAAGACATACAAATCTTCAATCCCAGATAAACCACATGGTAGTGTGTGAAAATTCCAGCTTTGCTGTTCACCTAGGTCACATCAGAATCCCTATTCCAACACTCCCATCTTTCTTTGCTCCCCCGCTTCTTACTTACCCCACAAGCGATCCTTCAGAACAAGGTGCCTTAACCCAGTCACTATGCTTCCTGCCCACTCTCTGGTCATCTCTACTGCCAAGTAACACCACCACGGCCTGTTCCCCTACCAGTTCTTAGAACCATGATCAAATCTCCTCTGCTGATTCCAGACAGGGTGGGTCAATTTACTTCCCTAAATCCCATTTTTGAAACCTTCCTGACCATGGTGTCTCCTCTCCTTTCTGTGGTATCTCCCTGGTTAGAGTATTAACTACTTGAGAGCAGGAACTGTTTTTACTTTTGTATTTGTATCTAGACACTTTGTGTGGTGCTTAGCACATAGGAAGGACTTAAAAATATTTGTTCTTTCATTTATTCACACATAGCACCAGTTTTTCCTCAGTGTACCACCCCTTACATTCTCAATCTACCCTATTGCTTTCCATGTCTTCTAAGTGTTCTCAAGTCTTTTTCAGGCACACATGTATGTATGTTTGTGTACTTGCCCTCCTCAAGACTGGAGGCACTGTCCTCTCTTTTCTGTGCCTCTATCCCCTTACCTTACTTAGCTCAGGCACTGTGATAGGCTTGCAGAAGTCTCAGTCAATGTTACCAATTTGAGTAAGATTTTGAAAATGAACCTACCGCCACTGAGTTCTTCATATCCGCAACAGCAGAGGTAAATTCACTGAAGTGAAGTTCTGGGCAATAGACCAGGGGGTGCACCAAGTCCCCACAGTTCCTTCCGGCTTTCACACATGCTGCTTCCCACTCTTCACTATTGGTGAGGACAGCGGCGTGGTACTTCCCTGTGGCAATTCCCTAGAACAGGGAGGGGAAAAACAGAAGATAGCAACAAAAAGGCAGACAAAAAACGAAACACAGAGAGGGACAGAAAGAAAGCAGACGGCTTCACCTGCCTGTGACAAACAACACACTGCTTACCCACCTCAGCTTCAGGCTGGTAAGAGGTGAGATACAGAAGGGACAGCAGCTTCCCTCCCCACCAGACCTTCAGAAACTCTACTTTCCAACAAAAGGATGCCCTTTGGGACATGGGGACGAAGAGAGTCATGGAGTCAGCAATCCAAGGAGTGGAAATGTGGGGTCAGAGCCCTCTGCAGTAACCTGCCCTGCCTCCCATACCTGAGCTCCAGTAAGTGTAGCCATATCTAGAATGATGTCAGCCCCTAGGTCCTTGCTGGCATAGGACACTCCATCAGCAAGCACCAGTCTGCCTTCGGCATCTGTGTTGTTGATTTCCACAGTCCTGGGGAGACAGAGCTCATTCTAATTCTGGAATAGGATTCACATCATTTACAGGTTCCCCAGAATGGAGGTGCCCAATTATAATACCCTCTAGTTGCATGGAACTTTACAGTAGGTCTTAATAAGAGGATTCTATATGATCTACACAACCGTCTTAGGAGTAGATACTGCAATGCCCATTTACAAATGTGGAAACTAAGTCTCTGAAAAGCTAGGGAGCTTGTCTAAGATGAACAGAAGCCAGTGTCTTCTGAAACCTAGCCTAGCACTGTGTCCACAGTGTTTCTATTTAGCTTAACAGAAGACTCAAAAAGTACTACCTGAGAAGGGTCCTCCCGCCTCAAAAAGGTATCAAGCCAAAATGTCCTCAGCTAGACTCATTGCAGCCTGCCCCAGGACAAGTTTGTCAGAGCTGCTTATAATCAAAGTTCTGTTTGATGGTAAGCCCATAAATAGAGACGTAGTAATTGTATGATCTTAAAAAAAATCTCCTGAACCCAGAGACCTGGTTTTTTCTAAGCTCGGCTCTGCCAATAACTTGTTCTGGGACCCTGGGGCAAGCTGCTTGCTGCATTGGGCGCCTGTTTCCCACTAGAGTTAGAATATACCACATGTCCTCTCTGGCATCCTATGGGAAAAGGAAGCCGACAGGGAAACACCGACAATAAAAAGGCCAGATCAGTACTTCCTGTGTGATGTGACTAGGGGGACTGTCAGGAAAATGTCAGTCCTGATAGTTATTCCCGTTTAAACTATTAACTGCCCAATTGTGAATCGATACAAAAAATGCTTACTATGTGCTTCAATATTTCCACAGGGAGGCTTAATTTCCACCATTTCATATCACAATTTCTTTGAACACACTTTATCGCTAGAACATTTCACAACCCCAGCTTTGTATCACTGGATAGCCACTGAAACTCTCTATGCTTCAACTTCCTCTTCTGTAAAATGTTGGGCCTTCGGGATCTCGAAGGTCCCTACCAGCCCTGAGATACTAGCAAGTGCTCACGGATTCAGCCAACAGACATGATCCAAAGTATCTCATTGCCCAATAAGGTTGCAGATATTGTGCCATGGAAATACAGAGGATTATAATGCTTATGGTGCCCTTGACAGAAAAACACTGAATGATGAATACAAAGTTGTATGGGAAAGGGAATTCAAGGAAAGTATGGAGACAACCTTACTTTCCTGAGTACAGCAGGTGAATGTCATCAGGTCTTGTTGCGTTCGGCCCCACAGAGTTCTCCGCCAAGCAAAACACAGCGTGGAGATTGTCTTTGAAGCCCTGAAAGAAGGCAAATGTGATGACTGGGAGTAACCAGAGTGGGATAGGTTACATCCTGCCAAGACTTGGTGAGAACACCCCACATCATACTCATGCCCTACTTTCCTGCTGGTCTCCTCAGTCCCGGTGAGCAAGACTGCTAACAGGGCAAGGAAGTGGGTGTGAAAATCAAATGGGATTTTTAAAGTAAAAACATCGAAATTTGGAGAGAGAACTTCCAAAGAAAGCTGACTACATGGAAGATGAATCATCTAAAGTCAGAGTTTTCTCAAGCTGAAAACAAGGGCTGGGAGTGAAGAGACCTGAATTTTAGCTTGGCTTTGCCTCTCATTTCCTGTGTGACCCTGGGCAGATTACTTTCCCTCACTAGACTTGGCTTTCCTCATTAGTAAGGCAAAGAAATCAGACCAAGAGCTGAGGAAGTTAGAGCTAGATTGGTTGACAATGTTATTAAGAATGTTCTCTTAAGACGCTGTCTTTAAAGAACCATTTCCCATCTACCTGGACTTAGAAGTTCGGCCCATGGCCCTGCCAAAGGCAAAATACTAAAAAAAAAAAAAGATCTGTGCTGGTACACCTGGGAAAGGCCCACTCTTCACTTCCTTCCCTCATTGACCCTCCATGCCTTTCCCAAACTCCAGGAAACCTTTCCCTAACCAAGATTCCTTCTTTCTGCCAGTTGCAAAAGGTTCTACGATAAATGCTAGTATTAGATCCAAAATTCCTCCTTGTACGCTGAGATGACTGGTGGCTCAACTGCAGGTGTGAAATGTAGCTGTTGATCTCCCACGAATCCTTTGCTGCCCCAAATCATTGTGAGATGCGGGCAGAACATATCCATTTTATAGATGGGGAAATTGAGGCTCAGAAGTTAAAGTGATGGGCTTAACAAATGCCACACATTTAACAAACTGCACAGCTGAAACTAGAATTAAAGTTTTCTACATTAAAGTCCAGGTCTCTGGGAATGTAGCCCATGGAACCAGAAAAGGCAAAGTGCTTTTTAAGATATGTTCCAGACCCCAATGGATAAGTGACAAAAGAATATGAACAAATAGTTCTCCAAAAAAGAACTACAAACTACTAAGAATAATATAAAAATTGTTCCAAATCACTTATGACAGAAATGCAAATCTGAACAACTGAGGTTTCGCCTCATACCCAACAACTGCAAATGAGCATAGATGAAGAAAAGATGGGAAGTCTTTTGGTTATGGAAAGAGAGGTGTACAAATCAGTGCTGGTGCATATTCTGGAAAGCAATATGGAAAAACTGACTAAGATATCCATGCCTTTTGATTCCACTCTTAGATGTACATAGACCAAAGAGGTCAGAGATACAAGGAAAAGTTCCATATAAACCAAAATACTTAAAGTAGCACTTTTCATAGTACCAAAGAACTGAAGAGAAAAATGGGTATCTCTTGATTAGAAAGTTCCTAAACAAATTAGGGCACACTAACATGATGCAATACTATTGTACCATAAGCAATGAATATGAAGATTGTATGGGAAAATTTATGAAGAAAGAAGAATCAGGAAAACAATACATACAATGTACATGAAAACAGGAACAATGAATGTCAAAACTGAATGATGAAAAATAATAATGGCCAAGCTGGGCTCCTGAAGAAGAGAGGTAAAAATGTACCTTCCTCCTTTCTCTGCGGTGTGGGGGGCCATGGGGACGGACACAGCATGCACAGTCAGATCTGACTGACGTCTGCGTTATTTGCTTAAAATCGCATTCTTCCCCTTTGCTTCCAGGGATACCTCTCTAGGGCAGAGAGTGGGGAGCAATACAATGGAAAATGAAAAACAATGTGAAAACAAAAGACACCAACAAAAGTTTAAAATGAAATTAAAACTGACTCTAATGCATCCTGTAAGAAGACCTAGATGTCTCCTTTCCCTTTGGAAGGGGCCAACAGTTCTGTACGCTGTTCTGGGATATGTGGCTATCCCAGCATGTGCTGATAAGCATCACTTCGTTGGGCGAAAAACAAGTGGAATAATTTCCTTTTAAAGATACAACAAATGCCACTTTGGGAGGTTTTGTTCCATGCCCAGGCCTGCAAAATATCATGAGGCATCTTTGTTATTCACTACAGAGAAGCCTGATACAAGGCTTTCAACAGACAAATTTAATAAACACTGATTGAGTGACAACTGTATGCAGAACATTTTGCCAGGCACAGAAACAAAGCTTACAAAAGACATCATCTCTGCCTGCCCTTATTAAACGTACAGTGTGTGAGGAGAGAGAGAGTGTGTGTGTGTGTGTGTGTGTGTGTGTGTGTGTGTGTGTGTGTGTGTGTGTGTGTGTGTGTGTGTGAGACAACAGAGGGGAGGAGTGCAAAGATAAAACACATACAATAAAACATAAGTACACTGAAGAAGTCCAAAATGAAGTGTGTGTAAAATATGCCAGGAAAGGTCATCCATGAAAGAAACAAAGCACTAACTGCCTCTTGGAGCAGGCAGCTTTGGGTTGGGCTTTAAAGGATGAAAAGTACTTCAACATGCAAATTCAATAAAAAAGATACTCACTAAGTACCTCCTATGTGGCACTAGCACAAAGATAAAACAAAACAATCTCTGATCCTGAGGACAAGAAGTAAACAGAAAAGCATTTACGTGATAACTTCAAGAAGAGGTAGAGGGTACTAACAACTAAGGAAATAGGAAAAGGCTTGGCAGAGGCAGTACCACAGGAACTGGGTCTTAAAGGAAGCCAAGTATTTTCCTTTTGTTTGTCTGGAAGTTTTGGGGGAAGTTTTGGAGTTGTTTTGGGAGTAGGCGAGGCAACTGGGGTTAAATGACTTGCCTAAGATCACACATCTAATGTCAAGTGTCTGAGGCCACATTTGAATTCATGCCCTCCTGACTACAGGGCTGGTGCTCTGTTCACTGCGCCACCTAGCTGCCCCAGGAGCTAAGTATTTTAAGAGGGAAAGATGAGGAAGCAGTACAGTCGAGGCAAAGGTAGGGAATGGAATGCAGAATTCTGGGCAAGGCAAGGAGGCTAATTGGGCTAGAATGTAGAAAGTGGCCAGACTGGGCTGGAATCCTTGGAATGTTGACTAAAGTCATCCTGGGGGAGTCAAGATGGTAGATTAAAGGCAGATACCCAACTGATCTCTCCTCAACATTCCTCTCCAAACAACTTTAAAATAACATCTCAAATCAAATTTTGGAGTGGCAGGGCCCACAAAAGGTCCAGTGAGACATTTCTGGCCTACTAAAACTTAAAGAGGTCAGCAAAAGTCTAGGTACCAGGATGGAGGCATTTCTGGAGCCCCCACACAAGGTGGCAGCAACAGTAGATGCAATAGAGCAGCAGCTTCAGGAACTCTCAGCCCAGAAATGGTAAGGGTGTGAGCCAACTGCTCAGAAAGAGATTACAAGAGACCCTTTGCTGGCAATGGGTACATCTGGCACTGACTGGCAATTCTATTGTCCATATACAGTTCTGAGTGGCAGTTTCAGGTTGGAGAGAAGCAATGGGGGTCAGTCATAAAGGAGTAGAGGCCCTGGTTAGAGTTCCAAAGCAAAGAGGAGTGCTAGTGCTTGCAAATGCAGGGAACCAGGGTCCCTTCCTGAGTAAAGACCAGAGCACAGACCAGGAAAGCAGTGACCACACTTCTCTCAGGGACACGCCACTTTGGAAGCACCAAAAACTTGCAGACCCCAGAACTAACTCTGAAGCCTGACCATAAAAAAACCCCAAACTACTATGGTGGGAGTTGGGAGACCAAGATATAGTCTCAAAAGACAACAATGTAAAAATATCTACAAGCAAAACCTCAAAGAAAAATGCTAATTGAACCCAAACCCAACAAAAATTCCTGGAAGTGTTCAAGAAAGAGATGAGTGTAGTAGAGGAAAAATTGGGAAAAGAAATGAGAGTGATATAAGAAAATTAGGAAAAGAGAATTAACAGATTGGTTTTAAAAAAAAAGGCATGAAGAATACTAAAGAAAATAACACCTTAATAAAATAAAACTAGCCAAATGGTAAAAGGGGCATGAAAATGCACAGAAGATAACTCTCCTTAAAAGGAGAACTGGCCAAATGGAAAAAAGGGCACAAAAATTCACTGAAGAAAAGAACTCCTTAAAAAATAAGAATTAGCCAAGCAGAAAAGGTGATACAAAATCTCACTGAAGAAAATAATTCCTTAAAAATTAGAAGTGGACAAATGGAAGCTACTGACTTAATGGGGCATCAAGAAACAATGAAACAAAGTCAAAAGAATAAAAAAAAGAAGAAAATATGAGGTATCTTATTGGAAAAACAACTAACCTGGAAAATAGATCAAGGAGAAATTACTTAAGAACTAGTAGAGTACCTGAAAGTCATGATCAAAAAAAGAGCCTAAGCAACATATTTCAAGAAATTATTAAGGAAAATTGCCTTGATACTCTAGAACCAGAGGGTGTAATAGAAATTGAAAGACTCTACCTATCACCTCCTGAAAGAGCTCTCAAAATAAAAACTTCCAGTAAAATTCCAGAGCTCCAAGTCAAAGAGAAAATACTTCAAGAAGCCAGAAAGAAACAGTTCAAATATTGTGGAGCCACATTCAGCATGACATAAAATTTGGCAACTTCCACATTAAAGAAGAATGGAGGGCCTGGAATATGATATTCCAGGAGGCAAAGGAGCTGGAATTACAACCAAAAATAACTGAGTGTAATTTTTCACTGGAAAAAAATAGATACTTAATGAAATAGAGGATTTTGAATTATTTCTGATGAAAAGACCAAAGCTGGACAGAAAATCTGACATTCAAAAAGAAGACTCAAGGGGGCCATGAAAAGGTAAACATGAAAGAATAATCATAAGGGACTCAATGAAGTTAGATTGTTTACATTTCTATATGGGAAGATGACACATGTAACTCCTAAGAACTTTATCATTATTAGGGCAGTTAAAAGGAAATCACATAGGGGGAAGAGTGTGAGCTGATTATGTTGGAATAATCCTCAAAAAATATGAAGGGGTGAGAAAGAATGATGCACTGGGAGAAGAGGGAAAAGAGGTAGAATGGGAAATTTTTTCTCAGATACATGAAGAAGAGCTTTTACAATGGAAGGGAAAATGGGAGGTAGAGTAGGCAATGCCTGAACCTCACCCACTCTCACTGGAATTGGTTCAAAAAGGGAAGGATACACCAATACATCCACACACATATACACACAGAGTTGTATATAAAAATGTTACTACCCAACGGGGAAATATGAGGAGAAAGGGATAAGATGAGGGAAAGGGGAAAGGATGATAAAAAGGAAGAGGGATTAAGGTAGGCAGGGATCCAAAGCAGAACAGACTTTTGAGGATGGATGGGATAAAAGGAGAGAAAAAGGAAGAAACAAGATAATGAGATGGGAGGGAAATATACAGCTAATTATCATAATTATGAATATGAATTCATCTATAAAATAAAAGTTGATAGCAGTACGGATTAAAAACCAGAATCCAACAATATGTTGTTTACAAGAGACACAGTTGAAAAAGATACACTCAGTTAAAATAAAAGACTGGAGCAGAATCTAATACGCTTCAACTGAAGTAAAACAAAGGCAGGCGTAAACAATCATGATCTCAGACAAAGCAAAAGCAAAAATAGATCTAACTGAAAGAGATAATCAGAGAAACTACATTTTGCTAAAAAAGGTACCACAGGCAATGAAGAAATATCTAAATTCTCATTGCAAGTTTCTTTGATAAAAGTCTTCTTTCTCAGATATATACTGAATATAAAACTGAGTCAAATTTATAAAAATAAGAGCTATTCTCTAGTTGATAAATGGTTAAAGGACATAAACAGGCAATTTTCAGAGGAAAAAACTGAATCTATCCACTGCCATATAAAAAATGCTCCAAATCGCAATTGATTAGAAAGGTAAATTGAAACAACTTTGACTTACTACCTCCCATCTATCAGAAATGACTAACTGTGGAGAAGATGAGGGACAAAAAGGTACATTAATGAGCTACTGGTGGAGTAGTGAATAGGTCCAACTATTCTGGAGAACAATTTGGAACTATACCCAAAGGGCTATAAAACTATGCATACTCAACAATACCACTACTAGGTCTATACCCCAAAGAGGTCAAAGAAAAAGGAAAAGTATTTATATGTATAAAGATATTTGTAGCAGCTCTTTTTGTGGGGGCAAAGAATTGGAAATCAAGTGGATGCTCATTAGTTAGGGAATAACTAAACAAGTTATGGTATATGACTGTGACAAGGGGGCTGGTTTCAGAAAAACATGAGAAGACCTAGAGATGTGGTGGAGATACAATAAACAAATCCTGGAAACCAACTAACTGACCAGAGAGAATAGGGAGAAGCAAGAGTCAAAGACGATGATAAGTGTTAATTAGTTATTGCAAGGGTGGTAGCAATATTGTCATTCATTTCATAATCTTGTTTATGATTTCTAAGCTTTTTAGATTTTTTTTATTTCTGTAAAATAACTTTTGGGGAATATAATTTGAGTTACTTTCAAAATGTTTAAACTTTGAAGTAACCATCTAATTTGATTCGATTTTATAGTTAACTTAAGAGAGGGAGAACTGGGAGTCATCTGCATAAGGATGATAACTGAACCTATGAATATTGATGAGATCACTAAGCAAAGAGAATATGGTCCAGGACAGATACTTGAGAGGACATTTCAAGTTAGGGGGCAGAACACAGATGATAATCCAGCAAAGGACACTGAGGAGTGGTCAGACAGGCAGGAGAAAGAAGTTTCATGAAAAACCAGGGAGGAATTTAAAGGAGGGAGTTATCAATAGTATCAAGTACTGAAGAAAGGTCAAGGAGATGAGGGCCTAGAAAAGGCCACATGGTTTCAAAGTCAAGAGATCACTGGTAACTTTGGAGAGAGCTGTCATGTCAGATTGGAAGGGGACTGAGGTGTGAAACTACGTAATAGTAATTGGTGTAGTTTTGTTTTGTTTTTTCCCTTTAATAGGGAGGAGTGAGGACAAATAGCTTGAGGTGATACAGGGTCAAGTTAAGTTTTTTTTCTTAAGGATGGAGGTGGCCCTGGCATTTGCGGGTGTTAGCAGGGAAGGAGCCAATAGACTGGAAGAAATTCAAAGTTAAGGTAAAGGTAGAGGAGACATTTCAGAGGGCAGACAAATGAAGTATTGTGACACAAGAAAAATATAGGAAAGAGCAGGGATGTTCAGGGGCACAGAGCAATCCATCTTAGCTAAAGTACAGAAACCCTGGTGGGGAAGATAAGTGAGATAAAATTGAAAAAAAAAAAGGCAGGCTGGCCAAAGATTGTGGAAGGCTTTGAATGAAGAGTAATTTGAATTTTCCTTGGTAGGTAATAAGAATGTCACTGAAGATTTTTCAATGGAGGAATGACATGACCAGATCTACATATAAGGAAAATTACTTATTTTGGTAAAGGAATGGATTGGAAAAGGGAAGAAAATAGAGGAGGCCTATGGAGAAGTGGTTTCAAGAGTCCAGAGAAGGTGGTAGCAACAAAAATATAGAGGAGGGGATGGGTGTGTGAGATACTGCAGAAGCAAAAGGATATGGCAACTCACTGGATATGAGAAGTGAGACAGAGAAATCACAAAAAGGCCCTGACACTCATACACTTGGTTCTCATCCTGATTCTGGACCTCAATGTCCAGTCAAGGAACAAAATGAACAGATAGATTCATTCATATTCTAAATTATGTCTTAATGTGTTGCCTGTCTTAGAGATTACTATATATGTAAAAAAGACCATAGGGATAGAATGTAAACTCTTTGAGAGAAGGAACTTTTTTTATTTTTGTCTTTGTATCTCAAGGGCTTAGCATAGTAAGCTCTAAATAGATGCCTCTTGATTGTGTGCAATGGTTCAGACCAAAGTCACCAATAGTAGACTTTTAGGAACCAAGATGAGACAACTTTTTTAGACTTGCACATTTTATTGATGCCAAATTCTAATAGTACTGATTTCTATTAGCAAGAAAAATCCAAGCTAAGTGGCCTCCCAGATGGGTCACTCTCAAAAAACTTCCACAGAACTGATATAGATGAATCATGTCTCCTTCTAAGTTCCTCAACCTTTATCAGAAAACCAAAGCTACTACATTCTGAAAAAGAATCTCAGTAAACAGAGTCTATACTAATATTAGGCCTTATTTTACTGAGAAACTTTTTTGATAAGCTCACTAACCCAAACAACCTCCCCAGAACCCAAATTCACTAAAATGTGAGAGAAAAAGGAAGCAAAAATAACTAAGGACCCATCCTTCACAGGTTTCTCTCAGGTACCTCCTTAGATGCCTGAAATTAGTTTCTTTCAGGAACATAAAGCATCACACTCGTCACAGTTTTGTTTCTATTATCTATTTGTTTAGGAAATTCATGTTTCAGATGGCACAAAGACAGAAGAATGCATTAACTAGATGAGACCTTTGAGACCAGCCAGTTCAATCCCTGATTTAATGGATGGGAAAACTGAATTCCAAAGACGGTAAGTCACTTGTCCAAAATTACTACATACATCAGGCCCCATTTCTAAATTATCACAAACTCTAAACTGCTAACCAGAGAATTAATGATGTCTTACTGTATGCTCCATCACCCACCTCATTCATTACTTCTCACCCTGCAGTAGCCTCTACAACTCAAACTTTCTGGCTCTTACTCAATATTAAAACTGGAGATCCTACAATTATAGATTTAGAGCTGAAAGAGACCACAGAGGCTGACTAACCTAATCCCTTCATTTTACAGATGTGGACACAGAGGCCAAGAGAGGCTAAGTGACTTGCTCTGATTCTCAGTAGCGATAAATAGCAAAGCCAGGGTTCAAACGTAGGTCCTCCAACTCCAGTTACCTTTCTACTTAAGCATATTGTTTCTCATCACATCAACCCTCTTCCCTGGCCCCTGGCTGGGAATTCACTTTTCTCCAATGACTCAGTTGGCCTAGTTAACAGAATTTTTCTGTCGTTTTAAAAAATGTTTTTATAAGTTTCCCTAGGAAGGGACATCTCCAACCCCACGAAAGTGTCAGGGGAAGCACAACTATTCATGTTCACATTCATTTAGAATGCAGCAGCCTCTCGATGCTTGGAACTCTACATGTGATTTACAGCCTCTGGAGAAGGGAAATTCTATCACACTAGCAACTGAACTAAGATGCTCTCCAGTCCTCTCCAATCTGGTTCCAATTGTAGGTCTCTAATGATTAATCCACAAGGTTTACATTTCTCTAACTTCAAATGGGTCTGCTATGGCTTCAATACAAAGTGAAACGCATAATTCAGGGTTGAGGAACTGGAATTTGGAATCTGTCCACATCCTGTGCAGATCTTCCACATTAATCCAGAAAGATGAAGGGTCTTTTGAGCCTCCATTACTTTTTGGAGGGAAATCACTACTCAGTAAGTCTAAGTTATCTCTGATTTATAAGGGAGATAAGGGCCCCTTTGGCTGCACTTGAATGTTTTTCTTCAGAGTGGGTCACAAGTGCTATTTCTAGCACCAGCTTTAATGCTGATCTCCTTCCATCTGGCCAGGGGAAGAAACTGATAGTCAACCCACTGCTGAACCATGAAGTGTTGGCATAGGAGTTTCTAGCCTGTAGGCCAATCCAGTTTCTCAGACGAGATCTACTTCTAAAAGCCCCCTTCCCATTTGAATCCAATAGTCTACATATGGCTACTAATTTTGGAGAAGAATTAAATAAATGCCAGGATTGAAGGTAGCAGGACAGGTTCAACCTAAAATCCTCCAAACAACAGAAGAATCACTCTGAAGAATGAATTTTTAAGTAACTTTTCTCCACTTGGAATCAAGCATCCTGATGTCCTTTTGATCCTGGGAGAAAACCACTGTAAAAGCGGATGATAAACACCACAGGCTTCCAAGTTTCTTGCAACTTCAGGCCAGCCACGTCCCTACTGGAGCATCAGAAACGAGGCCAGGCAGTGTTGGCTTCTCAACAAGACAGTGTCTAAGTCCTTTCCACGCTCTACTTTAATAAAGGATTGTGACTGATGAGAAGGGCTGGTGGGTGATATGAGAGGACAGTGGAAAGCTATGCTGAGTGACAGCTGAAGAATTTAGTAAGTGATGCTAACCAAAAATTCTCCATTATCAATTAGCCCTCAAACCCAGGCACTACCACCATGAATGAGCTGGCTTATTCTTTTCCGGAACTATTGTCAAGTTACAAGTTCAAATATTTCCTAGGCTTTCAGTATTAGAATTCTAATCAGAATAACCTCCTCAGGCTTGCAATTCTCCCCATCTGCAGGAGTAAACTCTTTCTATTGAGCCAAATACTCCCCTTTCATGGGATCCACAACCCAATCTCCTACTACTGATGCAAACATCAAATAAAAGTTACTATTGCTACTCATCACCTTGATCCAATCTAAGGCCTGCTCCTAAGGCTAGGGGCTATAAACATCCCAGCTCTGAAACTTAATAGTTATGTGACACTTTACTTCTATAAAACTGAACTAATCCTCACACCATTTCCCTCATAATGTTTATTAAAAAGGAAACACTTAACAACCCTGAAGAGTTTAAGTCAATTCTGACAAAGCCAAGAAAAGGAGAAAGTAATGTACAGGTGTCTAGAACAGAGATAGTTTCTAGGCTTAAGAGATAAATGAAAACTGGAAATCATCTGGTCCAAAAATGCTTCATTTTTGGGACTGTACTCCAAAAAAGGGAAGTGACTTGCCCAGTAAGTCATGAACCTGGGGATCTGAAGCCAGGGCTGCTTCTTTTCAAATTGAAGGACTGTAATTTGGTTAAATGAAAAAACATGGAATAAAAATGGGATGAACAGCAGCCCGGGGTGTAACTGCAAGGACACTGACTATGGAGTGGTCACATGGGACCAGCACCAAGGCGGCTAGCCAAAGGCCATGGGGGAGTGTTGCACCTGCCTGGCCTCACTTCCTTCATCTGTAAGAAGAGGAATGAATGAGATAACTTTCCAAGTCTCTTCCAGCTTTAAAGACCCAAATCTGGGCCTTTGTCATCACTTCCCATCACTATCACCAGGCATCAGGGCTTAGAAGCCTGGATAGGCATTGGCAGAGAAAACTATGAAGCTTCCTCACTTCACGATGAAGATGTAACCTCACTTACTTGTCTGACGGCAGCTCTGAAGGCTCCCAGGACAGCTGCTGCTCCCCCACAGTCCCGCTTCATGCCAGGCATGGTGGTCTGTCAGCACAGAGGCAAAGACAGTAACTAAAAAGCCAGACGTAGTCCTACAGCCCACCCAGTACCTCAACACAGAGTCGTAGGTGGGATCCCATTATCATAGGGTCCTTCCCACTTCCCTCAGCTTCCATGGAATATTCTGTGATCCCAAAACCACCCTCGCCTCTAATGAGAACTCAAGGTATGAATGGCAGCCATAACCTGTCTGAGATCCCAAGCAAAATGGAACAGAACTGGTAAAAGGAAAGGGGAAAACATTGTTCTAAAATGGATGCTTCATTATCTTGAGCTCATCACCAGTCACACTGCTGCTTGTGCTATGAGGCATTTAGCATGCTTAGAGTACAGGGCTATGAAGAGGTTTTACACTCAAAAAAGACCCTCCCCGCAAGCTATGAGACTGCTGAGCCAGAGACAGAAAACATTACTAAAACCATCAACTCCCCAGCGTGGTCACTGACTCAACTGCTGATGCCCCTTCTATTGCCTTCCCAATCTAGCTTGTCAGAAGTATATCTCAGACTCCTCAGGCTCTAGAAGCAGAGGCACCTCAGAGAAACCTGGGCTAGAGACTCTGGCCCCAATCATCCCTCAGTATAGCCCTCAGGGTCAGCCATAGGATCTCACCTTCCCTTTAATGCTGAGCCCCCCGGTGTCATAGACAATGCCTTTACCAACCCATGCGATGGTCTGGGTGGCACCTTCAGGCATGTGACTGAGAACTGCCAGTGCAGGGGGATGCACAGCAGCTTTGCCAACTCCATAAATACCTATTGGATAGAAGAGAGATCCGTTTGTGAGGATACCACCAATCTGAGCACGTACCTGACTATGGTCACTGGCTCATATCTGTATATAGATTGTAAGCTCCCTGAGGGCAGCACAGTGCCTGGCTATCAAACTATTAGTGTTTAATAAATGCTTATTGACTGTTTGATTTAAAGAGGGATTAAAAAATTCTCTCAGGCCATCTGAGGGGAGGAGCAACCTCTCAGGACCGTTGTGCTGTTCAGCACACTCACAGTGGTAGAAGGGATGCAAACTAATCCAAAGAATCACAGAGGGAAACTGAGGCCACCTCTACCTGGTCCATCCTAGAAACTGTACAACACACCCCAAAACAGCATTCTACACCAGAGGTGTCAAACTCCCGACATGCTTAGAACCAGCTTAAAATAAAATTAGGAAATGTTTAACAAAATAAAAATACAATACAACATAATGTTCAAAGATTTTCTAAGTCAGCAAGAGCCCGAAAAGATCCATTTCTATTTGAGTTTGACCTCACTTGGCTAGATTCTACTTAAACCTAGGGACACCCCTTTTGGATAGCCCTAACATTGAGTCACTTAATCTGTGTCTAATTCTAACATCATCCTAACAAAGTACTTCCTTGGGCCAAATCTGCTGCAAACAAAAGACAATCATATTCTATTCCAAAGTGAAATGAGTTCAGCGTAATGCCCAAATCTTACTTCCATCAGAAAGTCAATCCCTCTATACAGATCGATCCTAGCTTTTCTAGTCAGTACCACTGAGTTATACTCTGCCATGTCCCCTAAAGAGACAGAGTTCTTGAGAGAACAAACTATAGAGTACATTTTTTGTTTCTCCCATTCTGCAGGGAGAGACCTGTAGAAACTCAACAAAAAATAGCTGGGGTGAATAAATTCTCTCCACCTTTGTTCTTCCTTCCCCCAAAATGACATGGAAAGTGAAAATCTGAACAGGATTTTAATGCTTAATGGAACAAACAATTCTTCAGAAAGTGACTGATTGTCTTCTTTTACAGGATCTTCTCTGGCTCACAGGCTCAGACACCAGACACAGGCATATATTTCCTTCTGATCTGATGCAAAAGGTTGACATTGCTTTTGTGACCACCTCACTGTATGGTCAGCATGCCCAACTAAGCAGGGAGCTGCAGCTAGATGTACTGAGGCTAGTCTTTGGCAAAAAGTCATCATGCGACCTACCTCCAAATCCTCTCTGCTTTAGTTCCTCATCCCGGATGATGGTTGGAACTATCCCCAAGTCTTTTCCAACTTTTTTAATTTCCTACAAGGTTTTGTGAGGGAAAAAAATGAGAAGAAAAACAAATTGAAGATGGATTCTCTGAACAACCATGATGAATCCTTAGGTGCTTTTTGAATGGCTGAGAGTGCCTGCTCCTCCTTGTCTAGCCAACAGCCACTGACAGTCACATCAAATCCACAGGCAGAGAGAGTAAGGTGGCCTCAAAAATGAGGCTCCTCATTTCTTTGGGTTGGGCCAGGATTAAACATCAAAGGAAGAGTATAATGCTTCTAACTCTACTATGGGATCATCAGGACTTATGAGAATGACTACCACCTCTATATGTCCCATGCAACCCACAAACTTCTAGTAAAAGCTTTGGAATAAACACTTCCTCTGCAGGTTCAGCTAGACAAGAATGCTTGTTCTCCCTGCCTTCCTGCTCCTCCTTTTCACACACACACCCCTGAAGAGTCTTATCCATACCATCTTAACTTTAGTTATGTTCCTACGTGTTATAAACCCCAACATCTCAACCAGACAGTAAGTCATTCAAGAGCAGGGACAGTGTCTTTTAAGTCACCACTTCCTTTTAGAGATGAGGAAATCAAGGCCCAGAGATGGAAAATGACTTGCCCAAGGACACAGAAATTATCTTCATAGGCTCATGGATTTAAGTGCTGGAAGAGACCTTAAAGGTCATCTGACCTGAACTTCTTCACTTTATAGGTGAGGAAACTAAGGTTCAGAGAGGTTATATTACTTATCCAAGGTCATAAGGCTAGTAAATGCTAAACTGGGATTTGATCCCAGATTCCGACTTCCAATCTAGCTCTCCTCCCACTGCACCATGTCAGCTGGGCCAGAACTAACACCATAGTCCTCAAGCACACACCCTAGGACACCCTATGTCTTCCCAGTAACTAAAAAACAATTGCTTGTGCACAGGAATTGCTTAATAACAATTTACTGATGGTTATGATGATGACTTTGAGGATGAAAAATCTTTAGTCAGCCTGGAAAATTTTGGCAAAATTACCAAGACATCATTCTGTTACTCTCACTCCCTCAAAATACCTTTCTTCCCTCATTGAAGCCCAATTTGCCAGGTGGGTGTCACATACCTCAAGAAAGTTATCTGTGTTCATCTCATTACAGGGTGTGTCAACAATTCGGGCAGCCAGCCTCACACCTTCAGTTGCACTGGTCAAACACTGGAAATACAGAAGATTCAAAGGAATGGTCAGCAGGAGACTGGGGTGCTGTAAGTGTGAATCAAGTATCTATTAATTAAGCGCACACCCACAACAGCTAAGGAGCAAATCTCCAACAGAGTAAACATGTCACACTAGAGGTTGTGAGTTTACTGACTATGTAAACTCCTTAAGGATGGAGATAGACACTCTAAGACTTCCCCACCCACAAGAGATTCCCATTTCCTTATGACCCCTGATATTAAGCTGGCTATAGCATACTGAGTTGTTAACACAACTTAAACAACAGGGCAAAGATATGTGTTCTACAAAAGATGGAATTTAGTGGAACAGTATGGCAAAGAGGAACAATCACCTTTTCCTAAAGAAAGAGGAAAAGGAAATAAATTATCTCTCCCTCCCACTTATACACCAATTTTTTTACATTACTGATGGCAATTTAACTGGATAGTTGAATTTTAGGCAAAGAGGGAGATTGATATGGGATTTAAAAACTGCCAGTCAGGAACCCTATAGCAAGAGGTAAATACACGCACGCACACACACACACACACACACACACAAAACTCATTTTCATGCTCTCTCTCTCATTCTTGTAAAAGGCTGTTTCAGCTAGTGCCTAAACTCCAGAACTTCCCCAGAGAGAACTCTGCAAATTAAACTCACCTCATCAAAAACAATTTAAGTCTTTATGCTGGTTTCTGTCATTCTTATCTCATCATCCTCAGTTTGTTTAGTGCCTTGCCCTGAGTTTATTTACACAGCTTTCTCTACGCTTCACTCCATTACCACGTTCATACTCTAAGGTACTGAAAATCTAACCTGTTGATTTAGCTTAATTTCCTATCTTTAAAGGCCTAGATACAAAAAGGGGGAAAGAATCTGATTTGGAAGAAGTTAATGTTAAAAGAAAAAACAAAAATGGAATGACTATGTGTGACTCCTGGTGAAAGACAGGAGGAAAATGTGGAAATTAGCAAGTCTCCCATCATCTTCTCTGCCTTCATCATAGCAAGTATGGCAGACCATGGATTGAAGGCACAACCCCATGCTTGTTCTCTAATTTCCTATCAAATTTGATGAGATAGTCTCAGGCTATATTATTTCTTAAAACAGACTTATTTGCATTTGACAATTTAGGTATGAAATATATCTATGTAACCTTTTCAGCCCTGCCAAAATGCCACACTATATTTCAATTCAAATACCTGTCAGGGAAAATGAGTGAGTTCCTTTACTGTATGGCAGATACTGGAAACTACCTACATGCTGAAATCATAGAAATTATTATTAAAATTATCCTACTTCATTACTTATCTGATTCTGCTACATCAAGCCCACCATGCACTAATACCGCAGAAGTCATCTTAAAGGTAATAAGAGAATTTTCTCTCTGAAGGTCACTAGTTATAACACCCCACCTAGCAAAGAGCAGATGTGAGGACTGTTTTTGTATTAGAAAATCAAGGTCAGAGAAAGTCCAGGAAGCTGAGTTCTGAAAAGGCCTTTTTTACTTTCTTAGCATTCCCTAGAGAAAATGAGGAAAGCATCATTCCCAAGCCATGAATAGTACTAACAAGAGCTCCAGGATAATCTGTGCCTAGATTGAGGTTACAGTGAAATAGTTTGACTCCAACACCCACTTTTAGAGTAGTCACTTCCACAGGTCCATTGTTCTGTCCCACCAGGAAGAACTCAACAGTGACAGTCTTCTCTGCGCGTCTTGAGGCACTAGATCGGTGTGTGAAAAGGGGGAAAGCTCGGGCCACAGCACAAGCAGAAGCAAATACTTCTGATCGTTCACAGACCATCTGCAACACAAAAATGTAGAAGTGAGAGAGGAGGAGGGAAGAAGCCAGAATGCCACTGACTGGATCCAGGGTTGATGAATCTAAGATTTTTTTGGATTATGGTTTTTATATGTGTATTATATTCCTACCCTACCACTTAACACCTCTTGAGTCCAAGGACTGTGGTTTTTTTTTTTTTAAGTGAATAAAGGATTTATTAAGTATATACTATGTGCATAGCAGTGTAGGGATACAAATAGCAAAGTAAAGCAGACTATATCTTCTTTACCTTTTTATTTTGCTCAGTGTTTAGAACAATGAATTGGAACAAAGCAGGGACTTAACAGATGTTTGCAGAATTGAAAGGGAGGGAAATCTTCATTTAAAGTGTGAGACTGTAGCCCTGACAAGAATTTCTAATATAAGAGTATAAGTGAATTTTGTTAACTGGGATGAAGAAAAGCAAAGCCAGCTACTCCAATAGTAGCCTGAGGTCCTGAACCAGATGAAAAAAAAGAAAATCCAAAACACAAGAAAATGCAATATTCCTTACTAAACGTGAACCCTCTTGCCATATCAGAGAATGAATGGAAAAGTGTCATTTATTTTTTTCTTTTTGAAAAAAAGTGACATGAAGAATAAGTCACAGAATTACAAATTTTTGGATGACAGTTGCCATCTAGTTCAACTCACTGACTAGTAACAAAAAATAAGCTGAACCAGAGTCTCAGGCACATAAACGTTGAGCCCTATCTATTAAATAGTAAGCATATTAAGTATAATCAGGATGACCATGATAATGTAAAGGAAAACATCTTTGAAAGACTACAGAATTCTGATCAATGCTCTGATCAATTGATTTCAGAGGACTGATGATGAAGTATGGCTCTTCCCTCTTGGCTGAGAGTTGAAGGATGAAAGGCAGAATGAGAAACACATTTTCAGAAATGGCCAATCTGCTGATTTATTTTGCTTGACTATTTTGTTACAAGGGAGGGCTGAAGGGGGTGGTAGGGGAAGGGGATTAACTAGAAGTGTCATAAAAATAGAAAAAGCATCAATAAAACATTAAAAAGATACCAAGGAAAATATGTTTTAAGTTCAGAAGGTGACCAGCAGGGCAATTTTGTTACTCTCTTGTCAAATTTAATATATACTGTAAAAAAAACCAAACCATTCAGTTTCATATGTAATCCTTTTTTTATTCTTTGTACACTGGAGATGTTTGTGTTTGATACTGATTGTTATTGATTGAATGTAGTAATAAAAAGAAAATGTATTGAATGTATTAATAAAAAGAAAAAAACATGTAAAACTTCAAAAGGAAAAAAACAAAAATCACCCCCCACCTACCTATTCCAGACAATTTCCCAGAACCCACTTACCAAAATGCATCTGTTGGTTCCCCCTGGAAGGCAATTTCTTACAAGGCGGGTGATGAACTGGGCTGCTGAGGGACTATTGTGCCGACTCACTCGGGAAGGAAGTGCTGCCACTGTAGCATAGTTCAAGTAGAGAGGACAGCTGTCTGTAGGGTTGGGATTGAGTGTGCTTAATGCAGTCTGCCAAATCTGATAGGAGGGTGGGACAGAGAGAAGAGCAGAGACGTGAAAAATCAGAATGCCAGCACTAAGAGACATTCCAGTATGTGAGCCTGTGCTCTTCTAAAAGGCCATGCATTTTCACAGTTTCCCCATGGCAGCCAATACTTGGCAATTAGAGAGATGTGTCACATCTTGCGGGAGTTAAGTTTCTTTCCCCCTAACTTCTTTCCTAGCATGGAATTTAAGCAGATGCCTCTGGTCAAAATTAAAAGGCCAAACTGGGGTCTGGTTTCTAAATTTTTCTAAATTACAAATGGTTTGAGTCACTTTAACTGATGTCCTTGGAAAGGAGCCCCATTCCAGAATTACAAGTAGAAAGTCAGACCCTGAGGATTCCAAAATGCAAATTCAGATAGCAGAAAACTTCAAAGTTGGGCCTCGTGTAACAGGAATAGGAAAATCCAAACCCCTTTGAAATGAGTTTCCCAGAGAGACTCAAATCTCTGGCTTTTTTCTCCCTCCTTTTTTTCCAAGTGGCCTTAAGAGGAAGGAGAGGAGGAGTCAGGTCTGGGTGACATCACTCACATCCTCAAAGAACCTCTGGACTCCAGATACCCTGGAGAGCAGCTTTTCCAGGCAGAAGGCAAAACCAGAAAAGGAAGGGGGAGGGGAGGCCATGTTTTGAGTTCAATGTTAACCTGTGGTGAGCACCCAACTCTGCATTCCACCCAGATGTAACAGTGGGTGGGGGCTGAACTTCAAAAAAAAAAAGGAAAGGGAAATGGCCCCTTATGTTAAAGGTCCGGGTGGTGAGCGGAAAGGTTATGGGCCCAGATCTCTCTGGCCTCAGTTTCTTCATCTGCAAAAGGAGGATAAGACTTGGTGCCCTCCCTATCCCTGCGTCTCCAAAGCCGTACACAAAGATAAGGGGCTCCTGCGTCCATGGGGCTGAATATGTGCCCAAACCCCCGGCCCATGCGGAGCCCGAGCGGAGGGCACTGCCCGGCCAGGACCCCGGCCTGCAGACAAATCCTCATGGTCAGAGAAGGCTGGATGAGGAGGGGCCGCCTCCGCCGGCCACATCGCAGCCCTCCTCCCTCAGCGGCCCTGGGCCTTCTTGCACCCCCCAGTCCAGCCCCTGACCTGGGCGGGGGACGGAGGGAGCACTGGAGGGCGTCGCTCTGGCCCCAGGGTCGGTGGCTCCGTAGGACGTGGGGACGGGGGCAGGGTGGCCCCTTAGCCACGGTGACAGCCTCGCCCCGGGGACTCCGGATGGGAAGCGGGCAGTCCCTGCGCCGGGAGGGGACGCGGGGAGAGGCGGGGGTGGGAGGGGGAACTTTGTGCACCGTCCGAGGGAGGCGGCCCGCAGCCCCGCCCGGCCCGGCCCGGCCCGGGCCCCAGCTCACCTCCTCGGTGACCCGGGGCTGCAGCTTCCCGCGGAGGTGACTCCAGGGCACGCGGTGCAGGTTCTGCAGCTGGCCCAGCAGCAGGACCGGCCGGCTCTGAGGGTCGCCGTCCCCGGCACTCGCCACGAACTGCAGCCCCACGTTCGCCATCTTCCGAGCCCCGGCCCGCCCGGGCCCCACCGCGGCTCCAGCGCCGCCCCGTCCCTAGGTGCCCGCGGGCCGTGCTCCGCCTCCCCCTGGCTCCCCCACCGGCCGGGGTTCTCACGCTCGCGAGAACTCGGGCCCCGGCCGGTGAGGAAGGGGACCGGGTGGGGTGGGCTCTGCCTGGGAGGCGGGGCCAAGGAACAGGGAGGACTCCGCCTGGAGAGGGGGCGTGGTGAAGAAAAGGGGCGGGCTCCGCCTGGAGAAGGGGCGGGGAAAAGGGACTGCGGGCTCTCCCTGGAGAAAGGGGCGTGGCGAAGAAACGGGGCGGGCTCCGCCTGGAGAGGGGGCGTGGCGAAGAAACGGGGCGGGCTCCGCCTGGAGAGGGGGCGTGGCGAAGAAGCGGGGCGGGCTTGGGGGCGGAGAGGGGCGGGGCCAAGGAAGAGGGTGAGAATCGTCTTCTGAGGGGAACGGGAAGCGCCAGCTGTGCGAGGGCAGGGTGCGAAGCGACCACGGAGGACTGCGTTGGGAGGTTGGACCTGAGGAGGGGCCCGCGGGGAGGGGTCGGGATGAGGCAAGGCCGGGACTTTCCTTTGCTTGGTTTGTTCCGGGGGCTTTTGCAGCTACCTCCAGGGCTGCAGTTCAAGAGGGGCGGGGAGAGATCCCAGGACCTGCGGGATCGGGCTGTTGGGGGCAGGGCTTTCTTCGAGGAACGACCCGAAGTGCAGCCGGCTGACTCGCTGTTAAGTAGTTTTAGTTTGAGCTGGGGGAAGGGAGGTGTCTACAAGCAGCCTCGGCGTCTGGGGTGTCTGCGCTTGGGCTCTCAGGGCCCACTTCCCGGCACCGCCAAGGCACTGACTGGGGAGTCAGGAAAGGCCAGACTGGTGGAATAAGCCCCGCTCTTTAGTCTTCAGACCCCCTCGGAATATTTGGGGAGACGGTAGCCTCATTTTTTCCCAGGGCAGCCCCACTTCGTGATCTCCCATAGTTCACTTTTTGAGGTGCGGAGGCGGACAATTGAAACACTGACCCAGAGTGCCTGAAGAGATGGGCAAAAAGATGCCCCTCTTCCCCTTGGCCTTCCTCTCACCCTGCCTTGCCCCACGTCCCTAACTGCTACCCTTTCTTTTCTTTGCCTCCACCTATCACATTCTCTAGCCTCACATTTCCAACCTGCAGAGCACCTGGACTTTTTACCCAGGTAAAGGAAAACGACATTATCATAAGCAGAGTTCTGTGGAAGCTGGATGTTTTTACAAGCAAGTAGAAGCCACAGAATGCTGATGTTGGACAAAGGCAATCTGGTGGAGTGGATGGGGTTCTGCCCTTGGAGGCAGAAAAAAAGACACTGTGGGTACCAACTTATATGGGCATGTTGTTTCCTCCCCTTAACTTTGTATCCCTAGAACTCCGCATGTAGTAGGAGTTTAATGATTACTCCTCGGTGTTTCAGATTACATGTATAGGTTTCCCCTTCACTGTTAACATTACAGGTCTTGGGAGAGAAAACCCCAGGCACAATCTTTTTCACAATATATTCTTCCCTCTTTAGATTTGTTAATTAGCTATTTTGCAAGAAGGATTAAAGTTTCCTTTCTATGCCCTTAAAACCATACTGACTGTAGCATTGAATAAACCTTACAAAATTAAAATTATAAACTCTTTCATTGTACTTGTGAATCAATATTTACTGAAAATTTATGAAGTAGCCTTGTCCTAGTTATTGGGATATCTAGCTCTGCTAATTTAGTGTCTGCTTGATTTTCTGCAAGTTAGTTATTTAACCTCTTTGGACCATAAAATGAAAGGATTAAATTAGATATATTAGATCCCTTCCAACTCTTGAGTTCCATGACCTTAAGGCAGTTGGGTACAGGAAAAAAAGCGTTCTAAATATGATCCTAGGTTGTTGGACCTCAGTGTCCAGGGCATTGGACTAGATGGCCTCTAAGGTCCCTTTCAGGTCTAAGTCTATTGATCATATAACCTCAAGGAGTTTATAAATATAACTTTAGTAGTGGTACTTTTTATACACAGTGGACAAGAAATGAAGTCTGAGAAGATGGTAGAGTGCTAGGACCTCTCCTTCCAAAGAATTCTTAAAAAGCTTAAAAATGTACCAGTTAAAAAGAAATAAGGATAATCATCTGTAGGTTCTTCTACCCAGCCCTTGAATGCATAGGATTGGTAGAATTCTGCAGAAATCCTGAAGGAAGCAAGCAGGTCCAGTGCAACCCAAGGCAAGAAGTTCTTTCCAGTCCAACCTGGCCCTGAACCAAGCAGCCCAAGCCCAGTGGTGAGGAAAAGGATTTAGGTAAAGACTATCCCAAGGCAAACCCCAGCATCATCCTTGAACTCCACAGCAAGGAGGAAAGGCCTCAGAGAGAGCCTCAGGGTTGAGGGTGCATGGGGGAAGGGAAGGGGATAGGCCCAGGAGCCCTATGGCAAGAGAGAGAGCAGAGTCTAGCACTAGGGTTACTCCAAAATCCCTTGGGAGGAGGCCTCCTAGTCTCGGCCACCACACTCAGGACTAGGCAGGGCTTGCCCGGCTTGACCCGAGCACTAAGGCTGCTGAGATAAATGGCAACCAAAGCCTTTATTCCCTACTGTCCAATGAAACTTGGGACACATTTCTTTTACACCATCAGAATGGTCATTTGACATAGTTATAAGACTTGTCACCAGGCCTTTACCTGAACTTGTGTAACTTATACAGTAGCTTAATGGCAGTAAACATTGTAGAACTTTTAGAGTCCATGACTGACATCTGCACATTCACTTCAGATGTACTGAAAATAAATCAAGGGTGGGAAACCTGTGGCCTCAAGACCACATGTGACAGTCTAGGTCCTTAACTGTGGCCCTCTGACTGAATCCAAATTTCACAGAACAAATCCTCTTATTAAAAGCATTTGTTCGGTAAAACTTGGACTCAGTCAAAAGGCTGTACCCAAGGACCCGGAAGGCTACATGTGGCCTTGAAGCTAAAGGTTCCCCATCCTTGAAAGTACTCAAAATATAACAGAAATAATAACTTACTTGCATTAAACACTCAATTATTCTAAAGTGGAGTAACATTCATCTGCCTTTGCAGTTTCATTTCTCTGCCTTTTTCACAGTGAGCCTTATTTCTTCTAAATATTTTCTACATTGACTGCCAACCAATTGCATGTAGGTTAATAATACCACAAGAAAAATACATTGGCACAGGTAGGTGACTGCTCTCTCAGCATTAGTAGCAAAGAAAAACACTGCCCTAAGATTGTTTCCAGATAGCTCTAGAGGATTAACGCTTCCATTTACTCTCCTTGAAATACATACTTCTATCTTGGGTAGCCCAAGCTCTGGAATGTACTCTCTCCACTCACATCCAGGTTAGCAGGCTGAGTCCTCAGGGGACAGCTGCAACATCTTCCCACAGAGTTCTAGGGGCTGGAGTCTAACGCTGTGACTCTCCAGCCTCCATAGGTATGCTTTCCCCAATAATTATTAGTTGATTTCAGTCAGCCAGACTTAGCTTTTAGAAAATTGGTATTTACTGAAGTGGTATATTAAGGAAAGTCCAGAATAAGTGGAGAAGAGATAACTCCTAGCTCCTGAAACTCCTTTTGATGGAGTATTCAAGAATTCCCTTCAGATATGGGGCAGCTTTCTACTTCTAGTCTACTAGTAGACTAGAAAGTCTACTTTCTACTTGTGGACTAAGTCAGCTAGGCTGCACAGGATATACACTGCTCAACCTGGGGAGTCAAGAAGACCCAACTTCAAGTCAAACCTCAGATACTAACTGTGCAAACCTGGGCAACTGCATGCCTCAGTTTTCTCCACTGTAAAAAAGATATAACATCTACCTTCTAGGATTGTGAGAACCAAATGAGATATTGGTAAAGCGATTAGCTCAGTACCTGGAACACAGTAATCACTTAAATAAGTGATTTGATGAAACTCTTTGTTGAAAACTACCTTTCCCCCATGTTTAGTTTGTCCTCAGCTCCTAATGGAAATAGGGATATTGCCTCTGTTCATTGCTGTTCTGGAGAGTTCTGCTTTAACACCATGAGAAGTCCAAATCCTCTGATCTTCTGGAATTTACAAGGTCTTCCTCTGGTTTGGGGGCAAGAAAGGAGAAAGTTTTGAGAAGGGAGTTTTTTTGACTCCCAAATATTTTCCTCACAAAGGTTTTAGCTGTATTGCTATCTCCTCCATGCTGTCAGGTGCTTGAATTCTTGAGTCCCAAACTGGACTGCTATGGAAGACCCTCAGGGCTTACTTCAATAAAAACCAACATGCCTCAATCATTCCATTTCATCCAATGGTCTTTGAGGATTCTTGAATGCTCTTAACAGCCTTGTGTGATTGAAGAGATGTTCTCACCTAGGAGAGGTAGTCACTGGAGGTGATTCAGTTACGATGGCTAGGCCTTACTCATACCAGTTTCATATTTCTGATTGACTCAGTTGAGAAGCCTAGGTGACCTCCACTCTTATTATTTAGCATGTAGTTTCTTCTCAGGTGTTTATCTCCTTAAACAGGAACTGTCTCATTTATATTTGATTGATCCCTCTCAGTACCTCAATACATTGTTGACTTTAGTATTTACTGCAATTTTGTAAAAGAGCTAACTTTTATTTATATTCTGTAATTTCATCTAGATTACTTCACTTTTACTTTCTAATGTCCAATAATCAATCAATGTTCAGCTTCTACCAAGTGAAGGCTTGGGGAGACAATGACAAAAATAAAACGATCTTTGTTGTCTTCGAGAAGTTTACATTCTATGAGGGAAGATATTTGGTATATACTAGCAGCTATGAGCAATCATGAAAGGCTTCATGTAGTGCTTGTAGGTAGTGCTTGAGCTAAGTCTTGAAGTAAAGAAAGATTATGTAAGTCAGAAATGAAAAGGGAGTGAATTGCAGGAATGGGGTTGAGCTGGCACAAACTCATATAGAGGAGACATCAAGTACTATGTGTGAGGAATAAAAAGGGTAGTCTGGCTTCAGGGATGGGGAACCTGCAGCCTCAGGGCCACATGTGGCCCTCTAGGTCCTCAAGTGTGGCCCTTTGACTGAATCCAAATTTCACAAATCTCCTTAATAAAGGGATTTTTTTTCTGTAAAACTTGGACTCAGTCAAAAGGCTGCACCCAAGGACCTAGAAGGCCACAGGTTCTCCAACCCTGGCCGCTTATGGGAGGACAGGAAACAAGGTGGGAAAAGTAAGACTGTAGTCAGATTATTAAGCGCTCTAAAAGCAAAACAATTTATATCTGATGTTAAAACCAATAGGGGACCCTTGGAGTTTATTTAGTGGGGTAGTGACATGATTCTACCTCTGCATTAGATCCCAAGATATAGGGGGGAAAAAAGGGTACCTACCAGAGAGTCAGATGACTCGAGTTTCACTCATGACTCAACTATTTACTAGCCATATGACCTTAGGTAAATCATCTAATCTTTCAGAGCCTCGATTTATTAATCTATAAAGTAGGGATAATACCAGTACTACCTCAGAGGATTGTTGTAAAGAGCTTTTAAAAACACAAAGCGCTAAAAAAATGTGAATTATTTTATCTAAAGAACTATGTTGCTATCTAAGTTTGCATGCAAGTAAGATTACTTTTGGTGTTTTTATTAATTAACAAGCATTTACTGTTGCTCATTCTCATCTTGCCCCATTTAAAAACAAAAAGTTACAATAAATATACATAACCACATTGGCCATGGCCAAAATTGTATGTTTCATTTAGAATCTTGGTCCATCACCTCTGTCAGGTGGGATAGCATACTCCATTACCGGCTCTCTGGAATCGTAGAAAGACATTGTATTGATCAGTGTTCTTAAGTCTTTCAAAGTTGCATACCTTTATAATGTTATTGCATAAACTGTCCTGCTCATTTCACTCTTCAGCAGTTCATATGAATTTTCCTAGGTTTCTTTGAAATCATTCCTTTTGTCATCTTGTAGCAATATATGCCATAACGGATCCAGTCATTCCCTAATTAATGGACAACCCCTTAATTTTCAATTCTTAGCCATTACAAAGTTTGCTATAAATACTTTTGTACATATAGGTTATTTTTCTCTTTCTTTGACCTCCTTGAGTATAGTCCTGGTAGTGACATTAATGAGTCAAAAAGTGACTTTTGGGACATAATTCCAAATTACCTTCCCAATGGCTGGACCAATTTACAGCTATCACCACTATCATTTATATAGCACTTTCATGTTTGCAAAGCACTTTACAAATAAAATCTTTTCTCCTTACATCTCTGAAATGTAGCTGCTTTTATGCCCATTTTACATTTGAGGAAACTGAGGCAGACAGGGGTTGTTACTTGCTCGAGGTTACACAGCAAGTGTCTGGGGCTAGATTTTCACTTGAGTTTTTCTGTCTCCAGTCCAGCCTAGAATCCTGCAGGAATAGTCCATAAATTGTTTTCCTACAGCCTCTTTAACATTTGTCATTTTCCTTGTTTATCATATTTACTGATATAAAATTGCATTTTTCTAATCAGTGATTTGGAGTTTTTTAATTTGTCAGTTGGAAACTACCTGTTTATATCCTTTGAACCTGTATCAATTGTACAATGGACCTCTGTATTCTCAAAAGTATTCATGTTCACTTAGTCACTGGGTTAGTGACTAAGGGGACAGGACAACAAAGATGTTGTATGTGCATGCACATGTCATCACACACACAAATACACTCTATTGTCATTCATTTTAAGAAAACCATATATGTGAAAATTTGGAACCACACAAAAGATGTATCAGAAAGGAGCACAGGTCTGTCTACCACTTTCCAATCAAAATGCTCCCAAAATGCGCACCACAATCTGGCTGCAACGTATCTTTCCAGACTTACTTCTCATTACTTTCCTTCATGGATTCATGTTCAAGTAAAAGTGGCTAACTGTTCCCTGATGTTGGCATCCTATCCCTGCATCTCTGTGCTTTCACACAGGCTGTATCTGCCTTGTCTGAAATGTACTCCCTTCCTCCCTGACCCTCACAGAATGTTCATCTTGGGGGCCCTCTTTCTACAGGAAGCAGTTCCTGATCTGTTTTCTTTGTCCTTAAATTACCTTACCTATGAACATATCCTCCAACAGAATGGATGCTCCTTGGAGCCAGGGACGCATTTTCCTTTGTCTCTGAATTCCCAATAGCTAAGATACTGTTAAGTAACTTTGAAAGGGCGAGGAGATTCCTCTTATTTCATCAGTGTGGGCAATTCCTGATGTGGAAATTTTCTGCATTATTTCTGCTCACATGTAAAATACCTTTATCCCAAATGAATAGTTGCATGAAATAAACATAACCATGATATTAGGATATTTTAATATTTTATTTTTTACATCCCTATCACTTGCCCATGATTCCCTCCATCCTCACAGAATCCTCTTTTGTAACTAGTTAGGCAAAACAAATCAATACTGACTATATTTGAAAAATCTATGTACCTATAGCTCCCCTTCAGTAGAATAAATGCTGACAGGAGTCAGGGAGCCTGAGTTCAAATCCTGCCTCTGACACAAGTTATGTGATTTTAGGCCCATTACTTCGCTTCCTTTGGCTGCAGCCTCCTCATTTCTAGGATGGGTTTGGCCCAGATAACTTACAAAGTCCTTTTCTATTATAGACCTGATTTCTACCCCTCTGCTGAGGTACCAAGATCACCAGACTGATCGGAATTCTTAAGCCATTCAATGTTATTTTTTGACATTATCATTTAAATTGTTCTCATGTCTGTTTGTTTCTCTCCACAGAAGCTGACACAGGTCTTTCTAAGGTTCTCGAAGTTCTTCATTTTTAAAAAAATTTCTCATATTGCAATATTCCACTGCTTTCAAAAACCACTATTTGCTTGACCATTCCCCAATTATTGTGCACTCTCTTTCCTTCCAGGCCTTTGCTGACTACAAGTGCTGCTGTATGTGTATGAAACACACATGTACAACATATGGAGCCTTTCTCCATTTCTGACCATCTCATGGTGGTACTGCTGAGACAGAGTATGTACAATTTGAGGATATTTTAGCACACAATCATAGGATTTAGAGCTAGAAAGGACCTTTCATGAGATCTTACCTCCATTTTACAGATGAGAACCTGAGGCCCAGAAAAGAGCTCTGACCAATGCCACATAGTAGCAGTCAGTGCTAAGATTCAAAACCGAATCATTTGATTCTAAATCTATGCTTCACACTGGCCCTCTGCCCATCCCCACCCAGTTTCAGTAGAAGGAGAAAATACTTCCATACTTTGTGATCAGGGAATCTGGAAAGCTATATCTTTGAACTGTATAAGACTTTAGGTCAAATTTAACATCTATACTCCAAAGCCATACATATACTACAATACTAGTGAAAATGCCAGGTTCTGATCTGAGTCCAATACTGGACTTAACTTGACCTTGAAAGAGAAGGCTTGGTACGTACCAGGTTGGAAAACCTGTGATCACATCTCAGATTGGCAGCTTGCTAGCTGTGGTGCCTTGGGTAAGTCACTTAACTCTAGCAAAATAGGAATCATAGGATCATAGAATTCAGAGATGGAAGGACTCTTAAAAGTCATTGCATTCAATTCTGTCACTTTACAGATGAAGAAACTAAGGTCCAGAAATTTATTTGACCAGGGTCACATAACTATTAAGTTTCTGAAGAACAATTAGGTCTTCACAACTCCAAGTCCAGAACTTAATTCACCACACTACAAGTGTGCTGGGATAATGTTACTTATTTGTAACTCAGGAGAAGTGAGGCTGGTGACCAGCACAAACCTCCCTCATTCAAAACAAAGTCCAGTACAAGTCACGTCATCATTTCTCTGATGTCATGGTCGTCTTCGAAAACGAAGGACGAACACAACACAACAACTTGTTGGACTTACCTTATAGGATGGTTGTAAGGATCATAAATGTTAATAAATGTGCTCTGCTTACTGCTGTTAATTAAACACAAAGTTTATTAAATAAAACACCAGAAAATACATTAGGAAAAATAACAATACAGGGGATGGTTCCATAACAAGGTACAAATGAAAAATAGGTCAAATTATATTATAGTAAACTTTACAACTTAATGTTGTAAATGGCAAGATTTTGTTCTAATTTATTAATTGTTCTTCTTTAATGCCTCTTTTTGGTGTGGAGGTGATACTGAATTCTGAAAAGGCCTACCAAACTAGAAGGGCTTGTTAACTAGTATGGGACTAGTAAACAATAGACCATTTTAGTTAGCTATTCACAAAACTAAGGTTTGGAGAGACTGTGAAGTATACTGGTGGAGGGAATGACTGGCTGGATGAAATTATGGACACCTGAAGTTCTGAAACATGAACATTAATAATATAAAACTGTGAAGACCTTGATGGGACTAATCCTATGAAAGGTGTCCCTATAAAATACTACGCAATTGTCACCCATTATGTTTCCACTAAATGATTTACAAAAACCACTTGAAATAATTTTAGTGTGATGGTATAATAAAAAAATTTAAAGTTTTTGGCAATACTGTGTCACAGTTTTACTTAATACCTCCATACTTTTAGCAATATACTAATACTTTCAAACAACCATAAGCAAAGGCATTCTAAAGCATCTCTTTTTACAAGTTATGAACAGAATAAACAATCCACAGAATAAATGACAATCTATATTTTATGTTGTTATATACTTACATATATCTTAGAACATCTTGTTATAGGACAATATGCAGGTAATTAAAGACATAAATTGTACACCAGGGAGCTCCAGTTTTAAAAAATGAGGTGTTATCTCTCTTTTCTCAAAGGCCTACGATTAAACATCTCTTCTGCTACCATATAGGCTTGCAAAAAGCCTTGACCTGTAAAAAGTTGTGGAGACAGGTAGTGATACAGATATAGCTGTATTTCCCTACTCTGATGAGAATCCAGACAAAATTCTGGGGACTAGAAGTGAAGAGATTAAAAAAAATAAATAAACTCACTGCGGTGAGTTTGAGACCAATCAGAAAAGGCTTCAAGATTCTCAGTGGCTGGTTAGAGACCGCCACTGTACATAGTTCCATAAAACCATGATTTTAACATTTATTTTCCACTGACTTAGGTCTCAGTATTAAAAAATATTTATTAAGCACCAAGTATGAAGTATTATACCAAGTACTGGGAAAAAACAGAAGGGTAAAAACCAAATATTTATCATAATCTATAGATCTTAAAGTGATGAATTGAATGCTGTATTAGACAAAACTAAAACTGGTTACATAGAACAAATTTTTATTGCTCAGTCTTAAATCCATAACATTAGCAATTCAGATAAGATTTTATGTATAAACATACATATGAGCCTTTTAGACACATGAAAACACACACATTCACACTGCAAGAGGACCATTTTTCAATGTCTGTGAAGACATCAGCAGCAACAATTCACCATAATTACATGAAAAATACAAGTAGGAATGACACTTTGTTACTTTTGCTCTATTAGTTTCATCTAATAATCTCATCTTTAAAAACCCATAAGGAGTAACAGGTCTTAATGATAGCATTACAAATTCACTTGCAATAAGAAAAATGTCTTCAACGTTTTCGAACAATAATCTTTGTTTGTTTGGGGGGGAAGCCCACATGGAAGGGAAGCAGGATTCAATTTTTAGTAAATTTCAACAATTAAAATAGTATGCCAGAAACAAATGAGGTTTACTCTGAAGTAACATATTTTGGGGGCAAAGGGCATACAGTTAAAGGAAGCCTTTATTTCTTAAACTCTGCATCTTGAGACAAAGAATGGCAAATAAATGAAGTTATTAACGTGTAGTAATATTTAGATAAATTACTAAAAACCAAATGTGAAATACCCAGTGAAAAAGGAAGTGCTATATGGAGTGACATTTTAAATTAGCCCAATTCAAACACATATCGCTTTAAACAAGGCTTTATTGAAATAGTTCACTCTGGTCCAATTATGTAGCTGAAGTGGGTTATACTATATCACTACATTATCCAAGGAGTTCAAGGTAGCTTAGAAAGCCAACTTGGTGAACTGGGCAAATTATTTTCTTTGGCTTACGTTATCCAGATAATTACACCACCTTCAGTTATCTGACCCTTTAGAATTTCCATTTGTATTCTAAGAAAATCTAGTGAAAGACCAGTTGAATGATTTCCTCGAATTTGCAACTTGAGTTAGATTAGGCCTACTAGTGATTCCTACATTCCAGTTTTTTGGGGGGCCTTAAATAACTATTATTAATTGAACTGAAAAAAAAAAGTCTCAGCATTCAATGCTATTCTGAAATGAGTCCCCATATTGATTATTTCAAAGCTTTCAATATTTTAAGAAAGTCTGCAAAGGGTATTTTGTTTTGCCTAATTTAAAAATGGGTAACATTAATTGCTTTTGAACCAGATTCTCAATTTTGATAAGGATGAGTGTTCTTAGTTTTGGTTTTTAAAAACATGAGTGGAAAAATACCACAAGAGGCTGTAGCAGGACAATTATTTAAAATGTTATTTCCCAATATGACTAACAGAAAAGATATAATACACATGGATATAATGTTGATATTATATATGGTGTTGAATAAACAGGAATACATTGATGGTCAGATAAAAATGTAAACTAGTCATCAATGTAGGCATTAAAGTAAAAATCTGGACAATGTTAAAATCTTAGAAAGGTACATAGAAATATGTAATATTTGCAATAATTAAATTAGCAATAAGTCAGGAATTATGAACAGATTAAGTATATGGGTGACCTGTTTAGACATCCAGTTTAATGAGCAACTCCTCTCAAATTCCATGTTAGGCCTTTCTCTGTATGGCTTCCACATGGGCCTTTTGACCAACTGGGCAATGATGATCAAAAATCAAAACAATTTTGATGTGAAATGACACAACTATACTAAATGTTGATAAAAATTTACACTAAATTAATACTGAGCTAGGTAAGGCATTTTACTTTTTGTTAGTCAGACTATGACAGGCTGAAATACCTTCCAAATGATCAATATTACAATTCAAATGTGACTCAGTAAAAGAAACACGTCAAACACAGAGTTAAACAAAAGTTTAACATTTTTGGCATGCAACACACACTATATATTTAGAATTAATCTAGAATCAGAAAGTTTTTACAAACCTGTTCATGTAGCCTAGAGATCAGACATAAGAACCTTGGTCAGTCTCATGTCCTACTCCTGTTTCTGCTAGTTCACTATGGCTCGTGTCACTTGTGGTTTCACTGAACCTCATTTGACTAACCAGTGAAATGAGCTACTTCCCCTAACAATTTCATGGAGCTCTGAGAAAAAGATGAAAAGGATAAAAAATTATCTACTTGGAGATGCAAATAGTATATGGAGAAGAAAGATTACTATGTTGAAAGTCAGGCAAATTAGATTCAATTGAGATTCTAATGCTGATCTATTAGCTAAGCCAGATGATCTGGACAAATCATCTGATCATCCTGTGCCTCAGTTTCCTCATTTATAAAATATGGGCAACGGTCAATTTATCTTTAAGGTTCCACCCACCTCTAACATTCTGTTTGTAAGCTAAATTCTGTTGCTTTCTAGTTCAGTGATCTGAACAACTAGACCCTTAGTCTGGACACACAATAGTTTGAAAAGGGAAATGCATATCACTTGAAACTTGTATGTACCAGTTGTTCCATTCACAATCAAGAGCATGACATCAACTTCTCTGAATTTTGAAATCTGTGGATGTTTGTGGCCTCCAATGATTAATGCGATAATACACTGACCAAGTGAATTTTTTAAAATTATACAGACTAGTAGTAAAAGAAACAACTTCACAATAGTATATGAAATAATAGATGTCATTGCCATTGTAGGCTTATTTTAATTTCTCACTCATAGGCTGTAATACTGTAGAATGGATTTCTGCAAAGAGTAAGGTTATACTAGATGACCTCTTAGATTTCTTCCAATTTTTAAAAGTCTATTAAATCAAAGGGAATTTTAACAAGTGAATATAAAATTGGAACATCTATATTTTATGCTGAACTAATTAAAGCTTCTCAAAAATATTCCTGCATACACCGCTGAGCAAACTAAGTTTACTATCATACCAGGGGGACAAAGCATATGATTAGTGCCTACATATTAAATAAGGAATAGTTCCCTTTAAAGTTGTTTCCAGGGAAGACTAAACATTTATTCTAATAATACTATCATTGCTCAAAACATTTCATGAACTCTGCTTTATAATTGTTTTCAACCCTTCTGAATACTGCTCAGTGGCAGAATTTTATATCCAGCTTTACAATTATTTCTTAGTCTGCTAAAATTCTTTTACATAAAACAACTTTCTGGTATAAAAGTAATTTCCTCTTTTTTTTTTATTGTCCATCAAACAGAGAATTACATTTGAATGTCATCTTTAGTCAAATGAATTTATTTTCTAACTTTTGTTCCAATGCATCAGGAGTCAGATCCTTTGTAGAATACTTGATTACAAGTAGGATTATTCAGAACATACCCTGGGTATTCTTGAGGACTACAAAATCCACATCACCCTTTCCCTCCCACTCCCATTAAAATTAATACTAGGATTTCAAAACAATGGTCCATAATCTCTGTGATTGCTTTATTATACAAAATCTCTCTCAAGAATGGTAAATTCATAAAAATAGACAAAAATTTAATCTTGGAAATAGTGCTTCATTAATTATTTTATTTTAGCACAAAGGAAAAAAGTCATCTCTGACCAATGAAGTTGTAAGGGTTTTATTACCTTTAAGAAATCATTAGCTAGGATAAAAACATCAAAAGCACTTATATCAAGACAAATAAATAAAGACTTGCAATTAGTAGAGAAAGATGTAAATATGTCAAATCAGGGCAACATACTGCTTTATACTGCCTGGAGTAAACAGTAACACCACAGAAAGGAGACAGTAGTTTCATTTACAATCATGGAAAGCATCATTATCAACACTGGGTAAGAGTCAAACAAAACATTATTTGGGGACTCCCTCCCCAATTTTTCCTTAACTTTCAAAGTATCAGTCAATTAAACTGATGAACTGCCCTAAGCAATGAATTTGGTTTTCACCCCCAGGCTAGGTACAGGACAGAATAAGCATAACTTATATGTCATCAATCCCAACCAAAAGAAATCAATTTTAGGCAAAAATATGTCTAATTCTTTGTGGAAGTCAATTGTGCCCAACTTCAACATGTAAGCTAGAAAACTGACAGACTAATTTTAACATAGAAAATGGTTGTCAGAAGGTAATGAAGATGACTAATGCCATCTCATTTCACAGGGAAAAACATGCTGATTCGATAATACAAGATAGTTTTATTTTACTGCCCAAATTGTGACTAATCTTTCCTCAGGTACAGGTAGTACATAAAGTATTCTGATGTCCACGGTATACTAGAAAAACTTTTTTCATTTGCCTAGAGAGAAACTCAGTAGCTCTGGAGACCCAATTCTAATTTATTCCCTGCTATGTGACTATTTCACCTTTCTGAAGCCAGACATAGTCAATGCAGCTGATGCATTGGTTTTTATCCTAATTTTCATAAAGTCAAAGGAAATGGCTTTTCCTCCCTCACATAAGGTTTATTTTTTGAAAAAGGAAATCCTTATTACTTAGTGAATCCATACTGGGGGAAAAAATCCTACTCCCTGAAAAAAAAATGGATTTTATTTCTTAAATGAGCTATTTTCTTTAAAGATTACTGTGATTTGACTTTACAGAAATAGATGTATACGCAGAAACAGGTTCTACAAGGTATTCCCAGAACTGTTCTCATGGTCTATACCTTTTACAAGAACTTTCCATCAAACTGGTTTCATGTCCAAAAGCACAATTTTCAACTAGGGTCACCTTAAACATCATGTCTATAATTTGATATAAAGAATGAATAGTTATTTTAGAAACTGAAAGAAGCCCCCAAGTTTTGGGTAATGGGATCCTTCTTCCTTAAAGTTCTTCCATAACAAAAGAGCTATCTATCAAGGAAGAAATATAGAAGAATCATGGTGACATTTCAAAAGATGCTATTTCCTAAAATGTCATGTACAACATGTGCTTTACTGTCACCTCAGTCAAAAGGCAATCTAAGTGAGTGGTTGCCTACATAAACCATAAACAATTCAGGAGTGAAAAGGAAGTGGATGGGGCAAAGGTTTATAATGTTAAATATAAGACTTGATTTTATGATTTAGTCGCATATATATAATATTACTACACTCTGAACCTGAGTTTAAATTTCTGGGAATAACTTCAAAGTCAATTCCATGGAGAATATTTCATGTTACTAATCAAAAACACCCCCAAAACTACTGAAATTACACTGTTTTTAAACCTTTAAGAAAATGAGTGCAGAATAAATAAGAGTCATATAAATATTACATTAGGTGAAAACCTTTAAAATTGTAGTCACTTCAGGACCAATTAGAACATGAAGAATTTAATTCTCCAAAGTCATCACTCATCACATCGTTCAATGATTCCAGTAGTATTTGACAGCACCATATCAACAAAAGTAAGTACAACTATGAAGTCCTCCTTTAGAAATCTGCCTCACATAGATAAGAAAATGTCTTGGTCAAGATTTTTATAGTAATTCAAAATGGACCTAGATCTCAGGCAATAAATCAAACCGCTGATAGTATATATTCTGTTAATGATCTGTGGTTGAATTGTACTTTGGTAACTCAAAAGGACCAAACTGCTAATTGATTAAAGAGATCCTAATTTGAAAGTCATCCTACGGCTGGTATAAAAATAATGGAATGAATAAGAATAACTGAGGAGCTTCCTTTTAACTATGATTTTAATTCATAGCATCAACTTTTCAGTTTGGGTAGCTATAAATAGTAACACCACATGGTTTATAGTAAAAAATATAATGCAGAAATTCTAAAAGGACACACATAGACTAATTCATTTAAATACACGAAGCTATTTTAACTAGCAACTAAATGTATTTGTATCCATGATTGTTTCTTAGTATCCAAACTTTATTAATCTGATCATTAGCAATGATGGAAAATTAAATTAGATTAAATGGGAATAAATTCTAAATTTTTAAAGTTCTTAATTTATTTTAACATGGACAATCTGTGGAGGAAAATGAAGGTGTTAAATACTTAGAATTCACTGTTTAAGGCATATGACCTTCAATGATACTTCTGGGTTCCAAATCACTTTAAAAAACATGGGGTTTAAAAAAAAATCAACTCCCCCCCAACCTCAATTGCAAAATGTATTTTCAACATGCAACTTCAGACACGACTGCTAAAAATAGCATATACATATATTTTAACAGTTTTTGCATGTGCTTGTAAACTTTCAATCCCTCATATTTTCTATTAAAAAAAAATACTGCAAATGTCTAGATACAGAACTCAATTTCTATTTGGTAGCATCATCATTTGACTTGAAACCATTCCTATCCATCAAACATGATTTATGAAAAAGAATCTATGGAAACATTGCACAGACTTGTACCACTGAGGGTTATACATTCAAAGGCAGCTTTCAGAAATAAAGGTCCACTCATTCATACCAGGGAAATTCACACACACATACACACACACACTCCCACACACAGTTAGTTACCTAGTGTGACTTTACACCAACTAGTACAACAATAAGGACAATAACTACTACAAATAAAATTAAAATAACAAGCATCTTCCGATTCTTCTTTTGATATTGCTCTGCCTATAGAATAAGAAAAAACATTCAGTAAGTGACTTTTCAGAACAACCAAAATAAAAGCTGACTTATCTATACCCTTCTGTGTTTAAATTCCAGGTTTTTTTTCATAGAGATCTTGATTTCAGGCTACATGGTTAATCCAAGTAATGTTATAAAAGGAACACTTCACTAATTCTATAATCTACTTTATTTAACTTAAATTTCCTAAAGCTGAGTCTAAAATGAAAGTCACACTGATGCCCTTGGTTTCTATTTTCATTGTACTTATCAATTCACTATTTTAACAAAACCTTTTTGCTTTTTGCATAATAGTGTAAACTGCATAATTCTTTAGATTAATGTTTGAATATTAAAAGTTTCATCTACTTCACAAAAACATGAAATTCTCTCCTATTCTACATATAGAAGAGGTCAGAAAATATTTTTCTACGACATGGGAGCTAAAGTCAAAAAGAAGTAACTTGAGAATAGCCACCAGCAGAAATTTAAGACACCCTGAGAAATCCTTTCTAAAATATCTTGCTGGTGAGACCAGGGCCTCTCTTAAATCAAAGAGATTTCCTAAATCTCAGAAGGAGAATGCAACGTAAAATGTAATAGATGTAAGATAAACTATTATCTAATTAGCTGTAAACTGCCTTTCAGGGGTTGATACAGTAATAAGACTTGGTAAGGAACATGGTGGGGGGAAAAAAGAGAAAAATGGATAATAATGTGCTCTGACACAAGGGATGACACTAGGATGCCCCAATTCTAGGAGACTGGTCCCACTCTACCTTAGAAAAGGGGGGTTCACAAAGCATAAAAACTTGATGTAAACATCTTTGAACATCCAACTGCCTCTTCTTTAATTATATGTCCACTGAGAAATCATCAGAACTGTTACTTGGCTTCCTGAGAGATCTACCAAGCACAAGAGGGTACCCTCCAGAGTAGAACTGGTTGGATGCTATAAATTAAGTGGCATTCTGACTTATAAATCAGTCCTGTGATTCCTTATAAATGAGTTTAGTTAGGATGCAATCCCTGATACATACAACAGTACTATATTATCAAATGCATAGTTTCCATAAAAGGAAAAAACGCAATACTAGAGAAGTCAACATTAAACGGATTCAAATTCAATTCAGAAGCCCTAGTGTTTTAATCTATTTGTATTGTACAATCTATTTTGCTAGTCTCATTCAAGCTGCCTCTAAAGCCTTGCAAAATTCAGAAGAATCTCTAAATATAGGTGTTACATAATGAGGAAACAAAGCCAATTTTTTACTATATAATTTATTATATAATGGCTGAGGGCCAAGTTAACCTAAATGTTCAGTAGATCTTTGCATTATCCAAGGAAGATGCTCCCTTCTAGATAAGCAACAGAAGCATATTTTTACTGGTTCCATTCTCACCAAGCATAAGGTAACAAGAGCTCTGAGTGGGTTGCAAACTTTTAATAAACAGAACAAGCTTAGACTATTATGCGTAAAACTCCTTTCTGGTCTAAAAAATGACTGGCTTCAGAAATACAACAAAATGGTACTGAAAATAAAAAAATGCTTATTCTATGGCTGGAAATATTACTAGATAGTGCATAAGGAAATGGAAGGAATAAATTTTACTTGTGAATAGTCACACACTTTATTTTTAAAATACATTCAACTAAATATGAAGTTTACTCAGCAGTTTATACACATTTGTTTCCCTTAACTGATTAGATTTAGAAGTAGAGCAATCCCTATCCCATCCCTAAGAAAAATAAACAAATACAAAAAAAAAATGTCTATGCTATTGCTCTCTTATGTGAAAAAAAATTAGAGAACAAACAGTATTTCACTTTAACCCATTTTCTCAGGGTAACATAGAGATCTGCTGCGGCAATTAAAAGGGAAAAACTAGATTCTGATCTTTTGCAGAAGAATTTCTTTGCCAGCAATTCATCAGAAATGTTCCATGACAAGAAAAACCTGAGTCAGCAATAGTAAAGACAGATTTTCAAGACACTTCAACAAATGTTGAAACAACTTGCTTAAAAAAAAATTAGGCTTAAAAAGGAATGCATTTTTAAGGGGGAAAAGCTGCAACCCTTTTGGATTTTTATAGTCATGCTCCCAAGTGCAGTCATTTCAGATCTACACATGAGGTTCACCAGAGATCATTAAAGGCAGGAAAAAAGTACAGTGACCCAGGGGTGCTGTGGATAAAATACTTCCTGGATTACAGACCTGTCAGAATTCTCTAGACTTATTTTGTGATGCTTCTATAACAGATATTGACACCAAACACTTCAAGAATGTGAGTGCTGAAAAACGTCACTGACATAATTCTCCACTTGGTGACAGTTCTCAAAATTGTTAAGTCTCCTCCCCCCTTTACCTTTTGAAGCTGTTTCAAGCCATCTTCAGTTTTCATACAGGATTGTTCAACATTATAGTCAATTCTATCAAGGACTGTCCCCTGAGTAATAAAACAACAGTTAATGATTAAAAACTGAACTTCAAAATAAAATTTGTAAAACACATGTATTATTAACAAGGTTAGCTATACCAATTCCTTATGTTTAAAAAAAATAACTGAAAGTTTCATTATGATATGGGGGAAATATGGATAAATTACCATTATGAAGTAGCATAAAGAAGCATACTTACTCTAGTAAGTAAGACAAAATCATGTAGCATGTAAGGAACCACAAACAATTTTTTTTTTAATTTAAACCCTAAAAGATAGTGGAATCATAGACTTACTGAAGCTTTGTCAAATATATACTTCAGTAGGAATTGGCTCAGAAAAGAAGCATTAGTGCCCATAAGTTCTTAAACAGATAATACCAGCGAAATTAGGCATGGTTATTACAATGCCACCAAATTTTTAATCACTGAAATAAAGGTAAACCTCAGTTTTGATATATAAGAACTAAAGATTTCAAGCCACAACCCATCATCATAAAAATGAATAATTTTGCTTTATAAGGCCGAATTTTCATTGAAGAATTGCCTTAATTGTTAGATAAAGTAGGGAAAAGGAACTGATGTACTGTGAGGATAAGGCCTTTAACTGAAACATTTTCTACTGGAAATTAGATCAGTTAATTTGAAATTGTTAAAATAATTATTGAACCCAGATCTTCTGTATCTCTAAATCTCTATTTTGAGCAGCTGGCTTTATGTCGTATCAGGCCCTAAACACTATTTCCTAAGGAACTTTGTCAATGACGAATCATCATTTTAATTACATTTGAATGGTAGTAGCTCCCGCAGTCATTATGTAATAAGCTGCCAGAACTAGAAAGCTCATACAGTGGCAAAAATAATAGCTGAAAGAAGTCAGAACAAGTCAGTTCTTTAGAAAGGGATCGGTGTTACAGAAAGAAAATAAGACACTGAGAAGATAAACTCACATACTTGTTCTACAATCATTGCTCCTAAGTCCCTAAATATTTCATTTAGGTCAGAAATAGACTGTACAATCTGGCGAATCTCCCGTTCTCGCTCTTCAACCATTAACGTATTTTGTTCTACCAACACTAACTGGTCATCTGTAAAACCCTGTTGAAAGAAAAAAAGGCAGAGACTTCTAGGTTAGGATTTTCTCTTTAATAAAGGAAAGATACTACATTATGCCCAAATTATGTAAGTGGTGTATATACTTAAAACATTCATTCTCTTGAGGCAGGTATGTGGATTTCACTGTAAAAGTCTTTAACACTCCTTTACTAGGAAAAGATTCAAATTTATAAAGTATACTGGCTCCATATGGGTACTAAATTGTAACCTGGGTTATCAGAGTAAACCCAAGTCACCTACATGTTTGCATTACCCACATGCAAAGTCAACTTTGAAAAAAAAAACCCACTAAGAGTGAGCTTGTGGGTCTTTGTTTTATTCACAAATAAGAAATTAGCATAGACTATTTTCTGAAATGCTTTCAGGTAAGCAAAAGTACAATATCACATTAGCCTTTAAAAATAAAGACCTAGCTCTTCTCTGACTCCCCCACTCTTCTCATTTATCTTACATCACACTGTAAAAAACTATGCAATAAGTGCATCATGACATCACTGATGTGTTTTTACTGCATAGAAATCAGATATTATAAATTTTTTGCAGTGAAATATTTTTATTATCATCAACAAAAGCTATCGAGCTGCTGTTTATGGACCTCAAGTTGCTTCTTCTTAATAGTATTGTTCCCCAATTACACGTAAAGATAATTTTCAATATTCATTTTTGTAAGACTTTGAGTTTCAAATTTTTCTCCCTTCCTCCCCAAGATAGCAAGCAATCTGATATAGGTTATACATGTACAATAATGTTAAACATATTAGAAATCAGGTATTTTTAGAGAGAAAGGAAAAAGTGCTAGTGAATTGCTATTATTTGGGGTCCTTAACATACTCGATCATAAAGAGTGTTATCCTCTCCATCATCCATGAGTGGTACTGATGTGTCAAAAAAATGCTGGGATCTTTCCTCTCGATTCTTCATGCCTAATGGAGATACAAAGTTACCTTACTAAAATATTTAACATCATTTTGAAAATATTATTTTATAATTAAGAAACAGAATAAAGTTATAACACCAATATGAACTTTTGGGGAGTAGTTTTAAAAATTATCTCCAAACAAGAAATTAAGAGACAAACAGAAATATTTACTGATTTTTAGATGACCAAAACAAAGCCCAAAAGTTCAATAGCCTTGTTCAGTTTAAGTTTCTAACAATATGACCAATAACCACACAATTCTTATCCCACTAAGTAGGAACGTGCAATAATTTAGAGAAATTGAGCTGAGGTTTAGTTTTTGCTGGGCAAATGGAAGAGTGACAAGATCATAAAGGAGGTATTTAAACTACTGAAAGAATGCTGCATTAATCTTACTTATCCATGAACAGACTGTCCCAAGTGACTATTGTCCTTTAAAGTCGGTATCAGCTCTCCTTCACTCACCCTCTTTAACTAAAAGTGTTCCCTTGCTCCCTGAATCTCAAGACTATTTAACTTCTCCTTCGCAGTTATTACACTCTAGCTTGTTTTATGGTTTATTATGTTTTATTCATTTGTTATTATTTATTCACTTATCATGTTTTATTCATCCATTCTTGAGTAGAAGCTGCATGGAACCAAAGTGGCAATGTTTTTTAGAATCTATGTATGTATAAGTGCTCCTGAAACACTACGACTGAACTGTTATGAAAAACTCGGATTTTTAAAAGAAATACACTATTACCTTTCAGCACAGCAACTGAAAAGTGGGCTAACAACTTCAGATAATTCTTCCTAGCTTTTCTCCACTCTATTCCCAACCCTTTCCCCACCTCCATTTTGGATTTAACTTAAATTACATTAATGAAGTTTTATTACCACAATGCCAATACAGCTATGTAATCTTTCTTGCTGTCAAGTAATACCTTTGTGTTTGAATCTTTCCAAGTAAAGAAGGGTCAACTTTTCTTTTGGCATAGCTTTCCTATGTACTCAAAACTAATAAATTTAAACAGGGAAGATAGAAATAACAACTACAAAAGCAATTAACATTCTTATAGTTTTAAAGCCAAGATCATTTTACTGCTGAAAAAATATGCAGAGACCAAGTCCTTGCATCTGAAATGATACTTACGTTTGAGATAGCCAGATTGTGCATGTCTAAAATTAGTGGATAATTCCTGAAGAGACTGAGCTAAAGAGGATACTACATTTCGGAGAACCCGTTCTTCCTGTTCAGTACAGTTTCGTGCTCTGCTCTGCAAGGCCTGTACTGCTCTCTGACATCTATGAAAGAGCTGGAAGCAGAATCTTCATTGATCAAGTGGGACAATTTAAATAGGGTTTTCAAAAACTCACAATTCCAAATTGCAATTACTAATGTGAAATAATGATATAATTTCATATGTGAAAAATATCCAAGATGTTTTATTTATAATTCTTGGTATTAATCTGTGAATTTGAGAAAAATAATCTAAGCCTTAAATTACCAATTAAATGGATCAAATATGCTTTAATAAATGAAAAAACAATTATCTTATACACTGTGTGTTAAAATAGAAGCCTGACGAAATTTACATGCTAGGGCACTAGAGATTCCTGGAGAGTGATCCCCAAACCTTCTAGATATGTGATACTCTGTCACAGCATGATTTTCCAAACATGTTTCAAGTGCTATATATAATTTTTTAAAATGAAAGGGAATTGAAGTCAATTTATTTGATACATTACACATAAAATTTGATAGCATCCTTTGACAAATCTAGGACGTATTCTGAAGTTCACTCTTACGAAGAATGTCCAACTTTAGGTCACTCCAAAGTGTACCTTTTTTCTTAAGTCTTAAAACACAAACATTTCTTCTGTAATCTTTTGAACCCTCACCTGTGTGATTTCTTGTGTGGTTATTTCAATAGCATGTTCTTCTTCACTGCTATCATCCAATGTAGGTCTGTTTAAATGTTTGTCATGAAGACTGGCTAACTCTTTCATCTTCTGTTTAATTCTGCCAACATCGTATTGTATCTAAATGGAATGAGTCAATTAACTCCATTGAAACAAATCAAAAAGTTTCTCAGACAACGGTATATAACAAATCTTTAGATGATTAGTTACATAAAAAGTGAAAAGTTCAGGCATTCTTGCCTAAATCACCTGACAGCAAAGGCTATGTATGCTATACATACAAAGATCACCCATCCACATCGAGCCTCCCAATTTTAGGTGTTCTCGTAGGCTCTCCTGGATCCTATTCTATTCTTCTTCATATACCCTCTTTCTCAGTGACCTCATCAACTCCTGTGGATTTAATTAGCATCTCTAGACAGGTAACTCGCTGGCTCAAATATTATCTTCTCCATGAAGCCTTCCCTGATACGAACTGCTAATGCTTGTCCTCCCTAACAACCTTGTTTCTAGTCAATCTGAATTTATTCTCTTTATATTTATTCTGCGTACACTTATACAAATGTACTTGTTTCCCCAGTTGGTCCTTAGAGAGAAGGTTTCATTTCTGGTATCTTTAGCATCTAGCACAGTGTCTGAAGTATAGAAAGCACTTAATAAATACTTATTGATTGATAGATGGGTGTAAAAAACAAAGAATGTTTTATGAAGTAAATGGACAACCAAAAGGTAATTCTTTTGGAAGACAGCGTTTCTTTCTATGGTAAACACACTGTAGGCTAGTTTTATACACCATCAATAAAAGAAGGGAACGTCAGCTGAGGTAACATAATAGGCATTCATTCATGTACACTGAAGTTGTAGGTCACACTAACAATTTCTGGGGATAAGTTAAACTGAATACTACTTTTTCCACATTACATACAAAGCTTTCTTCACTATGATTCAGGAATTTACCATTTACCATTAGTTTTACAAAGAAAGTCCAAATTACCACAAATTCACACTATTCTTGAAGCCTGAAAGGCTTTAAACATTATTAGACAAGAAGCATATTCAAGTTTATTCAAACATATTTTTGCAGCAGAAATCTAGAAATGTAATTTGATACTAGTTAAAAATGTTAAATGTAATAGTTAAAAATTCAACTTACTTCATCTACTCCATCAACCCATTTGGGAGGTAACCGTTTTGTCACACCAATTGCTGCTTCTGGATCTAGGCTGATGCCTGACACCAGTGCCATTCGATCATCAGCAAGCTACAGAGAGAAAAGGAATATTTTAAAACCAAACTCATGAAAATTTGTCTCTAAGTACACACTTATTCTTTTTAAAATATGGCCCCTAAAATGTCACAGGAGGCTAGGAAAAAATGAACATACCATTCAAAAAAAATGTGTACTTGAATGAACATTGCTACAATTTGGAATGATTTCTTTCCCTCTATTATAGTTACATATGTTGTAGTTCTCCTTAGACACGAGTGAATGTGAATTTTATTTCATCTGGATAAGGGATCCTAGATTCCTTATGGAAACATGTCAAAATTGATAAGGAGCTTTTCAAAAGAACAAGCTATTAGAATTCTTTCATAGCAGAATGTCTTTCCATTGTGAAATGGGATCTAATAATTTATATGATGATAGCTACAAAAACAAGTTGGGAAAAAATTTTGATACAGAAAGGGGAATTTTTTAAAAAATAGGGCTAATTTAGTTATCTCCATCATGAATCATGATTATAGCTGTTAACTTTTGATACTGTAGATGTTTATTATAGAGATTTTAGGGATTACCTCTGCTACATTTTAAGCAATTTCCCCCCTCTAGCTTATGTCCAGATGTAATATTTTCAGCTTTGATTTGATTTTTAAGCATTTAGAAATGCTATCAATAGTCCTCTAAAGGCATTAAAAAAAAAATGATGCTTCTGAGGAGAACTTTAATGACAATCATCTCTTCTTTTTAAAATAAGAGGACTCATACTGATTCTACTTTCCAAGTAAAACTCAAAAAGCCTGAATGATAGCCAAAAGGAGGAAAAAATATCCCTTGTAGCAGCAGTCTGTAAATTTTTAAAGTTACAATGGAAAAACCAATCAAATAAGCATGTGGACTGCTTTTCTGGCAATCAAGAAAAGAAGAAAAGGGAACACAAATGACACAAAATTCCTTTCTATGTGCTATAATAATGAAAAACCTCTTAATGACAATTCCCAAGTCTTAAAGAATTCACAAAAATTTTTATTAAAAAAATATCTAGGGCTTTATACCTTTGTGCTTATTTGCCTTCTAGAAAAATGCATCTTTTAGTTGCCATTGTATTCATTAATAAATTTTCGTTAAATTTTATTGTCACACTGACAGTAAACACATAGGGGAGAGGATTGAAAAGATTTCTCTGGGCAATCCATGTTTTCATATCATCTCAGTCAACAAGTATTTACTGAATTGCTTAGTATGTGCCAGGCACCGTGTTGGGGATACAAAAAAATGGAAAAAATCTATTTATACCATCAATAAACTCACATTCTAATGGGGGAGACAGCATGATAAAAGTTATTTACCTACAAGATAATGTCCACGGGAAATAATCTCAGAGGGAAGATACTAGCAATGGGGAGGGGGCCAGAAAAGACCTCTAATAGAAAGGGAGATTTGAGGTGATTCTTGAAGAAAGCCTGGGAAGCCAGGAAGTGGAGGTGAGGAGGGACAGAATTCCAGGCAAGGAGGGACAGCTGGTGAAAAGGCAAGGAGTCTAGAAACAGAGTATTATATGTAAGGAAAATCAAAATGGCTAGAAATCACTGGATTGTAGAGTACATATTGGGGAGAACAGCTTAACTGTGGTTGAGTCAAACAAGATAAATTCTATTTATGGTGAAGCATTAAGAATTTCTGATTTAAGAATCAGATGTAATTTCAAGTCTCTACTGTCATAATTACTTGCTATGCAACCAGGAGCATTAAATTCCTCAAGTGAAGAAAGAGATAATGCCAACTACTTTAGGGTATTATCATGAAGATAAATCTTAAAAGTGTTATGTAAATGCAAGCTATTGTTACTCTAACAATTAATGAACAGTAAATGAGTTGAGTAGTCCTTGTTTTCAAAAAAGCTTTTAAATTTGGTTTACTAAAACTACAAATGTAATTTGATTTATACAGTAACCTCTGAAAAATTGTTCACATTAGATCTGCGTAAAATGTCTATTTTGAATCCACTAGGAAAACTTAGTAATTAATGGCAAATCCCTCTATCAGCTTCATAAATACTTCTTAATGTATGTTCTGAAAATCCAAATTTTTCTACCTACTCAGTGAAGATTTCTTAAATTGAAGTATACTTGTAAATCTTTCCAAATTACCAAATGTGAAGCACAGTAATTAGTCCATTTATAATAGAGAACCTAAGGTCCTTGGGGCCTACAACTGTTTCACTTCAGTCTTTATATCCCTAGCGTTGGCCCCATGGCACTTAATAAATGCTTGTGGATTGAGCAATACAATTTAATTATAACAAACAAATGCTTTCCAAATGAAATCAAGCACACCATTTCTTTTGACTGCTAAGGGGGAATCTACCACGTGTACTACAGTATAGAATACAACAAAAAGACAACATGTTTTGAGAATAAAGATAGTATAACTAATGATAAATGTCAGCTCCATTGGCACTGTACATACAGCAATAGGGACATTTTTACAAGCTGAAATTAATCACCTTTCAAAAACATTCAAAACACAATACCTCATCCAGCTCCTGAAGTGATTTGTTGTTCCCATCAGTCCCATCCAGTTAGAGAAAGCAAAAAGTAGAAGAAAGAGGATGGAGACAGACAGACAGAGTATGGTCAGTTTTGGAAAAAAAAAACAAAAAAACTCTTTAGATTTAAGTTACTCATTTCACCAAAAAGAGTTCCACAAATTAAGGCTTTTTGTTTAAAAAATAAGTAAAAAGATAAACCCTATATTATTGAACTTAGTCAAGCTATATAAAACTACATTTTCATTTACGTAGATTATGGTGGCTGTTTTGGTCACTGGAAAAATAGTAACAGCAACAAGCAGTTCTAAGACTTAATATAAATTAATGGCCCCACAAACTTATTTTATTAAAATTTATTTGCAATATTCATTGATATTCAAATATCAGCCAGATAAGTTACACTGTAAAATTCCCTATAATGAAGTAATGACAAAATGTGACTTCATGAGAAATAAAACAATTTAACATTTTAACATGGAAATAATCCCTGTAAATATTTATTTTTTAAAGGTAAAAGCTTAAAAATATTCCAAAGTCTGGAGAACAAAAATTTATTAAGTATCTATAAATGCAAGACTCTATACAAATCAAATGATAGTCTTCTATAGAATGAGGATGCTAAGAGTCAACTCTTTCTCGACACAAATAGGATGGTAAAAACTGAAAACAAATTCTACTAGGGTTGGGATCCCTCGGCCACTAAGCACAAATTTAGAAGTAAAGAGAAAAAAAAACTCAACCCTAATAGAATGTCAATCTAGAACTGTTCATCTTTTTTTTAAGATAAGCAGAGGGCTGTTTCTTGTACTGAATGCATCTCAACAAATTTAAAGAGCTCTTTCAGGACTGTTCACAGAAACTATAACTGGCATATTGAAATAATTAACCTTTGCTACATTTTTTGTACTTAGTTATTCATTTTGGGAAAGGAGTCTTTACCATTCTGTAATTCAGTTTCCTGGAAATTATTCTATAAATAGTCAGGAGAAGTCATTAGAAAGGGCATTCAATTAAACTTTGAAGACATACACTTCTATAAAAAGCTAAATAAGATGAAATTTTAGAGCTAAATTTCTCCTTTTCATCTTCAACTTACTCTAAGAAACAAAAGAAATCCAATTAAAATTTAATGTTCTTCTCCCCCAAAGTCCTACTTCAGTACTTCATTTCTGTAAGAACATCAATCTGAGATTTTGTAGAGCAAACTCTGGCAACTCTTAGCAAATAGGAAAAAAAAATCGAGTAGAGTTTGGTGATGTACTGTCTATCTGTTTTCCTTTTAAGGACCAGCCTAGTTATACAGGTTCACTACTAAAAAGTTGGCTTTCATGTAGTATTTTCACCCAAAGCCACTCAAGAGATTGCATGGGGTTTGTGGATGCGGAGGGAAAGAAGGATAGAAGGAAGGTGATACTTTTAGAAGTGGTGCTGGCGGGAATATTAACAAAGGTTAATATATATTCTAACCATATTATTAATTCTACAATATTAGATATAACATACCATATAGGGCCACACTATAATCAGAGCTAATTACTTTTTATGTAAAGAAGTAATGTTTAAGATTTTCTGCGGGTCAGGAAAATTCTTCCTTCTATTTGTAACCAAACCAATAATCGTAACTTCATTTTTCAGTCAACACATCTCCTTGTTCTGGAGTAGCCACTTACTGTGTTTGATCTTGAAACAAAGGAATGTAACAAACCAAGGTGCCAATCTTAACCCAGTAGATGGTAATGCTTTTTGATTATCATAAATCCTGAGTTAAAGAGATATTAGTATCAAAGAACTTTAGACTTCTAGAGGCTTTAGAGATAATTTAATCTAATCTCTTACTTCACAGACAAGGAGAGTGAAGCTGAGAGACATGATTTCCCCAGGATCACACTGTTAAATTAGTGGCAGAGGAAAGGGTTTAGGTTTCCTGACTCCTAAACAACTGTGCTTCTTCTATCCTATCATGTCTCCTCTCTAGTTTGATTTCAAACTTTTGAAAAGAAATTGAGAGAAAATTGAGAACTTTGTACATACTACTATTTTCAAAGCTATTTTATCTTTTAGGGTTTTGTGCCTTGATCAGCAGTACTTTTTGAAAAGTCTAGTTTCCTGCTGGGAAATGGCTGTACTTGCAAAGTATAAACAGCCTTATTTCATTACTATTCCATTATGAAAGGCACAATAACTTTTAAACAATTTGTTCTGTAAGGTATAAGCAGAAATTGGTAATTGCTATAGTGTTCTTCTGTTTCCTAAGTTATACCAGTCTAATTTTCCCCACTTAGGGTTTGAATAATTCCATGCCTATACTATCAAATATCTTTAGTCTTTTTCAAGATTGTATTTTAAAAATAATTTATAAGATTTGTTTTCTGAGAACCTCCATATAGTGGTTTTATAGGTGAAGAATATATGATTTTCTCAGGATACATGACCCATTATGTGGAAGATCCCTCCACAGAAGCAGATTGCAAATAAACTTATGATCTATTAATTTCTAAAGTTTGAAGTAGTTAAAGTTTAGCTAACTTGCCTAGGATCATAAAGCTAATAAATGCCAGAACCCAGTAGAATAATAAGCCCAACAGGATATTAAGTACAGCATGCTTCTAAGATCTGGGCTTAGAATCAGGAAGACTTTTTCTAAAGTTCAAGTCCAGCCTCTGACACTAGTTGTGGACCTGATCAAGTCACTTAACTGTTTGCTTCAGTTTCTTCATCTGTAAAATGAGCCAGAGAAAGAAATGGCAAACTGCTCCAAACAGGGTCACTATAAGTCAGATCCAACTTAACTCAACAACACCTCTAAGGAGCATAGCTTTTCAGATTCCTAACCAAATGTGCATATGCATGTTTTGGTACTTGGGCCTATTTCATCTCAAATCTAACATCTCATAAAATAAAACCATACTTTTTCAGCTCAAAAAATACAGACTATATGTATGAATCAATAAAGAGGGGATTGAGTATATCCTTAGGGAGTCACTTTGTAAATATCCTCCTTAAGAAATAAATTTTCAGAAGAAACTGGTGGTAATCTTAGCAAAATTCAAGGGGTCTCTGAAGGAGAGCAAGTTTCCAGTAATAGTCTCTAAAGTGGCATTTCTAAGTCTATGGGTTTAAGTTCCTAAGTATTTGTCTCTGTAAGAGCTGAGTCACATCTTCTAATAACATAACCACTAATACTATTTTTAATTTAATTTTAAATTTTAATGTAAACACCGTTTGTACCAATAAATCTAAACTCAAGCTAGGATTCATTTTTGAAAAGTGTGGAGCCACAGGCAATTTACTGGACTGCTGGGCCAATAGGCCTAAAAAAAATGTGCCAGTATTAATTTAATTCCCACACAGACACCATGGGAAAGGCAGTCATAATGAAAGGAAAGACTCATTTCCTGAATGGAAAATGAAAACAGGGGAAGTCTACCCCCTCCCAACCTTACAGTTTCACAAAACTGTCTTCTTCAGGAAATAGGGAAACAAATTATTAAAAGCATAATAAAGCAAGAAGAGACTCGACTGCCATACGGGAATGGAAATTCCTCACTGGATAAAATGAGGCTAAAACGACTCCATTCCACGGAGTCATTTTGAAGAGAATATCTGTTGGACAAAATGGGGAGGCATCAGAATGAAAAGACAGGGGATGAGGTGACTGGGGAGGAGAGGTGAGGGTAGAGGTAACAAGCACAAACAGGAAGCCACGAAAGCCTGAGACAGTGCTTCATGAAGCATCCAACACAGGGCTTCAGAACCGAGCAGGACCCAGAGCGAGGAACTGGTCCGAGCCCTCAGCGAGGGTGGCTCTGTGAAAGTTGGAAGGAAAAGCCCAAGGGATGGGGGACAGGGGAGAGGAGGGGGCGACGGCAAGGGGGGGGAGACGGCAAGGGGGGAGAATTCAAAACAAAACCCACCACTACAGTCTGATGCCTCCTAACGACCACAAGACAACGACATTCAAGAGAGACAGAGAAAGGCACTGACAGAGACGCATAGACTCAGAGAGA
>CM053769.1:283240925-283251579 GCA_028658325.1 Potorous gilbertii | reverse complement strand
AGAGACAGAGACAGAGGCAGAGAGAGACAGAGACAGAGACAGAGAGACAGAGACAGAGACAGAGAGACAGAGACAGAGACAGAGAGACAGAGACAGACAGAGACAGAGACAGAGGCAGAGAGAGACAGAGGCAGAGAGAGACAGAGACAGAGACAGAGACAGAGGCAGAGACAGAGACAGAGACAGAGGCAGAGAGAGACAGAGACAGAGAGAGAGGGACGGCGCGCAGGCCGCGGAGCGCGGGGCACCGCGAGGAGCAGGTGGAGGAGGCCGGCAGGAGACTCACCGCAGCAACGCTACGTGAATGCAGAGGGCTGGAGGTGGAGGAGGTGTAACTACTCACTTGCTCGGCTAACAGCTGCCGGTTTTGGATGGAATTGTTCCGCAACAACAAGAAAGCGTCGGTTAAACGCCGGGTGGCCATGCTTAACCCTGCACGCCTCCCCGTGGGGGACCCCACTCAGAGCCTCGGGCTGAACCTCAGACCTCCTCGGACCCGGCGGGGGCCGCCTCCCCTCAAGCTTCCCCACTTTGCCCTCAAGGGGCAGGGGCAGAGTGGGAAGGGGGGGTTAAGGGGGAGGTCCCCCGCCCACTCCTTCCCCAAATCCTAGCTTGGGTTTCTAACGGTCTAATTCCCACCCGACCCCGGTGTCTGGCCGAGCCCTCGCCCTTCTCGGGGTTGTCCTGGGTCCCCCTCAGGGAGCCCCGGCCGGGCCTGGCCCCTCCAGATCGTTCGGAGCCCGTCCACGGGCCTGTCAGAGCCCAGCCGGGCTCCCGGCCCCGACGTCCCGGGTCTTCGTCCTCCTCCCTCCAGGGGCTCGAAGCGGGAGAGCCTCACGCCCGGGGCCTCGTTCCCCTCCGGCTACAGGGCCTCCCGGGGGGGAAGCAGAGCCATCCTCAGCCTCATCATTCCCGTGCTCCGCCGCTGCTGCTGCCGCCGCCGCCTCCGGCTCCATCCATCCCCGGATCTGACTGCAGCAGCCCGGCCACTTCCGCGTTGGCGTTCCATCGGCTCCAGCTTCCCCCTTCCCGCTTCCGGTCCGTCCTTCTTAAGTGCCCCCCGCCGCTGCTGCCCGGGCTCCTAGCGTTCCGGGCGTTCTTCCTCCGCTCCGGCTCCTCCCTTCCCCCGCTCCGAGCCTTCTCGGTGAGGCCGTAGCCTCAAAGGCTGCTCGAGTTCCCTAGTCCTACCTTTCTCCTCCTGACGGGGGAGTAGGGTTTAGGGCCGGACTCTTCATTGTATGAAGGAGGAAATTAAGTTAAGCGGATTTCCCACATCTCCGAGGTTTCGGAAAGGGCGGCCTGGTGACTGCCAGCCCCACGCCGCGGTCCGCGCTCCGCGTCACTTCTTTAGCCTCACGTTTTCGTGGAAAGATCCCTTAACTTAAGACGACTCATTGAGCAGTCAGGGCGCGAGTGGGTAAGAGCCCGCCAGCACCAGACTCTCCGAGCGCCGGGGACGCAGAAACAAAGCGAACGCTAGTCCTGGCCCCAAGCGTAGACTGGGCGCTGGACCTGGCCTGTCACTGGAATGAGAAGTACGCAGGTTAAGGAAACTTGGACCGAGGCGAATTAGTCTCTCCTCGACGACTTGTGGCTGATCGCTGAGCCGTGAAGTGACTTTCCCAGGGTCACACGGACAATGCCTGGGTCGATCCGAGCAGATCTCTTTTCCATTGCCTGGCAAGCTCACTAAGTCACAGAATAACCGAATTCTCCAGTCACAAAATGCCAGAGTTGGAAAGTAGCTCGGAAGTCACCTGGTCCAACAGGACCCAAAGGGAGTCTTCGCTACTGCTAAAGCTGACCACCATTGAAACTGGCTGCTTCTGAAAGCAGAAAGCTCCCCAGAACTGAAGAGAGGTGTTCAAACAATGGTTACACGGCTTTTGTCAGGAATTATCAAATTTTTATTCCACGGGATTGGACTAAGTGATTTCCAAGGTTCCTAAGATTCTGTGAAACATTTGATAGATGTAATGTAGAGAGCTGTCTTGGGTTGTGTTTTTGGTGTCAGTCCAAACACACACGGCATAGAGGGAGCCATGAGAAATGGGAATCCTGGGTGGGTCCAAGACATCTAGCCCTGCAGATTGGTCACTTCTGGATGTGGCCAGGGACACACACACTTCCATTCCCAAAATTCCCTATCCTCCAGGATAATAAATATAGTTCTTAGCCTTTCTGTATCATGAACCCATTTGGTTTTCTGGTGAAACTTATAGACTTGTCAAAATAATGTTGTTAAATGCATAAATAAATACATAAACTCATAAAGGAAGTCAGTTATATTGAAATATGGCATCTATCTATGTCTATCTATCTATGTATCTTTTAAATTAATGGATCCCTGATTAAAGATCTCTGCTCTAGGGGAAACAAATAAGAGACAGTACCCATGCCCCCAAAGACTTTTAAAACTGATAGAACTGATGGGAATCTTAGAGCTCACCTATTCCAACCCCCTGACTTTACAGATAAAGAATCTTAAGTTTCATAGACGTGAGAAAAATCTGCCTACCTGTAGGCATTACCTCCTGTAGAAATAACATGTTTCTACCATAGACATTATGTTTATAGTATTAGCCCAGAGTAACATTGGATTCAGTATAGTTTCTTTTAGTACCCTAAAGTATCATGTGCTTGGGGAAAGGAGGGGCAGTAAGGGGTAGGAGAGAGAATTTCAATTCCTTGTGGTTACATAATGCTGCCTTCCCCCCACTCCTCCTTCCTCTTCTCCTTCTCCTCTTCCTCTTTCTCCATTTCTTGCCCTTTCTCCTTCCCTGTGAAGATGGTTCTTTGAAAGGACTGACATCAATTGAGCAGTGTGAACCAGTCCTTAAACTGGTTTCATTAAATGACTTATAGAAATTCCCCAGCGCCAAACCCAGTAAAGCACAGGCAAATTAGTATTCTCCATGTTTTCACACCCCTGCTTTCCTCCCACTTTATCTCCCTGACTCCTACCCACTAAGGTGCTGGCACAAGATTGGAATCCTCCTCCTCCTCCTCCTTCTCCTTAGTCCCACCTCTCTGTGTCTCACACTATCTGTAGGTGGCACTGCAGGGTTATACAATGAGAGACTTCCCTAATACTTTTTCCTTTTTTTATCTAGAATGAAGCTCTTTTGGTCTCCACCTGATATTAGAGACTCCAGTTTTCACACACAAACTAGAAGCATGAAGCTCCTTGCCACCAACCGTTGTCTCTATTAATCTCAAATAAAGTTTCCACCTGAGGGAGTTAGATATAATAGTGACAAGCCATGGTCTGGGTATTTTTTAAATTTGGGGTTGGGGGGAGCAAGGAGAAGACAAATGGACTGGTTTGTGGGAGGTTTTCCAAGAGCCTCCCCTTTCTAATAGATTAGGATAGTGTCATCAGAGAAAAACAGAATTTGGAAATCAAATCTGTAGAATGAGTTTGGAAATGAAATGCACACAGATAAGTTCACAGATGAATCCATCAAAAGTATTTCAGGTGATTGACTGTCCAAATGCAGACAGCTGGGCAGGAAAAATGAAAAATTAGCTGCTAACAGGTTTGTTTCTGAAACCATACCAATGATTTTTGCCTCAGGGCCCCCAGGCATCACCAACAGATAATAGATATTTATTTGAAACAACCTTCAACCCCTTCCTCTCCTTTTCCTTTTCCACCCTTTTCCATAAGCCCTACTGTATACCTGAATGCTTCATGTCCAACCTGACAAACTACTTGTAGCTAGACTGTTGTTTAAGTAACTGTTGGAATTCTAGCTGCTCTATGATGTTTTCTTATACTAATCAGAAAGGATATAACTTTCCCTATTCCTACCCTAAAATTAAAAACAAAAAAATATCAGAGTTCACAGGGTCCACAGAGGTGATCCTGCACAAAAGACAATTGAACTGGAAGACTCTTTGACTCTATTTTCATTGGCTATTCCAGAATTGGAATTCTTTACCTCCTCATCTCTGTCTCTTGGCTTCCCTGGTCTCCTTTGAATCTCAGCTAAAGTCTCACCTTCTAGAGGAAGCTTTTTTCAATTCCTGGTAAAGCTAGTGCTCTGTTGATTATAGCTAATCAGATGGCTATGGTAGCTCAAGAATTGTTTTGATTTGCATTTCCACTATTATTAGTGATTTGAAAGCATTATTTTTATGTAGTTGATAGCTTGAGTTACTTTTGAAAACTGCTTTATCATATCTGACCATTTAGGAATGAATGGTTCTTGTTTTATATATATATATGTATACATCTCATGTTGGATATCAGACCTTTATTATATAAATTTGCTGCATCTTTTGGCAAATTATCTCTTTCCCTTATAATTCTAAATGCTTGATTTTGTTTATGTAAAATCTTTTCTATTTTATTAATCAATATTATCCATTTTTATCTGTTCTCTTTATACCTTGTTTGATAAATCCCCGTCATCCTATTTATTTTATCTTTTCCTCAGATTTCTTTATGATATATTTTTATATTTATATTAGCAGTTTATCGTGGTATATGCTGTGAGATGTTTGTGTAGCTGGCTTTTTCAGAGAATTTGAGTGAGAAAGAAAGGAGGAATACGAGCAGTAGCTTTGGGGATAGCAGTCGAGGTTTAAAGGATAAGAGAGACTTGGTATGTTTATAGGCAGCAGAGAAGAAGCCAGTACATTGGAGTTGGGTTTGAAGTTTATGATGAGAGAGGTAACGATAATCGGGGCACTTTGCTGGAGATGACAGGAGGGAATGAGATCAGAGGTATTCACAGAGGGCCTTTGTGAGAAGGGCCATCTCTTTATCAGAGATTGGCATAAAGGAGTAAATGGTAGAAGAGGATATCTAAGGAGGAAAGAGCAGGAGCCCTTATTTAACAGACTTTTCCTCAGAAAAATATGAGGTGAGGGTCTCACCTAAGAGGATGGGAGGAGAGGTTGTCATGTTGCCCTCACTTATTTGTTTGTTTTCTGCATGTTGCAATGTATTCCAGTTTACATGTTCCTGATTAAGTGGATTTATGTATTATATTATCAAGTTTTAACTATATTAACCCTCCCAAAAGGGGTTTGTGACTTAAAAACGTTCCTGCAAAGAAACTGTGGTTTAAAATAATACTTTTTCTTTTATTTTAAAATATTCTTTGTTATATGGGGTTGCTCTCTGGGAGGGAAGCGGGGATAGAAGGGAAATTTTACAAACAAAATATAGCAATAAAATTACTTTTAAAAGAAAGTAATGCTTATAATTCAAATAAAAGAGGACAAAAAGAAAATGCAGCACTGATGCTTAATCCTACTATGAGTTCTTTGTCACTCATATCATGTATAAAAGCCATTATGATCTGATGAGAAGTTAGCCCAAAGAAATCAAATTATCAAGTAATTTGAAATATGAGTTTATGTTAAGTATGGTTAATGATTAACTTTACCCTAAGATTTTATGGTGCTGCAGGATGTTGCTAGTGTTGTTACGTGGCAGAGAAACATGGGAACAGCATAATCTTTGTTGAAAATTCATATGACAAGAAAAAGGATTGGATGACAGGTTGACAGTTAAAGTGTTCCACTGGTAGCTACTCTCATAGTCTTAGGAGAAAGTGAGGAAAGCTACTCTCATGGTCTTAGGAGAAAGTGAGGAAAGTCCTATCCCCTGCTTAATTTATCAAAACTTTCGTATCTGCACACTTTAAACACTTGAAGACAGATTTTTTTTAACTTGTTTCAAAATTTTTCAGATGAAAAGTTTCAGTGGATTTTAAGTCAATTTGTTAAACACTATACATAAAAATGTATTTGTAAATATAAAAGTGCAATACCTTTTGTCACTTATGGGCTTTCTCTTGTATATAAAAATGCAGTACCTTCTCATTAGTATGTAAGAGCAACTGACTGACATTGTAGAAGGTGGAAGGTGCTAAGTAAGGAAAAATCAACAGAAATCTTTTGTAACTGGTGGATGGGATTGAAAAAAGATTGATATGATCTAGCAAGCACAGCCAACCATGGCTTTCTTCCATTTAGATCTTCATAAGGTATCTTTTGTTTTTAGCTATAAAGACCATGAAGACCAAGTATTGACAATAATTGCTAGCACTTATAGAATAGCTAGCATTTATATAGACCTTTAAAGTTTGCAAATCACTTTACAAATATATGATTTGATTCTCACAATAACCCTGGGCAGAAGGTGCTCTGATTATCCCCATTTTACAGAGAAACAAACAGAAATAGACAGAGGTTATGTGACTTGCCCAGGGTCATATAGCTGACTCAGGTCTTCCTGACCAAATCAAGCCCCCAATGTAATGTACCACTTGTCTTCCTCCCCTCCCTCCATCACCTCATGGCAAAGGAAGGAAGGGAAGAAGGAAAGGAGGAAGGAAGGAAGGGAGGGAGGAAGGAAGCATTTATTAAATGGCTACAATGTGCTGGTAAGCTCTTTACAAATATTATCTCATTTGATTGTTACAACCACCCTGAGAGGTAGGTGCTGTTATTAGTGCCATTTTACATTGGGGCAAACTGAGGCAGACTAAGGTTAAGTGCCAACTCAAGGCCCAGTGCTCTTTCGACTGTACCATGTAACTGTCTAGAGCATGATAGGCTCTGGTTTCTGCAAGAGTGACTGGTGAATAAGAGCCTCACATTCCCCCCCCCCCATTTCATTTCATTTTATTTTGTTTCATTTAATTTCATCCTTTATAATCTGACCCCAGCCCATCTTTCCAGTCTCGTTGGACTATACTCCTCTTCCACATTTTCTAATTGTGCCAAACTTCTCTTTTCCTCACACAGGACACCCTTATTTCCATCTCTGTGCCTTTGCACTGGCTGCCCCCCCACCCCTGTTCCCTCCCAGCCTCCACTCCCTCCCCCCATACCTGGAATTCACTCTCTCCTCCCTCTCATGGAATTTCTCTCTTCAAGGTACAGTTTAAGCATCACCTTCTCAAAGCCCCAGCTGCTAGTGCCTCACACTTCTGCACTACATTATATTTATGCTGTATATATTTTTATACACACTTGTTGCCTTCTCCATTAGAATGTAGTCTCATTTCAAGTAGGAATTGTTGAATTTTTTTTAATTTGCATTGGTATCCTTAGCACCTTATGTAGTACCTAGCACCTAATAGGCATTTGATAAACATTTGTTGATTGGTTAATTGAACCAAACCTAGATACAAGAACAATTAATGATGAGCTAACCTAGCTATAGGCCCATGGGGAAGACTTGGTTTAGGAGATGGAAGAGTGGGTATGGACAGGAGTAGGTTAGAACTCCTTAACTGTGAGGAATGGACTCACTTGGGAAATAGGGATTTAGTGTGTTTTTTTAACAATGATTTTCATTCTTGAAGATCAAAATTAATAGAAATTCCAGGGCAATCTCTTTCCCACATTTAGGAATTAATCGGATCATCATTTCTTTGTGACAAATAAATAATTAATGGTACTCATGCCCTTAATTAATGATGGGGAAACCCCCAACATTCACTCATAACCTAAAGATTTAAAATCAGTCCCACATGACCACATATATATTTCCATCAGACTGAAATAGCAGCTGCATATGTTTTATATTTAAGCCATTTCATTGTGACTCATTTTGGGGCTGGGAGAATATAACGTCATAGTCTTCAGGTCTAGAGCATTTCAGTGATCCCCTTTCTAACATTTTGCCTATTGACACATGAAATTATCTGGGGATGATCTATTTTTTCCATCATCATTGTACTTGTTATCTTCGTCACCAATGATATCATCAAGAAACTTTTATGGTTCAGTGGAAAAAGTAATAGATTTGGAATCAGAAGACCTGGGTTTGTATCCCAGCTCTGACATTTAATACCTGTGTCACCTTAGATAGTAATGATGATAACTAACATTGATGTGGAGCCTGCTATGTGTCAGGTACTGTGCTAAGTACTTTATAAATATTATCTCATTTTATCCTCCCAATTATCCTGCAGGGTAGGTGCTATTACTATCTCTTTTACAGATGAGGCAGACAGAGGTTGGGTAAATTGTCCAGGTAGTAAATATCTGAGACTGGATTTGAACTTAGGTCTTCCTGACTCTGGACTTGGTGCCTTGTTCATTGTACCATTTAGTTGCCCTAAGGGTCTCAGTTCCTAATTTACAAAATAAAGAGTTTGGGCTATATAGTCCCTGAGGTCCCTTTCAGCTCTAAGATCTATGATGTTATGATCCTAGGACTGAAAATTTGAAGAATTGGGTTGAAAACTCATATCTACTACTAATTTGCTGTGTGGCAGCAGGTAAATCCTTTCCTTTCTCTGAGTTTTAGCTTCTTTATCTGGAAAATGAAGGCAGTTAGATTCAGAACTGTATAACAGGATCATCGATAAAAAGCTGGAAAGTACCTAAAAGGTCATGAAGCCTAATCCCTTCATTATAGATGAGGAAACTGTGGTCAAGAAAGGGTAAGTGACTTGCACAGGGTCACACCGCTAGTGAGTTTCTGAGGAAAGATTTGAACCCAGGTTTTCCTGACTCCGAGTCCAGTGCCATATCCTATATTACCCTGCCCCATAACTAAGAATTCTGGCATCTTAGCAAAATTCTGTTAAGGAAGGAGATATCCTTGGTATTGCCGCTCCTGTGCTTGTTTGACGTAGACTAGAGTCAGCACATACAGTAACTGAGGAAGCCAAGAAACAGGGAGGCTGCACAGCCAGGTGGTACAGAGAAGAGAGAAGTGGATGTGAATTCAGGAAAGACCTGAACTCAAATCCCATCTCAGACATTTACTAGCCGTGTGACTGTGTGCAAATCACAATCTCTCAACCTCAGTTTCCATATCTGTAAAATAATAATAAATGATAGAGTCTAACGGTATTGTGGTAAAGATAAAATGAGATAACATTTAAAAAGTACTTTGTAACCATAAAGTATCATTTAAAATACTAATTATTATTGTTTTATTATAAAAGTCAATATAGAGTAGTTGGAATATAAAATATTAATCCACATACTGAACTTACTGGTCAAGAGAAAGCCCATAGATGACAAAGAAAACCCAAGGATCTAGAGCAGGGTTAAGGAACCTGTGGTCTTAAGGTCACATGTGGCTTTCTAGGTCCTTGGGTGCCAACTTTTAAAAACACCTCTCAGTCCAAGTTTTATGGAACAAATCCTTTTATTAAGGGGATTTGTTTTGTGAAGTTTAGATTCAGTCAGAGGGCTGCACTTGAGGACCTAGAGGGCCACATATGACCTTGAGGCCACAGGTTCCCCACCCATGATCTAGAGAATCTGGAAGATCTAAGAGCTGAGTGAGGGAAGGTATGAAAATGAAAGTGGAGAGGAAGGAATGTGCCAGCACTTCCTTGCCCTGGATATATGGAAACAGGGCAGATAAGAATGGAGAAATAAGGTGGGGATAGTAGCACTTCCCCTGAGGAACAGGCTCTAGATGGAGTGGGAAGAAGGAGCAACATCTGCAGGTGTGGCTAGCGCTCATTGGATCCTGCCAGTCCCCAAGCTAGGTGGCATCTATGTGGGGTGGTCTGTTCTACCATAGTGGGAAGGTAATCCAGGAATAGTTAATAGAACTTGGTGAGACATAGCACCCAAACCCACCAGTCTTCCAAACTTCCCTATTTTCTGGGAGAGTACCACCATCCTACTAGTCTCCTAGGTTCCTCCTTATCCTTGATTCTTCACTCAATTGAAATGCCTTCTTTTTTTCCAATTGTATTTATTTATTTATTTTTAGATTTCAACATTCATCTCCACAAAATTTTGAGTTCCAATTTTTCTCCCCATCTCTCCCCTTCCCCCACCCCATAATAACTTGCATTCTGATTACCCCTTCTCTCAGTGTACCCTCCCTTTTATCATACTCCACCCTTCCCTTATCCCCATCTTCTCTCTTTTCTTGTAGGGCAAGATACATTTCTATACCCCATTACCTGTGCCCCAGTTATATGCAATAATAATTCTCAATATTTGTTTCTAATACTTTGAATTCCAACTTCTCTCCTTCCCTCCCTCCCTACCCATCCCCACTGTGGAGGCAAGAAATTCAGTACAGGCTATATATGTGTTGTTTTGCAAACGACTTCCATAATAATCATGTTGTGTAATACTAACTATATTGCCCTCCATTCTACCCTGTCCCCCCTTTTTTGTCTATTATCTTATTTGATCTTGTCCCTTCCCAAAAGTGTTTACTTCTAGTTACTCCCTTCTCCCATTTGCCCTCCCTTCTACCATCCCCTCACCCCACTTGTCCCCTCATCCCCCACTTTCCTGTAGTGTAAGATAGATTTTTATACCAAATATAGTGAGCATGTTTTTCCCTCCTTAAGCCATATGTGAAGAGAGTAAGCTTCATCTTCCCCCTCCCACTTTCTCCCTTTTCTCCTCCATTGAACAAGAGTTTTCTTATCTCTTTTATGATTTATAGCCTGCCCCATTCTGTTTCTTCCTTTATCCTCCCAGTATTTTCCTCCCTCACCCATTAATTTTTTTATTTTTTTATGTGTATCATCTCTTCTGATTCAACTCAACCTGTACTCTTTATCTGTGTGTGTGTGTGTGTGTGTGTGTGTGCGTGTGTATGTGTATAATTCCTCCATCTACTCAAATACTGAGAAAAGTCTCAAGAGTTACAAATATTATCTTTCCTTGTAGGAATGTAAACAGTTCAGCTTTAGAA
>CM053769.1:283200700-283240825 GCA_028658325.1 Potorous gilbertii | reverse complement strand
CCTCTATATCATTGAATGAGCATTTATTCCCTTGAAGTATTATACTCAGTTTTGCTGGGTAGGTGATTCTTGGTTTTAATTCCAGTTCCTTTCACTTCTGGAATATTCTATTCCAAGCCCTTTGATCCCTTAATGTAGAAGCTGCCAGATCCTGTGTTATCCTGATTGTATTTCCCCAAACTTGAATTTTCTTTCTAGCTGCTTACAATATTTTCTCCTTGACCTGGGAACTCTGAAATTTGGCCACAATATTCCTAGGAGTTTCTCTTTTCAGGTCTCTTTCAGGAGGTGATCAGTGGATTCTTTCAATATTTATTTTGCCCTCTGGTTCCAGAATATGAGGGCAGTTTTCCTTGATAAATTCATGGAATATAATGTCTAGGCTCATTTTTTGATCATGACTTTCAGATAGTCCCATAATATTTAAATTGTGTCTCCTGGATCTATTTTCCAGGTCAGTTGTTTTTCCAGTGAGATATTTCACATTATCTTCTATTTTTTCACACTTTTGGTTTTGTTTTCTAACTTCTTGGTTTATTTCATAGTCATTAGCTTCCCTGAACTTGATTCTCTCTTTTAAAGAACCATTTCATTCAGTGAGCTTTTGAACCTTGTTTTTCATTTGGCTAATTCTTCTTTTTAAAGCCTTCTTCTCCTCATTGGCTTTTTGGACCTCTTTTTCCAATTGAGTTAGCCTCTTTTTAAAGGTGTTATTTTCCTCAACATTTTTTTGGTTCTCCTTTAGCAGGCTGCTTACACAATTTTCAAGCTCTTCTATGGCCTGAGCCCATTTTATATTCATTTTGGAGGTACTGGAAGTAGAGGCCTTGACTTCCTCTAACAGTATGCCTTGTTCTTCCTCATATGAAAGGATGAAAGGAGACACCTGTTCACCAAGAAAGTAACCTTCTATGGTCTTATTTTTTTCCCTCTTTTGATTATTTTCCCAGCCAGTTACTTGACTTCTGAATCTTTTGTCAAGAGGAGGGTCCTAGTGCTCCTCTCCCCAGTACCATGCTCAAGGCTAAGATTCATATCAGCTGCTCAACTCCCCCAGGGGCTTTGGGTGGGTTTGGGGCTGCCACTGAGGGCTGAGGTTTAGATCAGCTGCTCAATTCCACCAGAGGCTTTAAGTTGAGCTGCCTGGACAATGGACCCAGGCTGCTTCAGCAGCACACTGTAGCCACCCGCTACTGCAGTTACCTGGGGCCAGTGCTGGGGGAACTCCATTCCCCTCTCTTCCATCTGGGAAAGCCCTCCCACACTAACTTTGCCACATGTGGATTGAGGGATCTGGGACCATCTCTGCTGGGATTAAAGTCTGTTCAGGTCCTGTTCCTCCCATTGCTGTGTGGCCAGGGCTGGGTTCTGCTCTGCTTAGCATCCCATGAGATAGACCTTTCCTGTTGGCTTTGTTACATTTGTTTACCTTTGACTGGAAACCTCTTTCACTCTGTTATTCTGTGGCTTATGCTGCTCTAGAATTTGTTGAGAGTCATTTTTCATAGGTATTTTATGGGCTGTGGAGGAAGTGCTAGAGTATATGCATCTTTCTACTCTGCCATCTTGGCTCCACCTCCAAAACCGCCTTCTTTAAAGTTACTAATTATTACTTTATAGTCTGAGTTCCAAAGCCCATTGGCAAGGGATTTTCTCTTCATTGGTGGCAGCCATTGCCCTGCCCTGTAGGAGTGGGGCAGAGTTATTGAGAACAAGAGAAAGAAAAGCTTCAGTCTCTTTGGGCTTTTTTGGTTTCCACCTTGGAACAAGAGGATAGACAATGCTAACTCCATTTCAGGTTGCTGAAGGTAGAAAAAGATTCTGAGAAGAAGCTTACATGGAAGGAGGTAACAGTCTCTCTCATGTGCCTGTCCCCAGCTTACTACACTAGGGACTTTGGGGAATTTCCTGTTGGGTGAGAACTGGGACTCTTCTTCTTGGTTGAGTTGAGTTACCTTGTTCTCAATGGGAGAGTTCCTTCACACTGTGTTGTCTACTACATATTCACCTATATATACTTTCTTTGATTTATTTTTTGTGATCAACTTGGATAAATGGATTTCTTTGTTATTTGCTATGTGTATGTACATTGTAGAATTGATGTTTGGTGGGAAGGAAGTCAAGCCTTGGATATAGAGCTTAGGGTCTATCTTTTCCCATTAATGAATAGTAATCAGAAATTTAGCCTGAACCTGAAAACTATATCCCCTAGACTAATAGCATTTAAAGGAGTAGATAAATATCATTCTAGCCTGGTACCTCTTTCTCTGAGAAGAGCAGAGTTGGAGTCTGTCCCCAAGTTCCTGCTTTTTCTTCTGGAAGGAATTAAAGTGTCTCTTGGAGAAGGCTGGCTAAAGGTGTCCTGGAGAAGAGGCTAAAGAGGTCTACTTTGCCACCCTTTGAACCATACAACACCCCCATGATACATAGAAGTGATAGATTTACATCTTAATTACTGAAGATGATAATGTTTCTTTAATCTTTCTTCACCTCTGTGGCATTTGACATTACTGACTACCATCTCAGATATTCTCTCCTGTTTGTGTTCTTGTGACACTATTCACTCTTGGTTTCATATCTGTTTAACCACACTGTCTCAATGTCTTTTGTGGGATCATGGTCCATATTCCTACTGTCCTAAATCTTCTCTCTTCTCTCTTTATACTCTCTCGCTTGGTGATTTCATTAACCTTCATAGATTTAATTATCATCTCCATGCATATATCATGATCTATATATCCAGATCCAATCTCTTCCCCAAACTATAATTCCACATCATGAACTGCCAATTAGATATTTAGAATGGGATGTCTTGTAGACAGCTCAAACACAACAGAACTCACTATCTTCTGTCCTCTATCACCCAATCCACCCATATCCCAAACCTTCCTATTTCAGTTGAGTTACTAACATCCTTCTAGTTACCCAATTTTCAACCAGGCATTATCCTTGACTTGTCACTCTTCTTTACCTCACATATCTAATTAATTGTCATATCTTATCATTTCTACCTTTACAACATCTCTCTAATCTATCCCCTAATATTTGCATCCACAGCCTTCTTCTCTCACTGGGACTTTCCAATAGCCTTCTAATAGGTCTCCCTGCCCAAGTTTCTCCACCCTCCAATCTATCTTCCATAAAGTTCCCAAATGATTTTCCTAAAGTACAGGTCTGACTATCTTACTGTCCTACTCAATAAACTATAACGGATCTCTGTTGACTCTAGAATCAAATATTATTTCACCTCTATATCCTATTTCCCAATGTCTATTTTGAGTACATTTTATGATGTACATAGTTATTAGTAGAGTTATATAATGTATATAATTTAAAAATAAGTAAATGTATGTATATGTAGATATATATCTATATATCTACATATAAATATAGATATGGGCATATACACACACATGGGGGGTGTGAAAAATTTTTTTACTTGAAAGTGATGTTATGTCAAAAAAGTTTGTAGACCTACCAAAAAGAGCTGGAGGATACTATACATTTGTGCTGACTTGGTATTTATAAATTTATGTTATCCAACTTCAGCTAGGCCCTCACTGTAGTAAGTTATTGTTTTGTTCTTTCTTAATTGATTTCCTGTCTCACTCCCCACAAAGTTTTCTGAATCTTCTCTCCTCAGTCTTCTTTCCCTGTCTCTCTCTCCCTCAGCACTTTAACTCTTACTGAATGGCCTCTGACAAAATTGAGGCCATTCAGTATAATGCTGGACATTTCAAACTGAATGTCCTAAAGACATATCAAACTCAACATGTCCAAAACAGAATTCATTATTGTTCCTCCAAAATCTACCTTCCCTATTTCTGTCAAATCAATCTTCTCTAATTCTATAAATAAAAAAAAGTATTTTTTCAGTTTCTGAAGTTCTTCATTTTGGCATTAATCTCAGTTCTTTACTCTTTCTCATCCTACATATCAAAACAGTTGCCACTTCTATCTCCGTAACTTGTTTCTCTTCCAATTCCTCTCTTCTCATAGTTCAGGCTCTTATCATGTCTTTCCTTCTCCTCTTCTTGTCTCAAAATCCCTAGAAAAAATAATCTTCAACTCTCTCCTCCTTTTTTTCCCAGAATCTCAATGAAGTGGCCCTCTTTGCCAAGGCCAGCCCCTCATCATACGCCCTTGGTCTCATCCTCTCCTGACTTTTCTAGCAGCTTGCAACCTCAGTTGTTGCTATTTTTTCCCTCTCTAATCTCCAACCTTTTCTTACCTATTAGTTACTTCCATACTGCTTTCAAACAAGCCTAAGTCTCTCCCATTCTTAAACAAAACTTCACTAAACCCTCCTATCCCATTAAGCTATCACCATATATCTCTCCTTTTTCTCAGCAAAACTCCTAAAAAAGCTATCTACACCCATTTCCTCTACTTCCATCTCACTCCCCAACCCTTTAAAATCTGACTTCTGACCTCTGTGCTCAACTAAAATTCCTCTCTGCAAAGTTACCAATGATCCTTTAATTGATAAATCTAACTGTTGCATTTGACCCTATTCACCATTTTCTCTAGGATGATTTTCTTTTCTGGTATTTTGTGACATTATTCTCTCAAGAAGAAATCAGATTTTCTTAAATGAACAATACAAATAAATAGGAAAAAAAACCCAGTAGAATAAGAAAAACAAGAGGTCTCTTAAAAAAATTAGAGATACCAAGGGAAAGTTTCAAGCAAGAAATGGACAGGATAAAAAACAAAAATGGAGAAATTAAGGAGAGATGATAAGAATACACAAAAGAACTACACAGGAAAGATCTTAACCAAACCACAGTAGTGTGGTTATTGATATAGAGCCAGACATCCTGGAGAATGAAGTCAAATGGGCCTTAGGAAGCATTGCTTACAATAAACCTAGTGGAAGTAATGGAATTCCAGCTGAGTTATTTAAAATTCTAGAAGATAATACTGTCAAAGTGTGTGCACTCAATATGCTAACCAATTTGGAAAATACAACAGTCATTGATGGATTGAAAAAAATTAGTTTACATCCCAATTCTAAAGAAGGACAATACCAAGGAATGTTCATATTATTGAATAATTATACTCATATCACATGCCAACAAGGTTATGCTTAAGATTTTATAAGTTAGGCTTCAGCAATATGTGAATTGAGAATTACTAGAAGAGCAAGCTGGTTTTCAAAGAGGTAGAGGAACTAGAGACCAAATTGCCAACATTTGCTGGGTTATGGAGAAAACAAGGAAGTTCCAGAGAAACATCTACTCCTACTTCATTGACTACACTAAAGCCTTTGACTCTATAGATCACAACAAAATGTGGCAAGTCCTCAAAGACATGGGAGTACCATATCATCTTACTTGCCCCCAGAAGAACCTGTATGTGGAACAAGAAGCAACAGAACTAAACATGGAGCAACTGATATGTTTAAGATTGGAAAAGGAATACAACAAGAATGCATGTTGTCACCTTATTTATTTAACTTATACAGAGTACATCATGTGAAATGCCAGCCTGGATGAATCAAAAGCTGGAATTAAGGTGATGAGGGAAATATCAACAAGCTCAGATATGTAGATGATACCACTCTGATGACAGAAAGTGAAGAGGAATTCAGAACCCTCTTGAAGAGTGAAAGAGGAGAGTGTAAAAGCTGGCTGGAAGCTTTACATCAAAAAAAACTAAGTTGTTGGCAACTGGTTCCATCACTTCCTAGCAAATAGAAGGAGAAGAAATGGAAACAGAGTCAGATTTTATACTCTTGGGCTCAAAGATCACTGCAGATAGTGACTATAGCCACGAGGACACAGATACTTGCTCCTTAGAAAGGAAATCTATGGCAAATCTGGACAGCATACTAAAAAGCAGTTCCATCACTTTGCAACAAAGGGCCATATAGTTAAAGCTATGTTTTTTCCAATAAAATATATGACTGTAAAAGTTGTACTATAAGGAAAATTGAGTGCCACAGGAATCATACTTTTGAATTGTGGTGCTGGAGAAGACTTTTGAGAGTCCTTTGGACAGTAAGGAGTTAAAATCAGATCAATCTTTAAGGAAATTAATTCAGACTATTCAGTGTAAGGTCTGATACTAAAGATGAAACTTAAAAACTTTGGTTACATAATGAGAAGTTGGAACTCATTGGGAAAGACCCTGATGTTGGGAAAGATTGAAGATAAAAGGAAAAGAGGATGGCAGATGATGAGATAGATAGATAGATAGTGTCATGGAAACAACAAACATGAACCTGAGCAGACTGTGGTATGCTATGGTTCATGGGATCATTAAGAGTTAGACATAACTAAACAGCAACAACATTCTCTCATCATTCTCCTGTTGGCTAATCATGTCTTCTCAATCACCTTTTCTGATTTATCATCCAGAAAGCAACTCTTAATTGTGGGTATTCCCCAGGTTTCTGTCCTAGCCCTCCTATTCTTTTCTCTCTTATCTGTCTTGGTGATCTCATCAGCTCTCATTAGTTTAATTTTTATCTCTATGCGGATTACTCTCAGATCTATCTATGTAGCTTCAGTCTCTCCCCCAAATTTCAATCACACATCACCAATCAGCTAGTGAATATTTTAAACCGGATGATCCAGAGACATCTCAAACTCAACATGTTCAAAACAGAACCCCTTATATTTTTCCCAGATCCACCCCTCTTCCAAACATTCCTGTTTCTTTCTCTTGAAGGTTCCACTATTCTTCTAAACTCTCAAGTTCATGACTTTGTCATTATCCTTCACTTTTCACTTTCCTCAGACCCACATATCCAGTCAGTTACCAAATCTTGCTATTTTTACCTCCACAACACCAGTTATGTTTGATCCCTTTTCTACATTTATGTAGGTACAACTTTAGTTTAGGTCCTCATCACATTTTGCCTATATTATAGCAGGACCAACCTCCTATTTGGTCTCAGTCTTAAATTTCTTCCCATTTCAATACAATCTTCACACAGATGCTGAAGTAACTTTCTTTAAGTATAGATCTAACCATGGCACTGAATTCCAGTCAATCAGCTCCAGTGACTGCCTATTGCCTATAGGATTAAATATAAACTCTTCTGTTTAGTCTTCAAAACCTGGCCCTAATATATCTTTCTAGCCTCAGTGGACATTGCTCCTTCTCCTGAACTCTGTGATTCAACCCAACTGGTCTTCTGTCATTTCTCTACACAAGACACTTCATTTCCCTTCTTCCTACCTTTCTACTGTCTGTCTCTCATGCCCGCAATGCATTCCTTCTTTACCTTCACCTCGGAGAATTTCTCTTCCACTATGATTAAGCTCAGGCTCCACTTTCTCTGTGAAGTCTTTCTTGATCCTCAACTGCTAGTGCCATCCCTCTCAAACTATTTTATTTTTATTATCTTTATGTTTATTCTATGTGTGTGTGTGTATGTGTGTATATTCTCATTGCTTTCCTGTTAGAATATAAAATCATCATGAGCTGAGATTATGTCATTCTTTGTATCCACAGCATTTAGCCCAGTAACCAGCACATAGTAGGTGCTTAATATATACTTGTTGACTGATAGAAACTACTGGCCTATGGGGTAAAATACTCTGTTCTGGTATTTATGACCCTCTACAATCTGTCTTGAACTTTATTTCATGACTCAAGCTTCAAGTGTTTATTCTTTCCTCAAATTTTTCTAGAGAACTTTGGATTTATCCCTTGACCTTATTACATTCTATCATATCTCATGCTTATCTATGTACATAACTTGTTCTCGCATATTAAGTTATGAACTCCTATCTCCCTAGTACTTTATATAGTGTCTGGTACATAGAAGGATATATATATACACACATATTAGGTAGTTTTTTAGTGAATTAAATTTTTTTTCTTTTTTTGCTGACAATGAAATCCTAAACCTAGCAGTTTCTTTCTCTCTTGGAGGGAGAATTTATACTTGATTCTAGAAGTAATAGGGAGCCACTGGAGTTGATTCATTGACTGTGTGTGTATGTGTGCGCACGTGTTGGAGGTGTGTGACATGATTAGATGACTTTGACAGCTACATGGAGGAAGCACTGAAATAAGAAAAATGTGCCTGAAGACAGTGGAGAGAAGGTATAGTTAGAACAACTAATTTAGAGGTCTCTCTACCATCTAACTCTTTCAAATTAATGTACATGTCCTGACTGCCCAAGTTTGTGCAATGAAAAAGACTCTTTGAAAGTCACACAAAGGAGAGATGTGAGTTTCCAAGGGCTCTTTGACCTTGTAAGGTGAGCTATCTCATGGTCTATGGGGATTTCCTGGCAATGAAAGGTGGGTTGAGTCATTGGTCTCAGGCTCCAGGGACATAGAGAGCCTATCCCAGAAGTTTGAGCACATGTTCCCGCCTGCATCCTTGGCTCTTTGCCCCTGTGTAATTAAACATTTTGCTTTATAAACACCAAGCACCTGTCAGTCTCCCAACACTCTTTGATCTCAATAATGGTGATTCTTATGGCCACCTGGGACCAGGTTTGTGTAACAAGTTAATAATGTTGTCTTATTAGACAAATAAGTGCTCTGATGAGCTGGACCTGGAAGGTACATGTGGTCTTTTCCATAATGACTATTTCCAAAAATCAAGAGTAATACATTCATAAACTGAAATTCATTTGGAGATATTTGGGCAAAGGAAAAGTCTAGTTAGGATTATAGGATTTCGATATGGAAGAAATCTTTGAGGCTACTTAGCCTAGGGCTTCTTAACCTGGGGGTTATACATAGATTTCAGAGGTCTATGAACTTGTATGAGGGAAAAAAATTTACATTTTTAATTTTCACTAACCTCTAACTGAAATTTAGCATTTCTTTCAATGATGCATATAGGCAACAAACCATAGTAGTTTTGGCAATTCCTATGACTTTGTCATCAATAAAAATTACAAATATATTCGTATCATATTGGGGTTGAAAATTGATTGTATGTGTATCATGACATGGATGCTTTGTTAAAGACCACTCCAAAGTTTAAATATCTTATTTAAGCTAAGCAACAACAGCTTTTACCCTTAAGATCTTTAAAATTTTAACTTATTTTTATTTTAAATATATTCTTAATGCATCAGTAAAGAAGCATATATATTACTATATCATAAAATGAAAAGATTTATTTGCATTTCAATATATTGATTTCCTGTGTAATCATATGTATTTTATTTTATGCCTTTGACAACATTATTTTGAGAAAGCGGTTCATAGATTTCACCAGTTTGACCATGATACAAAAATTGTTAAGAAGCCCTCATCTAGCCAAGCCTTCTTAATTTATAGAAGGGAAAACTGAGGCCCAGAGAGAGGAAGTGATATGCCAAGGTCACTTACACAAACATGGGAAAACCGGGATTTGAATTTAGGGCTTCTGACTCTAAATCCAGGACTCTTTTAATTACACCACTGTTCTTCAAGCCAAATAAAACAGATGGACCAGGACAGTTTATCATTCCTGAACTTTCCTTACCTCTAATTGGAGCTGTTAAAAAGCCAGCTGATTCCTGGCTGACATTCTAAATAAGTTTGGGTGTTAAAGTTGGATTGTCTTTGACAAACATATTGTTTTCTTCCAAAGTTCAGTTCCAAACCCAGTTAAATATTTCCACTGACTATATTAACTCTGTGAGCCCAATGAGAGCCGCAGTATGTTTCTTGTCTTGTTTGATTGAGGCAAAAATTGATCGAGTAAGACTTGTGTCCAATCATATTTCTGGAGATAATTTGACAGTTAGACTGTGTGAAACTTATTCCATACTTTCCTGATGCTCAACTTTTTCCTAAGGAACGCAGCAGCCACAAAGGCAGTGTGTAAGAATATGACACGTGTTTTCTGTTATTTCCTAAATGAAGAAACTTTTCAATTCGACTGACACTTCACTGTTATGAAATTCTAGGATAGTCATTGGTACGGTACTACTCAGGATGTTAGCTGCTACGGTATTTTATATCTGGGAGCATTTAACTTGGATCATCTCATCCCCAACGGATCTTAGAAGGGTGACGATTTTACTTAGTCCATTATGTTTGCTCAGGGTGTCAGGCTTATTTGAGACATACCCAACAAACTTTTATTAATCTTTATTATTCCCTGTCATGTACTCTTCAATCAGTAACACTGGTCTACTGGCTGTTCCAAGAACAAGATACAATACGCCCCATCTCTTAACTCCAGGCATTTTCTCTGGCTGTCCCCAATGCCTGAAATGCTTTCATTCCTCAAGTACACCTATTGACTTTCCTGATTTCCTTTAGGTCCCAGCTGAAATCCCATCTTCTACCAGAAACCTTTTCCAACATCTTTTAATTTTATTGCCTTCCTTCTGTTAATTATTTCCTATTTATCCTGCGTATAGCTTGCTTTGTATGTATTTGTATACATGTTATCTCCCCCATTAGATTGTATGTTTCTTGAGGGTAGGCCTGTCTTTTGTTTTTTTGTGTGTGTGTCTCCACCACATAGCCTAGTGCATAATAAATGTTTATTTGAGGGTCACTAGGCTCCTTTCACGTGGCAAAGCACCTGGTGTTAATTCTATTGCAGCTGAGATTTACAAGGTAGGGGGATCATTGCTCATACAAAAGCTGACTGAAATATTCCAGGTTATATGGCAAGAGGAGGTTAGCCCCCAGGAATTCAAGGTTGCTTCCATTGTCCATCTCTATAAAGGTAAAGGGAATAGATTGTTCTGCGATAATCATGGGGTGGGGGAGAAGGAGTTCTCTCTCTCAGTCATTGCTGGCAAGATACTTGCTAGAGTCCTCCTTAATAGGCTGATCCTTCACCTGGAAGATGGTCATATACTTAAGAGCCAGTGTGCCTTCAGAAAGGGCCAAGGAACAGTCTATATGGTGTTTGCTTCCCGACAACTCCAGGAAAAATGCCAGGAGCAGAACAGAGGTCTGCATACAATGTTTGTAGATCTGACCAAGGCCTTTGACACTGTTACTCATGAGGGCTTATGGAAAATTATGTCAAAATTTGATTGCCCAGAGAAGTTCATCAATATTGTACATCAATTTCATGATGGCATGTTTGCTTAGGTTCTAGATAATGGACAAAGCTCATGACTTCCCATTCACCCATGGAGTGAAACAGGGCTATGTTCATGCTCCTATGCTTTTTAGTATGATGTTTTCTGCCATATTGTCAAATGCTTTCAGTGATGATGAACACAGCATCAAGGTCAACTATTGTACTGATGGTAAGTTCTTCAATTTGAAAAGGGAGTATTGGTGCATGATTTTCTGTTTGCAGATGATTGTGCACTCAATGGAGCAAAGTATGGATCAATTCTCTGCTACCTGTGCTAATTTTGGCCTAATAATTAACATCAAGAAAACACAAGTGCTCCATCAGTCACCACTATACCATCCATACCTGGAACCATCAGTTATAACAAATGGAGAAGTTTTGAAAGCTGTGGATAAGTTCACTTACCTTGGTAGTGTACTTTGCAGGGATGTACACATTGACAATGAGGTTGATACATGCATTGCCAGAGCTAGCTCAGTGTTTGGGAGACTCTGAAGAAAAGTTTGGGAGAGAAGAGATATTAGAATGACTACAAAACTGAAGGTCTGTAGAGCCGTTGTGCTGACCTCATTGTTGTAAGCTTGTGAAACATGGACAATCTACCAGCACCATGTCAGGAAACTGAATTGTTTCCATTTGAACTGTCTTAGGAAGATTCTGAGGATCACCTGACAGGACAAGGTACTAGACACTGAAGTCCCTGCTCAAGCTGAACTGCCAAGCATTCAAACTATGCTTCAGAGAATGCAACTGATGGCATGGCCACGTTGTTTGAATGCAAAATGTATGCTTGCCAAAAAGACTATTTTATGGAGAACTCACATGGAGCAGGCGATCACATGGTGGTCAGAAAAAGTCATACAAGGACACTCTCAAGGTCTCTCTCAAGAACTTTGGATTTGACTGTGCAACATGGGAGACACTGGCAAAGGACAGCTCAGCATAGTATGCCCACATCAGAAAGGGTGCTGTGCTCTTAGAGCAAAGTAGAATTGAGACAGCACAAAGTAAACATAGGATGCACAGGTTTGGAATATCCACCCCAAATATTCATGTGGACTATCTGTGCCCAACCTGTAGTAGAGCATTCTGAGTTCCTGTTGTTCTGATCAGCCACAGCTGGACACAATGAAATTTCATTTTATCTTGGTGATATCATTTTAGTCCTCTTTGAGGGACAACAATCATTTGTTGATTAAGCACTTACAACTAGAAAGGGTACTAGAGATTCAAAGACAAAACAAACAAAAAATTCTTGCCCTCAGACGGCTTACATTCTTTCCACAATATTTGAATTGTTTCATTCTTGCTGCTTGCAATATTTTCTCCTTGACTTGGGAACTCTGGAATTTGGCCACAATGTTCCTAGGAGTTTCTCTTTTGGGATCTCTTTCAGGAGGTGATTGGTGAATTCTTTCAATATTTATTTTGCCCCCTGGTTCTAGAATATCAGGGCAGTTTTCCTTGATAATTTCATGAAAGATGATGTCTAGGCTCTTTTTTTTGATCATGGCTTTCAGGTAGTCCCATAGTTTTTAAATTGTCTCTCCTGGATCTATTTTCCAGGTCGGTTATTTTTCCAATGAGATATTTCACATTATCTTCAATTTTTTCATTCTTTTGGTTTTGTTTTGTGATTTCTTGGTTTCGCATAAAGTCATTAGCCTCCATCTGTTCCATTCTAATTTTTAGAACTGTTTTCTTCAGTGAGCTTTTGAACCTCCTTTTCTATTTGGCTAATTCTGCTTTTTAAAGCATTCTTCTCCTTATTGGCTTTTTGAACCTCTTTTGCCAGTTGAGTTAGCCTATTTTTAAAGGTGTTATCTTCTTCAGCATTTTTTTGGGGGGGGGTCTCCTTTAGCAAGGTGTTGACCCTCTTTTTATACTTTTCTTGCATCTCTCTCATTTCTCTTCCCAATTTTTCTTCCACCTCTCATACTTGATTTTCAAAATCCTTTTTGAACTCTTCCATGACCTGAGACCATTGACTGTTTATTTTGGATGTTTAGGATACAGGATCCTTGACTTTTATGTCTTTCCCTGATGGTAAGCATTGTTCTTCCTCATCTGAAAGGATGGGAGAAGATATGTTCACCAAGAAAGTAACCTTCTATAGTCTTATTTTTTTTTTCCTTTTTTTGGGCATTTTCCCAACCAGTTACTTGACTTTTGGGTCCTTTGTCAAGAGTAGGGTATACTCTGGGAATCTGTAAGATCTCAGTTCCTCCTAGGTGGTACAATCAAGTGTTTACACTCGTCTGGGAGCAGGAAGAGATTTTTGTGCCCAGAATCTTAGCAGAGTTTCCTCTCCAAAGCCACCTGGCCTCCAGTTCTTCCAAGCCAGCACTGGGGGGCTAAGATTCGGTTAAAGTGTGGGGGCAGGGCTGCCATTCAGTGTGAGATAAAGATCAGCTCCCTCAGGGCCTCTACACAGGGCTGAAGTAAGAATGGGCTGCTCAGTGCCCCCAGGGGGTTTTACTATCTAACAATGGATGTGGGCTTCTGTGGGAACTGCTGCCTGTCCTATGTGGCCTCTGTGGCTGCTGCCTAAGGCCAGAGCTATGGGAAGGCTGAAAAAACCCTGTCACTGACCTTTGGTGCCTGTGAGTTGAGGGATCTGTGAACCTACTGCTGTTGTGACTGGGGATTCCACTACTGGAGATTCCACCTCCTCCTCCCAGAGTCATGCTGTGCCAGGTGGCCAAGGCTGGGCTGGGCTCCATTCCCTGTCTGGTGCAACAGATGTTTCCCGTGGGCCTTTCAGGTCACCCTGGGCTGGAAATCTCCTCCACTCTGTTGTTCTCCACTTCTGCTGCTTCAGAATTTGTTGAGAGTCCCTCTCTACAGGTATTTTATGGGCTGTGTGGGGAGATCCTGCATATGTATGTCTTTCTACTCCGCCGTCTTGGCTCCCAGAGGGCTTACATTCTAATGATGGTACAACTTGACTTGTGGGCTGAATCACCTACTGTGAGTCCAGTTCTATGCTAAGCATGGTAGAGAATACAAAAAAAAAAAAATTAAGATATGATCCCTGCCCTTAAGAAACTTACAATACAGTTGAGGAGACCAAACTGATAGACACAAATCTGGAAAAAAATGAAGTGAAAAGATTAGTAGTACTAAAAACAAATATAGGAGTTCTTAGAAAGGAGAGAATTAGATGGACTAGAGTAGTCAGGGAAGAAAGAGTTGGTGGAGGAGAGGGGACTTGATTTGTACCTTTGATGCCTGAATGGGACTTGGAGAAAGAATGCTTTTTCAGAGGTAGCAGGATAGACAAAACCCTCAAATTTGTGCTGAGAATAGGAGATAGGCCTGATAGGAAGGTACATTCTGGGGAAGAGTGAAAATTAAATTACATAGATCCAGGGGTTTTAACCTAGCATCTGTGAACCTGTTTTTTTGTGTTTAAAAAAAAATTTAATAACTATGTTTCAATTCAATTGGTTTCCTTTATAATGTTTTGTATTTTACTTATGCATTTAAAGATACTATTCTGAGAAGGGGTCCAAACACTTCACCAGAACAATAAAGGGGTGAATGACACAAAAAAGGTTAAAAACTCCTGATTTTTTCCTGCGATGAGATTTTGGAGGGCCTTGAAAGCCAGGTAGAGGAATTTAAATTTGATATGGTAGGCAATAAAGAATCATCATAGGTTTTTGAAGAATTGATATGAAGGGAAGTAACATAATGAAGATGGTGTGTAGGAAGATTTGTTTGTAAGCAGCATACAGAATGGATGGGAGACAAAGCAGAGACAGAGTTAGGCTGTCATGACAATCTAGACATGAAGTAATGAAGGCTTGGATTAGGGTGGTGGCAGTGGAAACGGAGAGAAAGCAGAGAATTTAGAAGATGTTTTGAAAGAAGAAATGACACTATTTGCTGACAGATTTGATATCAGTGATGGAGAGGGTACAAGTCAAAGAAAACTTCAAGGTTTCTAGTGAGGAAACCTGAAAAACTGTTGGGACCAATTAGTAGATGTCCAGTAAGTGAGATGCTCTGAAGTTCTAGGTAATTAGGCTGAATGGTATTCACATACATAGGATCACACATTTTGAGCTAGAAGAAATCATAGAAGTCACCATCCAACCCCCTCCTTTTGCAGATGAAGAATTTGTGTTTGTCTTTCTTTCTTGAAGAGGACTATGACATCAAGATGATGACATGACTTGCAGTTGACTTTGATTTGAGTGAGGAAGGGCTGTACAAGGTCACCAACCTTACCTTCTTCTCCTGAGTCATCAGGCATGATATTCATCAGGACTACTGGAGATGGTCCAGAATCAAATGTGAGACCCAAGTTGGCTCTCCTCTCCTCTCCTCCCCTCCCCTCCCCTCCCCTCCCCTCCCCTCCTCTCCTGTTCTCTGATGTTCTGCCCAGGGGAAGGTAAACTCCATGACCAAAAGCTGCCTTTTTGCCTCTGGGTTTACTGGCTACATTTCTCACTCAAAAATGAAGCCTTAAACCCAATTCACTCTGGAGCTCAACAAGTCCCCAACCATCCTAGCACAGGGTGAATATAATAACTAAATAGTAATTGTTTCTCTTTTACCTGGGAATTCTGAGGGTCTTCCCTTCCTAGTCTGATTTTTTTTATTGAAGGGGTCATCCCTTGAGTAACTTAAAGAAGGCTATTCATTGAATGGGTGTATCTCACTCAAAGTAAGATTGTGAAAAGACCTAAGCCTAAAAGGGCCAGGGTCTCTCTCATATTTCATCCTGGGCCATCTCCAGTCATCCTGATGAATAGCATGCCACTGGACCTAGATGGCTCAGGAGAAGAAGGTAAGGTTGGTGACCTTGCACGGTCCTCCCTCACTCAAATCAAAGTCAACTACAAGTCATGTCATCATCTTGAAGCCATGGTCCTTGATGAAGAACTATGTCCCAGGCAGATGAGGTGATTTATCCAAAGTTACCCTGGTAATAAGAGCAGAGCCAGGACTCATCTGATTCCCAGTCCAGTATCCTTTCCTATTCTCCATGGCCTCTCCAAAATATTCATTATTTCCCATACAGATATTATGAGGAACTTCATGAATATATTTTTCTCATTCTTTCTGTCTTCAGCATGGTCAGGAATGGACTGGTTGTTGTAGTTGCTTCTCCTTCATTTTGAAGAAGACCAATGATATCATGGGGGTGATATCTTGACTCATGCAGAAATTGGATTTAAATGAGGCAGAATTTCACAAAGTTGTCAGCCTCATTCTTCTAGTCATCAAAGTCTAATGACAAGACAAAAATCCGGATGACTAGCAATGGTCCTGAATGCAGTGGATGACCTTGGTGTCTTCAATGTCTGACCAAGCTCTAAATGTTCCATAGGGCCTGCTTCAGAGGCCTTCATGGACATTGGAACAAATTGTTCTTATCCACTAATTACACAAGGGGAAGTCTTCACATGCTTGGGGTAGACACCCCTAACTCACTGACAGGTTTGAGGCCTGTTGGTTACCCTCAATAGAGTGTAACCTATCGGCTAGAGTGTGGCCACTGTGCATGCTACCCCTTCTTGGAGCTATGGTTGAGGGTTGAGTAGACACCAAAGGTGAGAAGGGCTTGGCAAGCCTCAGGTGCTGGTCCTCCCTTAACACCACATACACTCTAAATGTGTAACAACTGGCTCTCTTCTTGAAAATGTACACACAGCACTTTTAAGTTTAATCATTTATTAACATTTTCTCTGTCATGTTTTAAAGTCTAGAAATCAATAAAACAACAAATCAAACCCTGATTTGCAGTGTTTGCCAATTTCTGAGATATAAATACTAATACTGAAAATTTAACAATTAGCTATCATGAGATCATAGGAGCGTTCCACTGAATATGACTAATGTGCCAGTACTGTAATATATTATGTATCACACTTAAATGTGAATGGATTTGTGATTTTTTCAGCCTAGGGAGTAGAAAATATAGGGAGCAGAAAGTCAGTGTAGAAAATATCTCAGTAAACACATTTATGATTTAATGATTAAATCCTAGGGAGTTGCACTTAGACTTTTGTTAGGATCCAAGGGTTGGTGACTGCCAGAGGCAGGATTTGAACTCAGGTCTTCCCAAGTACAGGCTCAGTACTCAATCCCTCATACCAGATTGTCTCTGTATTCTGGCTGAATAACATGTCATTGTAAGGCAAGAAATGAAGAATTTATTGAGGTGAATAATTTTACATTATTTCCAAGCGGCTGGTACTGATCATGATGTATTCCAAGTGCATTGTTCTGAGACTGTCTTTCAAAGTTAACCAAGATGGAGCTATACACAGACCATTCTTATTTTGGACGTGGGAATGAGATTCTCTGTTGGTCTCTGTGTTGGTGCATGTTGGGAAGTGTGTGTGTGTCTGTGTGTGTGTGTGTGCACATCTATGTGTGTATATACATGAGTCAGATAAAGAGGTAGACAGACAGACATTCACATTCATGCACACACACTCAGAGGAGGGGAAAGACTGAAGAAAGAGAAATAGATTTTGCATGTTTGTTTTTATCCTAGGTTCACTTGTAGCCCCTTTCAACTCCCGCTTCCATCCTGGGCTGGCCCAGCCTCCTGCTGCTGCCACCCCCGCCAGGCTCCAATCATACCAAGGAAATCGGACTTCCTTTTGACGAGGAGTTCTTTTCAAGGCCCCTGATAAAACCATTATGTGGGACTGAATAACGTGTGTGGTTTTATGCTTCATTTCCCGGCAATGCCATTAGCAGCACCAAGCCCTTTTGTGTTTATTTGACAGAATTCCCTACTGGGTTCTCTGCCTGAAGAAATGTAGGAAAGGACAGAGAAGGGAATTTCTGAAGTTAGCTTTGAGATGGGTGAATGCCAACAGATGATGAGTCCAGCTGTCTTTTCTTTACTTCATTGTTGTTTTTTTCACCATTTAAAATCATTTCAAAATGGGACCCTTAGTGCTGAGCATAGGAAGAGCCTCTCAAAGTCTTTCACACATCTTGCAGTTGATATTCACCAGACGTATCTCCCTACAAATTATTGTTATCTCATTGTTCTCTGACTTCTCTTCTGAGCCTGCTCTTTAGCTTGTCCTTAGCCTTTCATTCTCTTCATGTGGAGTCCCAGAATTTAAAGGAATACCATCAAAGAGAAGAGAAAGGCAGAAGTGAGGCTGTTGATTATTCAAAGGGGGTGGAGCATTGAAAGAAACTGCCCTGTATGCCAGGACCCCTCTTATTGACATGAATGGGATTAGCATTAGCTTCAGAGGAAATGCCAGGGAATGAATGCATCCCAGGGAGAGCTGTGTGCTCCACACTGTTGATATTGTGTCAACACCATAACACTGGAGACAAAGAAGTGAGCCCAACCTCAGGCTGTGTCAGTGGAGGCATAATGTCTCTAGAAAGAGGGAGGTAAAATCCTGCTATACTTTGCCCTGATTAGACCATGTACTAGATAGTATGTTCATTTCTGGGTATCCTATTTTAAATGTGTGCAGAAGAGTGGTACCAGGGTGATAAGAGAACTAGATGCTATCTAATATATAAGGCAGCCAGGTGACATAGTTGACAGAGTGCTTGACCTTATAGTAAGGAAGGAATACTTGAGCAAACTCCTGCTTGAATCTTACTAGCTGTATGGCTGTAGGCAAGCTGCTTACATCTCTCAACTTGTTTCTCATCTGTAAAATGAGGGAGCTAGACTTTATGGCCCACTAAGATCCCTTCCAACTCTGAACCTGTGATCCTATTGGACATTTAGCCTGAAAAAGAGATCTTAGGGAAAATATGAAAACTGTTTTCAGGTATTCAGCATGCTGTTATGTTGAAGAAGACATTCTCTTTGTCCCCAGAGGATAGAACAAGGAACAAATGGGTGGATATCACAGAGAGGCAGATTTTAGCTTCATATAAGAAATAAACTTCATATCAATCTGAACCACCCCAGAATGGAATGGGCCACCTCAGGAAGGAGCAAGCTTCTCATCATTGGAGATCTTCAAATAATGAAAATGATTCTATGTAAAGAATGTTATAGAGGGCTTTTTTGCTTTTTTCCTGGATTGATGATCTCTGAGGTTCTGTTTGATCCGTTGCAGGATGGAGGTGGGGCAGGGCAAGAATCAGAATCACAGTTTCTGAGTTAGAAGGGACCTGAAACTAAATCCCCCTTACATGATAACTATAGCATGTGCTTACCCATCCTGTCTGGAGACCTCCATTGAGGAAACTGTCTTGCAAGGAAGCTCTCATTGTTACACTTTCTCTTAGGCCTCACCCAAGGTTGAAAGTCTCTACTGGTGGAGAGCCCTTTGCACCTGCCCACCTCTACTTCTTCTCCCCCACCATTGCTCTGCACTCTGGGCCACATAGAACAAGTCTATGCCCTCTTCCACAGGACTGTCTTTTTAATATGAAAATCTAGCGTGTCTTGACCCTCCAACTAGCATTTATTAAGTGCCTATTATGTTGTGGGCACATGGTAGACCTTTTTTCTCCATGCCAAACTCCTCCATTTTCTTCAAGTGGTCCTCATGGAACCTGCATTCCAGGCCCTTCCCCATCCGAGTTGCTCCCCTTCTTTTTCCAGGGCAGAATTGACGCTGTCTGAAAAGCCACCATCTGAAATTAACGAAAGGAGGATGCACTCTTCGGAAGATTGCTTTTAATTGCTCTGTTTTTTCTAAGGATACTGATGAGCACACCGCATGCACTTGAATACCTTGCGGATGGGTTTTTTTTTGTTTTGTTTTTTTTAAATACACCAGTCTCTTGGAGTAGCTGTTATAACCAGCAGATGGAATAAGGAATGAGAGAAGAGAAAGAGATGGTCTAGACAATTTCCAAATTCTTCCCTGGAAAACAAACAGTTTAAAGACAGGGCTCCCTTTACTAAATGGGAGAGGAGTGGTGTTAAGAAAGGGGAAGACCAAACGCCTACAGCTGAGGCTTTGTTGTTTGTGTAATGGAAATTTCCAGGTCAGACCCAGGAATGAAAAAGATTTACAAGAATTTTCCTTAAATTGGGGGATGGGTGTCTGGGCCTGAGAAAAGTGTTATAAATAGGGAGGACTGTTTGGGACAGTGTAGCTTCCCTGTGAAGGGACAGATTGGTCAGGAATACGGTCTCCTGACAGCCCCTCCTCCCTTTTACCCAAGGGAAGCTGTATTGCATGCCAGCAGCCTTAGCCATGGGGTTATTTCAACAGAGCCCATAATTATTTCATTTGCAGTTCAGGAAGCTCAAACATGCAATTTTAGAAATATTGAAGAGGGTGGGGGAGGGGGGAGAAAAGGGCCAATAAATGTTTGCAGGCCAAACAAAGCTTTTTATATGGTTTTGATGTAAATCCCATGATTAAGCTCCCCATGTGCAAAAAGTGGCTTTTTAGCAGCTCCTGATCCCTATGAAATGAGAAGCACATGTAGCCTATCATAAGTCTGAGGCTCCTGGAGGACCAGAGTTAAAAGAGAATCGGAACTGTGGGACTGGGTGGAGCTCAGGCTCATCCAAAAAAGGAGGCCAGTTTATCAAACAATCAAATATCTAATAATGTCACCAGGTTTGGACTTTTTCAGGAACATGCTGTAGCTCTGCTTTAATGCTTAGCACAGTTCCAAGTACATACTACTCCTAAATTATTATTTGTTAAATGAATGAATGAATATATTCAATATCGAAGGGAACTGCTTTATTTATGAGATCACCCTATAATAAAGTCCTCTAGTATATTACAACGAATGGAACCCCCTGGAATGTGGTCTAAGACAGAGCTCCTTAAATCAAGTTCTATTTATAATTACTGACAGGTTTTAGTGTTTTGACATTCAGGTCACCCTAATGACTCCTCCTTCTAAGTTTTTTTCTAATACATAACCATCTATAAGTATTCAGGGTACATAAAAACTTATAAATTTTGTTTTGCATTGAGTTAGTTATAGATACCTGGAGTATGAAGTGTCTTCCGGGACTGGCATCTCATTCCCTTTTTAATCAGGGTCATGTGAAACCCAACAAGTTGGGTGGTCTCATTCCCATACCCCATTGTTCTTTTTCCATTGCCATCCTTTCATTTGGAGTTACAGTAAAACCCTCCTCAGAAGGTCCCATAAAACTTCCCCATACGATATAGTCATATTGTTAGAGCCTATCTTTTTTCTAGCTTCCTTCTGGGAAATTTTTGTAACTGAGGAATTTTTTGTTTTTTAATAAGAATTGACTGGTTCCCTGAAAAACAAAACATCTTAAGTTGATTTTGACTTTATTTTCTTTGGTGGTATATTTGCAAAAAAAGTGCTCTTCATTTTCTATGAAGTTGACTTATCAAAGGTTAGAAGAGGAAGACAGGGCAGAAAAGAAGGGAAGGAAAGAAAGAAGGAAGAAAGGGGAAGAAGGGAGAGAGGAAGGAAGGAGGGAAAGGAGAGGAGGAAGAAGATAAAAAAGATGAGAAGGAAAGAAGAGAAAGAGGGAAGAAGGTGAAGTAAAGAAAGGAAATAAGAAAGAAGAGAAGGAGAGAATGAGAGAGAGATAAGGATGGAGGCTAGGAAAGGGGGCAGGGAAGAAAGAAGGAAGGAAGGGGGAAGGGAAAGAAGAAAATAGGGAGGGAAGGAAGGAGGGAATGAAGGAAAGGCACATAGTACTTAGAGGTGGAAGGAACCTAAAGGTCATTCAGTCCAGCTCCCTGATTGTACAGGTGAGAAAAGTGAGGCCCAGAGAGGGTAGGTGCCTAAAGTCACAAAGGTTACATTTGGTCCTAAGTCTTCAGTTTCATTATTTTCTTCATTTCACCATCCTGCCTCCTCCAGGAACTGGAAAACAATATGATATAGTGGAAAGAGTCCTGAGTTTGCAATGAGGACCCAAGTTCAAGTCCCAGTCCTGCCATTTCCTGCCTGTATGAGCTTGGACAACTCAGTTCACTTCTCCGAGCTTCAATCACTCATTTATAAAGTGAGGCTATCAGCCTGAGCGACCTATAAAATCCTTTCCAGCTCTTAAGTTATGAGTCCATGTGTTTGGATGCCGGGCATCCAGAGACAGATACAACAAAGATCTCACTCTCAAGGAGCTTCTAACCTAAGAGAGGAGGCAAACATATGTTTAAGAGGGGAAAAATCCAACTGTGATGCCAGGGAAAATGTGATAAGGGGAAAGGAAGGATCCAGTAAAGTGAAATCAGATACTGGAAGAAGCAGAGACCTTTTCATCTGGAAGAATCAAGGAAGCCTTCATGGAAAGGGAGGCAACTAGCTTGAATTTTAAGGAGTCCTAGAGCTTATGAGGAGGAATTCACCAATAATAGAAACAACATTTCTTAACATGACATTTCACATGTTGGAGGCAGTGTATTATAATGGAGATAGAGCTGGAATTGGAGTCATAAGACTCAGGTTCAATCTTGCCTCAGATATTCACAAGTTGTTTGCCCTTGGTCAAATCACCTCTCTGAGACTGACATTGAGGAACCCCTGCTGAGATCAAAGGGTTGGGATACTTGTCTCTGTCCCTTTTCCATGAAGGGACCCTTCTGCCTTGTCTGCTCAGGAAGTAAGACCAAGTTTAGGCCTGGCAGAGCCAATTCCCTAAAGAGAGGGGTTAGATTCCCTTTTCTCATACTCCTTGACTTATTGCATCTCCCACTCCAACACACTGGAGGAAAATTGTTTATAGGTTTAGGAATATAGAATTTCTAAAAAAAAAAATAAAAGGAGGTAAGGGGGGAATAAGGAGGCACTAAATATGCAATATGTATCAAGTATGGGAGAAGTATTTCTTTTATTAACCAAAAGAAATACGAAGCATAAAAATACAAGAGGGCATTAAATGGTTTTAAAACTTAATTTATTTTAACTACTGTTATACTCTTTTGAGAAGGCAATATTTAAACTTCACTAGAACATAAAATTGTAGGTTTACCAAATGTTTGTTTCACATTTCACCTTGACTCTGTACTGTCCAAGCAATTGGTCCTTGTTTTCTACTAATGGTCATTTTTCTAATGAAAAGACTTTCCTTGTCGTCAGTCAACTGAAGATCTCTCAAACTCACAAGTACGCTACCTATGTTGACCATAACTATCTCAAGAATGCTTTTCAGTTACTTATTAAGGAAATACAAAATGGAAAAACATCCAGGGTCCCAGGCACAATCTTACCCTAGTTAAGTCTACACTCTATGTGTGAGTGACCATGGTTTTAGGAGAGGGAAGAAAAGCACACTTATTCTCCACTTCTCATGGGACGTCTAGTCACCAAGAGGTACTATTTACCACAGGGGAGCTTTGAAGGAAATGAATGGACAGGAAGCTTTCTTTTTTAGCTGACTCAGCGCCTAGTCCCATGACAATAGCAGGGAGTAAACCAAGGGGCCTTCATATTTAGCTGATTATTATTAAGAAATTGTCAAGTCCTTTCAGTGCTGCACCACCATAGGTATCCCTTTCCAAACTGCCTATTTCAGACAAGGATTCTAGTTCTTTTTCCCGTCTACCAGGTTCATAATATTGGTGCAATTGTCCACATTTCCACTGCTGGTAGAATTGTGAACTGGTTCAGCCATTCTGGAAAGCAATTTGGAACTATGGCCAGAATGTTACTGAAATGCATACCCAGCTATACCACTACGAGGCCTATATTCCTTAAGAAATCAAAGAAAGAGAAGGATGTATATGTACAAAAATACATCTTGCAGTCTTTGTAGTCATTTAAAATTATGAACTAAGATGGTGTTATACTGAGAAACAGATAAGCAAATTGTGGTATGTACATATAATGAAATATTATTGATATAAATGATGAAATGGACAATTTTTAGAGGAAACTGGAAAGACCTTAATGAGCTAATACTGGGGGACAGTTTATATGATGTAACACTGTAGAGCAAAAATATTTTAAAATACTTTAGAATTCTAATAAATGAAATTATAAACCATAAGCTCAAAAGAACAAAGGTAAAGCATGTCACTCATTTCCTGGCAGAAAGTGGTGGACTTAAAATGCAGAAAGAAAAACACATTTTAAGATATAGCCAATATGGGATTTTGTTTTGCTGGACTATGTAGCTAAGTATCCATCCATCCATCCATCTATCTCTCTATCTCTCTATCTGTCTATCTATATTTAAAAACTTCCCAATAGTAGGAAGTGATAGTGGGATGGAAAGAGTAGATTTTTTAAATGCTTGTAAGTTTAAAAAAAATCTAAACTACTAAAAATATTTAGATCTTTCTTACTCCAAGTCCAGTGCTCTATTTATTCAGTGTTTGGGAATGGCTAAACAAGTTGTGTCACATGGATGCAATGGAATATTATTACTGTGCCATAAGAAATAATAAATATGATGAATATGGAGAAGCATAGGAAGACATATAAACTTATGCACAAGCCCAACCAGGAAAACAAAATACACAATGAACACAGTAATGAAAATGGAAATAATAATAAAATGCCATTGAAATTGAATTCTATAAAATTATGATGAATATGTTTGACTTCAAAGAAGAAATATAAGAAAGCCTCTCCCTTTTTTTCTTCTTAGAGGTAGAAAATGATGGGTATGGAAATGTGTGTGTGTATGTGTGCGTGCAGACTTTTTCAGTGGATTTGCTAAACTGTTTTGTCCCCTTTTAAAAAATTCTTTGTTATATGAAATGGCTTTTGGGGTAGGGGTAGTTGGGGAGGGCAGCAAACGGAAAAGATGTAGGTGACATGAAAACTAAAGATATCAGTAAAATTTTATTTTTTAAAAAGGAAACGGTTAAACAAAACTGAATAACAGCATCATGTCTGGAAGTGTGGGTAACATCTCACACCTATTGGTCCATCTACTACCTCATGACATGCATCATTATCAGTCTTTTGGATCTAAGATTCTTCTAGGCTTTCTCCCACTTTACTACATACAGTTGCTACAATCTTTGTTTTGTTTTTTTTTAATAAAAGATTTTTGCTACAATGGTCATCTGCTGAGAATTGTATAAAATAAAAATTCCTCAAGCCAGCAGTTAAGACCCTGTATCACTTGAGTCCCCTTTCTCTCACTAATAAAATTTCTCACTTGTCCTCAATTTAGATTCTTGCCTCTAGCCAAGCTAATGAGTGTGATACTATTTGCCCAGATTTTTCATTTCTTTCTCTATGTTCTCTTCTCTCTATCTAAAATACTTTCCCTTTCTCTTCACCTGACTTTCTTTAAAGCCAGATAAAATGCTTCTTCCTGGAAATCTCTCCATGACTGTCTCCATCTGACTCTGTTGTGCCTCTGCTTAGTCAGTACTCTTTCAATACTTATAGACTAAGTCTGTTCTGGTAGAGAATCCTATTATGAAGAACATTATAGCTAATTTTTCCTATGGCCATGAAAAGAATAAGCCTCTTTAAGGAATGTAGTGCTGGGTATGTGGTTATTTAAAGTATTTAGGACACATTAATTCTTGCTCAGGCATCATAAAGTCCTTGGGAGGGGGGATGAAACACTGTTCCTTGCCCCACAGGTCTTGAAGAAAGTTCTCCCAGAAACTTCAACTATGGTCCAGCCTAACGCACAGTGACTGTACTGTTAATGTACACGTACCGGGCAGATGGAAAGATTTCACAGTTTATTAATAAAAAACACTTGGGTTCACATTAGGGATTGTAAATCATATCGATATATATAGAGATATATTTTCCTTTTTCTCAAAAACTGAATTCAGGCCACAAACTTCCCAACAGTACCCTCATTAAATGGGTTTCCTTTTCATTGAGCACTACCTTCCTGAGCCTGTTTGTGAAACCTGCCAAAAATGACATTTTCCCTCAGTCACTGGTTAGGTATGGCCAACGACTTGGCCTATGGACTTAGGCCTTCTCAGGTGTGAGAAGGTTTGTCAGTCTGGAGATGGTGAATCCACTGCGCAGAGAGCTACAGTAAAGGCCCATTGGAGCAAGACCAACCTGTTATAAAACAGTGAAATTGGCAGTTTTCTCTTGTGCCCTTGCTACCTTAGAGGAGTACTGCTTTGTAGCTGCTCTGATACCAGACCCCCCCACTAACATTCCTCCACTCAATGATCATTTACCAAATAGAAACAACCTAGGATTAACAGGCTGTTGAGTTGGAAAATAACTAATAGCTAGCTGATTAACTAGTATTTTATTGTGGAAATTACTAGTAGACCAATAGTCAGTATTACTTTAAATCAATAAATGTATATGGAGCATCTACTATGTATTAGATACTTGCTAGATCCTGTTTGGAATAGAAAAGTGAGTAAGACAGAGTTTGCCTCCTCAGTCTAATTGAAAAGAAAAGGCAAATGCACATAAAATCTACCTGACAAAACAAGGCAGTACCAGGTGCTAAGTAAATAGTACAGATGGTTGTAGGAGGTCAGAGAAATGAGATCATTTGCAGTTTATGTGGTCAGGAAGTAGGATCAGAATTGGCTTAATGTGTTATTCCTCCCAGGGGTACTTCCTATTCAATCATGGAGATGCATGGAAATTTAATTCATCAAAAAAAATTAATGTACAAGGCAATTGCTTGAGGACAATTCCTCAAGGAGCTTACATTCTACTGGGGGCTATGACATGTTAGAGGTAGGTAGATACAGGGGAATTGGAGTAGAGAGAAAGAAGCACTTAGCTTAGCACTTAGCAAATGGATGGATGGGGAAGGCTTGATGGAAAAGATGGCAATTGCACTGAGTTCTGAAGAAGATTGAAGATTCATTAAAAGATGAAGAGGAGTTGCATTACAGGCGTGGGGGATTACTGATGTTAATACACATTGACAGCAAATATTGTATTTTGAGCAACTGATAGTTCAGTTTGACTGGAAAAGGGGGTATATGAGAGGGAAGTAAGGCTGCAGAGAAAAGTTGGAGCTTCCTGGTAGAGAGCATAAATGCCAAGCTCTAGTTTATCTGGAGGCAGTTAGAAACCACTGAAGACTTTTGAGAATAGGAGTGACATTGTCTTAAGAAAGGGCACTGCTCTTGGTGCCACAAGATCTTAATTCAATTCTTAGTTTTAACACTTAGACTTTTCTTTCTTTCTTTCCTTCCTTCCTTCCTTTCTTTTTGTATGTGACCATCCTTGAGCTAAATGATGATGAAACTTTGATCAGGGAAGATGATGGGAGGAGGGAGAAATTATACATTTTGATGGAAAGAATAGGAAGGAACTGAGTGGAATTGAAAGAAAGAGAGACATGACTGGGTTCAAGAGCTCATGGATTTTGTGGGGTGAAAGGAGAGACTAAAAAAATGTAAAGAGCAGATAGCTTGATATAGTGGAAAGAACACTAAATATAGACTCAGAACCTGAGTTCAAATCCGGATTATTTTACCTATTGCCAGAATAACTTTGGGTTTTGATTTATCCATTCATAAGTGGAGGGAAAGAGAGAATAATATGTATAATAATTGTAACATGATCTGACACTTTATACATACTGTCTTGCAGAATATTGTACATCATCTTTTTTATATTTTTGTATGGCACAACTACATATAGGCACCTTAAGGAGAGGGAGAGGGAGAGGGAGAGGGAGAGAGAGAGAGAGGGAGAGAGAGAGAGATCCTTTCAGCTCCAAATCTGATGAACCTACAAGCTACTTCTTCTTTTCATCCTCTTCTTTCTCATTTGTAAAAAGAGGATAATACTACTAGCAGAGTGCTACACTGCAGGGCTATTTTGTCAAAAATGCTTTGTAAACCTTAAAGAACCATATAAAAGTAGGGTACTGTTGTCAGTGTTATTATAAGTAACTTCCACTGATGCCTTATTCATTCATTCAGCAAGTATTGATGAAGTGCCTTTTATGTGCAGGAGCTAGAGATATAGAAACAAAAGTAATATGGTCCCTGTCCTTAAGGATCTTACATTCTCTTGTGGATATGTAACATATGCGCACCCATATGTAATTTTTATCATGATGTAGAGGTGAATCTGAGTTCTCAAAGGCTAGGCCAATAGAGCCCATTCTCTGACAAATCTTACCAAGTCCTTAAAATATTATCTCAATTTTGTATTTGCATTTCCCACACTTAATTTGGCACATGTTGGCACGTAATAAATGTGTTTCATTCATTTATTCATAGAAAAGGCTTCAAGTGCTTTGACTGACTATATGCCTGTTTGTGATCTGGAGACCAACATAGCTAAATTTAGAGAGGATCATTTCAAGTGTGGCTTCAGGGTGATGAATTTTTCAACCACAAATCTTAAAGACCATCTACTAAGTCATAAAAGGGTTGTGATGTATATTATTGGATGGAGTGTGTATAATGATGAAATCTTTGAAATATTATTAATGGCAAACAAGTAGGGAATATAACTCTGGGCAGGGGTTTTTCTTGGCAGGGCTTATATCATCTATTAAATCTCCTGATGGGTCGGTCCAATTAGACAAGTAAGCTGTCTTGGTGCTGGACAGGGCTCTCAAGTGTTACTGAGCCATTCCACCTGTTTCCCACCTGGGTGATGGGCAGTGGGTGGCATGTATAATCTATCAACCTCATTTTTGTCATTAATCTACTATGACTTTAGACAAATTGCTTACCTTCTCTAGGCTGGTTTCCCTATAAGTAGAATGAGGTGGTGGGAAGGGTTGAACTGAATGAACTCTAAGGGATGGTTCCATTCTGAAATTCACTAATTCTATTATTTATCCAAGCCCTCTACAATCTGATTACAACCTGCCATTCAAGCTCCTCTTTACAAACCTTTGCCCAGGAAACATGGGGTCACTAACAGTTCTTGAATATACCTTTTATTTTTCCACCTCTATGACTTTTGTGTGTCCACCTCTGTGTCATTCTGCCTGCTTGGTATGCCTTCCCTTTATTATCTTTTTTGGATGACTCATACTCCAAATTCTAATTTGATTTCTCTCTCCATTGGGAACCCTTCCCTGTCTCCAGCTCAAGGATCTCACCTGTCTCTGATCTCCTATAGCATTGGTTGCTTGTAATATGATCTGACACTTTATATATACTGTCTTGCAGAATATTGTAAATCATCTTTCTATATTTTTTGTGTGGCACAACAACACTGTAGGCACCTTAAGGAGAGAGACTATGACTTAGTCATCTTTGTATCTTCCATAGCTCATCACTGTGCCATATACTTAAAAAGAGCCTAATGAGTATCTGTTGATTGCTTCACCTCTATGATTTGGGCTGGTCTCACCTTTGTAACTACCTTAAGAAGAAAGAAGTGTTGATGGTCACATCCTTCCTACCCAGGTCTCCTCCTTCACTCTAGTCCTGCTTTAGTCTCCTTAGTGAAAGGGAACTCTAGGATCACAGGATTAAAAATGGAAATGGACTTCATTGACCACCTGATCTAGCTCCATCATTTTACAGATGAAGAAACTCAGACCCAGAAGTTAAGGGACTTCTCCTAGATCACTCAAGTATACTTGTAGGACAGAACTGGTTCTAAACCCAATTTTCTCAAATCAAAATCCAGTTCCATTTCCAGTACACAACAGAGGCACTCTCTCAAATTGTGTGTTACTTGGAGTTGAATACCTGTGATCCTTAAGAAAACAATTCCCTCCAGCCTCAGAAAAAATAGCTCTATTTTCCAAGAAAGCTTTAGAAAAAAACTGCATTTTCTTCTCTCTTGGGGGAGGGGAATTTTTTTCCCTTATATTCTTTTTTATTCTAGATGCTTTTGTTTATTTGCTTTGTTTCTTAAGTGAAAAGAACCTCAGGCCAGCAGGAATTCTTTTGGTGGGCCACAGTATATAAATAACAGCACAAAGGAGTGGTTGTCCCCTTGGCAAGTGTAGCCAACTTAGGAAGACACTTAGTCCCTCTCCCGCTGGGAAAAGGAGGTTAGCCTTTCGTTCTGGTGGCAGCTGCCAGCCCTCAGCTGTACCTGAAATGTGGTCAGGCAGGACACACTACGCTCCTGCGCTGAACCAGCAAGAGCCATAAACCAAGACCAGGAATGAGACAGTGGCTTAAAATACCAGAAACTGGAAGAAAGGCTATGCAGCCAGGAAGATAAATCTCGTTCTCTCATTCCAGGGCCAGCTGTTGAAGTATTGTAACAAGACCAGCTAACAGATTCAGTCTAGAGAGCATAAACCCAAGGTAAGGGATGAGCCACCTAATTAGAGAATATCAAAAGCATAGTTCATAAAATATCCAAGCTGGAAGGGAACTTCTGTTAAAGAACATGATATGTGAGACCTAGAAGAAGTCTTAAAACATAACATGGAAAAGAAGAGGAAGGGACCAGAAAGATCTATACCAAGTGTTCAAGGGTTCTTAACCTTTTTTGAGTCATAGATCCCTTTGGCAGTCTGTCAGAGCCTGTGGAACCCTTCTCAGAATAATGGCTTGGGTTTTTTAAGGTGTAAGATAAAATGCATTGGATTACAAAAAGTATCAACTGTATTGAAATACAGTTATCAAAAAATTAAGAAAAAGATTTCATAGACCCCAGGTAAGAACCCTTGGTAGCATGATCCCCTTATGGTCTGGATGGCAAAATTGAGGCCCAGGGGATGTGTTTAGCCCAAGATTTCACAATGAATGAATGGCCAAGCAGCTACACTGAAGCAAGATTTCATTCTTCTTTCTTCTATGCAAGAAAACAAATCCGATTTTATTGCCTTTCGCTTTTACTTTTAATGAGGCTTCCCAGTGGTATCTGAGAAGAAGTTGCATACACTGGTTCTTCATTCTCACTATGGTGCCTGAAAGGCCCAGATGTTGTGCTGTAGTAGAAACAGAAGAGGTCTCAGAATCAGGAGACCTGGGTTTGAATCCCTTCTCTAACACTCCCTAGAGGTATGACTATGGACAAGCGATTTTACTTGGCAGAATCTCAGTTTTCCCATCTGTAAAATGAGGATAATATTACTAACACTCACAGAGCTGTTAAAAGGAAAGTGCTTTGTAAACTACATAGCAGTATAGAAACATGAATTATTATGTGCTAGGAACCAAAGTTAAAAAGTGAAGAATTTGTCATCTGACGTCTCAGAGGAAGTACTAAAGGCCCAGACCACTGAAGAAATGGCTCTAGTGGTAATTTTTTAAAAAGTGTTTCAGACTAAGTATAATAGATTCATTATTAATAAACACTGGGGCAACTAGGCAACAAGGAAACTTGTCTTCTTGACTTCAGTTCTGGTCTCAGACACTTAGTAGCTGTGTGACCCTGGCCAAGTCACTTAACCCTGTTTGTCTCAGTTTCCTCATCTGTAAAATGAACGAGAGGAGGAAATGGCAAACCATGCCATTATTTTTTGCCTAGATACTGAATGTCATAAATGGAAAGGGTCAGACATGACTGAAAAATGACTGAACCACAACAATAAACGTTAGATAAATCATTTCATTTGAATGAGAGTCACAATACTCTGTAGTTCAGCCCGAATCCCTATCTACGTTAACTATGGAACATAGCAGAATCTGCTGGTCTAAAACTGTCACCCTACCTTGTCATTCAGCTGTGGACCAGACAAGAGCAGAGAGATGGTGCAGTCACATAAGTGCAATTCAATCAATCAGTCAATACACAGTTATTAAACACCATATGTGATAAGTTAGCGTGCAGAGAGGCCAAAGATCGCCTCTGCCCTCAAGGAGCTTACAAACTAATTTGTCAGATGCCTGTTGATTTCTTTCTTTTTGTTGTTTCATTTTGTTTTCCTTGAGGGTGGGGTAGGGTGAGGTACTTGGAAATGGAGGTGCCAAGCAGCAGGAAGAAGAAACTTGTTGGCAAATATTTCACTTCTGTTTTGTTTGGCATCAGTATTGTTAACCTCACCTCCTTTCTCTCACCCATTATAAATGGGGAGGAAAAAAGAGAAAAACAAAATTTTTGTAACAAATAATCATAGTCAAGCAAAACATATCTATCCCATGACAATGTCCAAAAGAGGTACTTTTTTCTACGTTTTATGCCCATCACTTCTCTATCTGTGCTTCATCATAGATCCTTTGCAGATATGCCAACCCTCTCATTTAATACGGAGGAAACTGAGGGCTAAAGATGTAAAGTGACTTTACCAAGGTCATACAGGTAGTAAGGGACAGTCCCGGGATATGAATTGAGATCTTCCTGACTCCCAGTTCAGGGCATGTTGCCTCTAGACCTGAAAAAGAATTGTGTGTCAACACTGAAGGGTCTGTGATTCCATTATGGTAGATACTTGTTCTACCACCATGACTATGACTCATATCTCATGAGGTGCTACAGCTCAAAAAAAATCCATCTCTTGATGACTTCTGGTGATGAGTCTCTCTGCATATAGCCAGTCCTAAGATGACAAGCACATAGTTAGTCACTGGGCATATATATTCACTATCTTTCCAGTTTGGTGGGACCTGTTCAGAGCTTGACCTTTATGGACATACTCTCTAAAAAAATTTTTTTTCAATTAACAAGCATTTACTTTGTCTCCTTCCTACTTTCTCTCCTGCACCCCTCCCCCATCAGAGCAAACCCCAGAATCTTTGTAACAAATATGCATAGTCAAAATAAATTCCCAGCATGCCCTTGTCCAAAAGAAGTTTTTCTCACTCTACATCTTGAGTCCATCACTTCTCTGGCAGGAAATATGGAACATGTTTTGTCATAAGTCCTCTGGAATTATAGTTCATTGCTTTGGTCAGATTTCTCAAATCTTTTCAAGTTTCATGTCTTTAAGACATTGTCATATAAATTACTCATCTGTTATACTCACTTCATTCCTAGGAGTCTTCCCAGTTTTCTCTGAAATGGTCTCCTTCATAATTTCTTATGACCTAATAATATTCCATTATTTTCATATGCCACATTTTGTTCAGTCACTCCCCAATTGTTGGGTACCCCTTTAGCTTCCAGTTCTTTGTCACTACAAAAGAAAAGCTAAATATATGTTGTACATTTGGATTCTTTCCCTCTTTCTTTGATCTCTTTGGGATATATAGAGTTGCAAGTGGTATCACTGGGTCAAAGTGAATGCCCAATTTAGTAATTTTGAGGATATAGTTCTAAATTGCTTTGCAAAACAGCTGGATCAATTCATAGCTCTACGAACAGGACGTTTGTCATTTTCGTTATTTGGTCATCTTTGCCAACTTGAAGTGGAAGCCCAAAATTATTTAATTTTGGATTTGTCTGATTACCAGTAATTTGGAACATGGTTTTATATTGTTTTATATTGATATCTTAGATGTCTTCCTCTGAAAACTGTTTGTTTATATCCTTTATATGGATTTATAACCTTTTATCAAATGGAGAATGACTTATTCTCATAAATTTGAATCAGTTCCTTATCTGGGCAGAGTCCTCAAGAACCCAGGATCACTTTGAAACCATATAACAATATATCAGGGGACTATAGCTCTTAAAAATAAATGTGACAAGTAACTAATGTTAGAAAAGTCACTGTCTAACAAATTGAAACATAGCCAAGATAAAAAGAGAAGCCAAAGGTAAAAATTTGTGCTTTTAGCACTATCCAGAGGAAACATTGCTCTAATTCTAATTATTAAAACCAGTAACCAAGACAGAATGATTCCTAACATGACAATTAGTTCACTAAGTTAACATAATTTGGCAGGTTCCAGCTCCTGTTGATCTAATTTTATCATAATCAAACCATGTTCTGATTTGTCATTTCTTTAATCAATCAACTAACATTTATTAAAAAGTTTCCTATTTGGCAGAAAGCTAAGATACAAAGACAAAAATGAAACATTCTCTAATCCTAAGAAACTTACTTTCTATGGGAGGAGGGGGGGAGATTCTGCATTTTTGAGGATAAGTACCTACAAAATTATCTAAAAAATAAATGCAACTGAATTTGTGGAAGGAAGACAGTAGCAGCTAGAGGAAGCAGGAGAGGCCTCAGGTGGGTTGCAGTATTTGAGCTGAACTTTTAGGGATAGCTAGGAAGAATTTTAAGAGGTAGAAGCAATTTATTCCAGGCATAGAAGTCAACATTTCCAAAGACAATGAGATGGGAGATAGGATGCCTTGTAATAGGAAAAGCAAGTAAAGCAATTTTGTTGCACTGAAGGAGAATGCTTATGGAAGAGAAGTGTATGAAGGAGAATAATATATGATGTAGATCGAAAGGTAAACTGGGGACAGATTGTGAAGTTAATGTCAAATGGTGAATTAAATGTCAAACAGAGGCATCTGCATTTAATCCTACAGGTAATGGTGACCCAGTTGTTATTCAAAAACATTTATTATGTACCTACTTCTGTGTCCAGTATTGTGCTAAGCCCCTAGGATACAAATTAAGGTAAAGGTAACTCCTCTCAAGGAGTTTACGTGGAGAAGACATGAATATAACTGTGTACATACAAGATTTATAAGATAGATTGGAGACAGTCAACAAAAGAAAGGTACTAGAATTCAAGAGGATTGAGAGAGGCTTGTTTTAGAAAAGGGGATTTTAGCTGAGACTTGAATGAAGCCAGGAAAGCCGGGAGGTGGAGATAAAGAGAAAGGGCATTCTTGACATGGAGCACAACTAGTGAAAATGCCTGGAGCTGGAAAATAGAGTGTCCTATTCAAGGGACAGCAAAGAGGCCAGTGTCACTAGACTGCAGAGTATACTGAAGTCGTTAAGTGTACAAGAAGACTGGGAAAGCACTCAAACAGTAGATTTTATATTTAAGCCTGCTGGTGATTGGGAGCCACTGGAGTTTACTGAATGGGGAGGTAGCATGGGCAGAGCTATGTTTTGGAAGACCAATTTAACATCTGAGTGAAAGGTAAATTGTAGTGAGGAGACATTGGTTGCAGGGAGAGCAAACAGAAGGCTATTGCAATAGTCTAGGCATGAGGTAAGGAAGCCTACACCAGGATGGGGACAGTGTCAGAGGAGAGAATGGGGACATATTCGAGAGATGTTACAAAAATAAAATCAACAGGACTTGGTAACAGATTGAATATGGGGCGGGGAGGGTGAAAGAGAGTGAGGAGTCAAAGAAAACATCTAAATTGTGAGCCTGGGTGACTGGTGCCCTCAACAGTAGTAAGAAAGGAAGGAAGAGGGAAGAGTTTGAAGGAAAGAATAATGAGTTCAGTTTTGGTCATATTGAGTCTGAGATGTTTACAGGACATCTAGTTAGAGATATGTAGAGATATGTTGGAATTTAGGAGAGATGTTGGGGTTGGATGAAGAGATGTGAGAGTCATCAGATGATAACAGATGATAATTGAATCCTTGGGAGTTGGTAAGATTACCAAGAGAAATACTATAAAGGGAGAAGAGAAGAAGACTCAGGACAGACCCCTGGAGGACACCTGTGGTTAGATGACATGACCAGGAGGAAGAGAGAGCAAAGGAGATGGAGAAGGAGTGGTCCGAGCAGTAGGAGAAGAACCAGGAGAGGGAGAACAGTGTCATGATGACCTAGAGACAATGGAGTATCAAGAAGCGGGTGGTAGTGATCAACAAAGAAGTCAAGATGAATGTGGATTAGACAATTAAGACATAACAGGTAACTTTGGAGAGAAGTTTTATTTGAATGATGAAATCAGAAGCAAACTGCAGAGAATTAAGAAGAGAGGGAGAGAAAAGTGTAGGCATTGATTACAGGGGGCTTTCTGGAGGAGTTTAGCCAGAAAGAGAGGAGATAGCAGAGATGGTCAAGTCAATTAGGATGAGGGAGACATGAGCATATTTGTAGGCGATAGGGAAACAGCTAGTTGGCTGGTGAAGACAGGATGGAATGGAATCAGTTGTTCATGGGTTTGCCTTAGCAAGGAGAAGGGCTGCCTCTTCCTATGAGACACGAGCTAAAGAGTAAAATAGTGGCAGAAGACATCTGAATGATATGAGATGAGGAGGAAGTAAAGGGAGCTCTCAGAGGATAGTCCATTTTTTTAGTACTGAGAAATTAGGGTGTTTGGGGGAGTATGAATTTCTAGGTTGAAGTGCCCTTCTATGAGGGCAGGAATTGGGAAGAAAAGAAAGACTGTGAATCAGGCACTGAACTCATTCAGAACAGAGAGAATGTGTTCTGGAAGGCAACAGACAAAAGCTATAATAATTTTGATTGAGTGGTAAACACGGATTGAGTGAATCTCAAAGGAACCGAAGTTAGGGAGAAATTTCATTGAAGGAGGGCTTGGAAATGCAAATGATGAGGAAGGAGGAGTGAGTAATAATGCATCCAGAGCTGGAAAGGGTGGCCAAGGAGGCTCTGTCATCTGCAAGGAGCCAGGTTGCAGTGAAAACTAGAAGATGGAAAGAGTGGAAAAAGAAAGTAGTCAAGATGAAAGCAACTTTGTTGCCCATGGAGCAGGCATTCCATGAGCAGGCAGTGACATAATTAGGCTTCTGCTTTAGGAATCTCAGTTTGGCAGCTGGGCAGAGGACGGTTTGGAGAAGGCATAGACTTGAGATCAATTAGGAGACTACTGCAATAATCCATGCAAGAGTTGCTGAGGGCTTGAACTGGGATAATGGCCATGTGAGTGGAGAAGGACATGGATGTGAGAGATGTTTAGTATTGAAAAGGCTTGGAGACTAATTGTATATGGGGGCAGGGTGAGGGAAAGGGAAGATCTGAGGTTGACTCTGAAGATATGTGCCTGGAAAGATATGTGACTGGAAAGATGATTGGTTACCCTCAAAAGAAATAAGAAAATAGAAAAGAGGGGTATGTTATTGTTGTTTTAAGATAGTGGCATATTTTGGATATGTTGAATTTGAGGTACTTATAGGACATCCAATTCAAAATGTCCAACAGATGATTAGAAACAAGGAACCAGAGCTCAGGAGAGAAACAAGGTCTAGTTAGACTGAGCATTTTATAGGGAGAGGGGGGATGATTGTCGGGGCAATCTTCTAATGGAGATAGATAGGAGGAAATGGGGTAAAAGGTACAATGAAAGATTCTGGCCTTGGTGAAGAAAAGGTCTATCTCTTTATTAGAGACAGAAATGGAGGAGACATTGGAATGTGGGACAAGTGATATCATGAAGTTTTGTGGTATAGCATAGGGGGAAAGAGGTAGCTTCTACAAATGGTCTTAATTTTTTTAAAGTAAATTATGAAGCAAAATCTTCTGAGAGGGTGGGGGAGGGGTGATGTAGAAGGTTTAAGGAAAAGAAAGTGTGGAACAACCTATGGGGAATGTAGTAATCAACTAGGATTAGAAAGATTGCTTTAGTTGTAGTGAGGGCCCATTTGAGATCAGGTAACACATTTCTAGTGGACTATTGAGCAAGGCTGTGTAAGTTTCCTTTAGCACAATTTAGTAGTATATATCTAAAGCCAGAGGAGGTAGATGGTCAGAGTAGTCCAGGGTTGGGGACTTACTAAGTAAGGCATGAGCATGGATGGGACAGGATGGTAAGAGATTTGAGAACAGTGGACAGTTTAAAGTTGAACTAATTAAATATAAAGTCAAGACTAGAGATAGAAGAAAGTGAAACTGGATCAACAGTAATACCCTGTAGAATATTCTAGATGGAGGAATTAAAGATCCTGAGGAGAATAAAGAATGAATTTAACAGGTGTAAAGCATGAGGAGAGATAGAATGATAGCAAGTTAGAGAGGACCACTCCAGCCTAGTGTTCCATGTAAATGTCAAGTACTAGTTATCTTGCCAAAAACCTTCCCCATTAAAAATTGATAAGTTGGCATTTTGCTTTATAAACAAACCTCTTGTGAGCTTGCTTAGTGTGAATTAGAACCTGATCACCACTGGGTGAATTGATCAAGGCAAGCTTCTGAATCTACAATGCTGAAAATATACAAGCACCCATCACAATCCTGCCAAGGCACACATACCTTCTATATGCCTAGACTCTGCAGCTGCCAAGGTTTTTGTTTTTTTTATCTTTAGTATCCAATAACTACAACATTCATCCTCATTCTCCCTTGTCCCAAGCAAGAGAGGTAGAATATTATAAATAGGTTCAAGATCATTTTGGATAAATTTGTGTATGGCAGATTCAAAATAGGCTAGTGAGAGAGCTTAGGCTATTTGAGAAGTCATGATTCCTACCTTCAAAGAGTTTACAGTCTGTTGTAGAGGTAGAATATATACATGTGGAAAGTTGAACATCAATTTAACTAAGAGTTCAGTACAGCTGAAGATATATCACCACGCAAGTGCATAATAAGTGCCTTTTTCTCACTCATTTGTTAATTCATTCCACACAATACTGGACTGTTTGGACCTGGGAATGCCTACATGAGGGATAAGACTGAATAACAGAGACATTTCTTATATCAACTTTTTAGAATCTTCTTATATTGGGATCACTAGGAAATGATTACAAGCCTAAAAATTATGAGATCATAAATCCTTGAGTCAATTACCTACCTTTTTTTGGATCTCAGTTTCCTTATCCACAAAATTAGAGGTTTGGAATAATTGAACTTGGAATTGTTCCTTCCAGGTTTAACTCCTTTTGTAGAGGGTACTCAATCTCATTCTTCCATAGGAAGGCTTAAAATAGTTTCCACTCAGGCATTTTCCTTTAGGGACAGTGAAATGACTCTTTTTAATGCTATATCAGTGTAAGCTTTCATTTTGGTGAGCTCCCCACACTGTTAGCTGACAGGGATTAAAGTTCCAGTTCCATTTATATTTACTTTGGAGATAAAGCAAAAATAAATAGCAACATTTCCCCTATGCCATGCTCTCACTGCTACTTCTGTCTCTGGGGACAGTGGGCTCAGACTTAACCAAGTTTTTCCATATTATTCTTCCACCAAGTTCATGTCCAAATGAATCAGTCCTAGACTCTGTTAAGACTGGGTCCAGAATGTTTTTCCTTGACATTGGACTATTGGACTGTAAAAGTTGACATGGACTCTGCTCCTGGACCTCTGCAACTCTCTTCTGACCTTTTAAAGTTAACAAGATCATAGCCTTATCTATCCTTCTTCACCCCAAAGCAGGAAGAATAAATGCAAAGAGGAAAAGAGTAGAAACTTATCTTCTTGGGCTAGTTGTCAGCCTCAGATGTGGAGGTTTTTCCCAGGCAGGAAGGAATCAGTCTGAGCAGTGCAGGGAGAAACCCAGAATGACTGAAGTATCTTTTGAATGCATGCCAGCTCTAGCACAAGAACCATTCAAAGAGGCATCTCTTCACATGGTAAGTGGACCAGAACCGGTAACAGAATGTCTGCACATTTTCCAAAGTTCATGTGGGGATTGCATCAGCCGAGTACATCATATATCCTCATAAGAGCTGGGGCCGGGGAGGAGGCAAGATGGCAGAGTAGAAAGATTCACATAGGCTAGCTCCGAACCCACACCCTATAAATCACCTGTAAAAAGAAACTCCCAACAAATTCTGGAGCAGTGGAAGCTGTGCAGCAATGGACTGGAGGAGATTTCTGTTCCAGAACGCCCTGAAAAACCGACACCAAAGGTCCGTCATGCACTGGACCTGGAACAGAGCCCAGCCCTGCCTTGGCCACATGGCCCTGAGAGGAGCAGATCCAAGCAGGCTTCAGGGACAGAATCTCCAGTGGCCGCGAAGGTCCCTTCACCCACAGGAGCTACAGGTCGTTGAGAGAGACTTCTGGGCTGGCTGAGAAGGGAGTGGGGTGTCTCCATAACTCGGGCCCCCTCGGGAGGCAGCAGTGGGGGGGGAGCAGCAGACAGGAGCTTGGCTCCATTACTGAAGGTCTCCGCATAAACCCCCTGAGGGAACTGAGCCTGGGAGGTGGCCCTGGCCCCACCTGAGAACCTGAATTTAATCTTACCCTGAATAGTAGCCAGGACACCACTGAAAGCCCTGAGGCTGGGAAGCAGCATTTGAATCTCAGATCCCAAGCACTAGCTGGGCAGATCTAGGCTGGGGTGGAGAGGAATATCAAAAGTCAAGTAACTGGCTGGTAAAATGCCCAGAAAAGGGAAAAGAAATAAGACCATAGAAGATTACTTTCTTGGTGACCAGATGTTTCCTCCTTTCCTTTCTGATGAGGAATAACAATGCTTACCATCAGGGAAAGACATAGAAGTCAAGGCCTCTGTATCCCAAACATCTGAAATAGATATCCAATGGGCTCAGGCCATGAAAGAGCTCAAAAAGGATTTTGAAAATCAAGTTAGACAGGTGGAGGAAAAACTGGGAAAAGAAATGAGAGAGATGCAAGAAAAGCATGAAAAACGGGTCAATACCTTGATAAGGGAGACCCAAAAAAATGCTGAAGAAAATAACA
>CM053769.1:283189843-283200200 GCA_028658325.1 Potorous gilbertii | reverse complement strand
GATGGAGGGAAATATAGTTAGTCTTATACAACATGACTATTATGGAAGTCATTTGCAAAACTACACAGATATGGCCTATATTGAATTGCTTGCCTTCCCAAAGGGAATGGGTGGGGAGGGAGGGATGGGGAGAAGTTGGAACTCAAAGTTTTAGGAACAACTGTTGAGTATTGTTCTTGCCACTAGGAAATAAGAAATACAGGTAATGGGGAATAGAAAGTTATCTGGCCCTACAAGACAAAAGAGAAGATGGGGACAAGGGAAGGGAGAGATGATAAAAGAGAGGGCAGATTGGTGATAGGGGAAATTAGAATGCTCGGTGTATTTGGGTGGGAGGCGGGGACAATTGGGGAGAAAATTTGGAACCCAAAATTATGTGAAAATGAATGTAAAATGTTAAATAAATAAATGTATATTAAAAAAAAAACAAAAAAAAATAAAGAGCTGGGGTCATGAGCCAGTCCCCTATTACAATATGACCCTTTGATTTTCAGGTTAGAAGGGATCTTAGAGATTATCTAGCGAACTCCTATATTTTACAGATTGGGAAGCCCCTAGAAAAAAGTGACTTACTATAGGTCCTGTGATCCTATCTAATATACTCAGACTAGCAATCCTTTCCCAGAAATTCCAATATGGGAATCGATTACTATGTCTTTATAATAGTAGAAGTTAAGTCTAATTACAGTAGGGAGATGATTTAGGGGAAAAAGTGGCGGAACTGGGATTTGAATTCAATTCGTCTGATTCTTAAAATACCACCATGCTCTCAAAATGGGGAACCTAGTAAAATTTAATATTAGCCCAATAATCCCTAAGATTTTTTAAAATTTTGCTGTGTTTTGTTTTTGGGTTTTTGTTTTTTATTTTTTTGCCTTTTCAGAAGCTTGACTACCATTATACTAATAATCCTCTGGTCTAAGATGTCTCTGCTGAAAAAGGATTTTGGAACCAGAGAATCTGTGCTAAAGTCCTATGAGAAGTGTTGATGATGCTCATTCTGAATTCTGGGTACATATTGGGTTTCTGTCCCTTGGCAAATGTGCCTCATGTAATATTGCAAAAACATGTCATTTTAATGAAGGTGATATGACTGATGATTGTTTAGGTTTTGCCAGAATTTTCAAGAAACTACAGTCAAGAAGTCTCTTTGAAGCTCTGGCAGCTCTGGACTATGTTCCTTTTTTTGGTATCTATTAAGAAAACAGTCATTTCATCACGGCTAGTGCCATAAATCTGGGCATGGAGGCAAAGGGTTTTTATCTTGTGAAATCACATTGATATCTATTAATGGTGTGCAGGCTGTTTCTTCAGGAGGAAGGTTATCTGACTGTTTAGAAACGCCAACCTCAAATGGTTAGACATCACTATCTTCAGACTTGGGTGAGATAAATTGCATTTAAAAAATGCAAACAATCTGAAGCCGCTGGCTTCCATTCAAGTCGACTGCACCATTTCAGGACTGCAGCTGCCTCTGCACACCAGCCCACAGCAGAGATCATGGGGCCGACTGGAGGAGAAAGAGTAGCAGATGGTGAATGATTGATAACATGCCCACTCCCCAGTGGAGCCTTGCTGGTGACATCACAAACAGGAATGGGAGTAACCTCAGGCTGCTTAGGAACCACCAAAGGAAATTTTTGTTGCACGATGAATTAGCCACCATCAGCCCACTCTTAAAAAAAAAAGTAAAGAAAAGTAAAGAAAAAAAGAAGAAAAAGAATCTAACAAGTCCCTAATCCTCATGGGAAACCAACATCTGTAAAGGCACAATTGTAATTGTTGTGTTGAGCCACTTTGGTTTACATTTCTGGGGCGGGTGTGTCAGAAATATGTCAAGTGGTCAGAACAAGCCAACAATCATTCCCCTACCAAACACCAAATGCTCCAGAGAGGATTACTGAGAAGTAAACATGGTTGAAGAATAGGAGATGCCTTACTGATCTCTAGATAGCCCTTTCTCATCTGAAGAATACTTGAGACTTAACATCTCACTTTTTTGCCTTGGATTGTATAAGCACCCACCAAACCTATGGGGTTTATAAATATAGTTCTGAAGTGACAAGACCCGGCTTCCAGAGTTTCACTGGCACCCTCCTAGCTTCAAAGTTATTATCACTAGTAACTGTTGCTGTTTCCCTCCCAGTCTGATCTCTTTCTTTTTCTTCACCTCATTAAAGGGACCATGCCCTGGCTACTTCTTAAACAGACCTATTCAATGAATGGTCACCTAAGTGAGTCTGCAAAGACCTTGGCTTAAAGGGGCCAAGGTCTCCCAGTGCATCCTGAGTCATCTCCAGTCATCCTGAGGAATATCTATTGGGTCACGGGATTCAGATGACTCTGGAGAAGTGAGGCTGGTGACCTGCACAGCCCTCCCTCACTCAGAACAAAGTCAAGTGCAAGTCATGTCATCATTTCTCTGATGGCATGGTCATCTTTGGCAATGAAGGACGAACATAACCAAGTCACAAAACCAGCCTGGATCCCTTTTTTTTTTAAATTGAAAAGAGGAATGAACAAATATTCATTGAGTAGCTCTTGGGTGCCCAGTTCTGCATGAGGCACTGATGGGGATAATACTTGCTAACAATTATTTGCTATATCTACTAAAATAATTTGCTAGCAATGGCAAACTTCAAGGTTTGCAATATGCTTCTCATATATTATCTCATTTAAACCCACAACAAACATGGAAGATAGATACTGTTTTTAATCTCAGTTTTACAGATGAGGAAACTGAGGTTTAGAGAAGCTAAGTGACTTTCCCAGGGTCACACAGTAAATGTCTGAGGAAGAATTTGAACTCATTTCTTTCTTATTCTAAGTCTTCCACTCTCCAAAATGTCAGGCTGCCGATAAAAGAAAAAATGATGTTGTCCCTTATCACAGAGATCTTGTAGCATAACTAGGATAAGAAATTAATAGAACAGAAAATAATCAAGAATGTTATATATGTATTTAGGGCAGCTAGGTGATGTAGTAGATAGAATGCTGGGCTTCCAGTCAAGAAGATTTATCTTCATGAGTTCAAATCTTGTCTCAAACCCTCATAGCTAGCTGTATGACCTTGGGCACGTCACTTAATTCTCTTTGCCTCATTTTTTCATCTAGGTTGGTAGATTGGTTGCTGTCCTTCATTCTTGAAGATGACCAAAATGACATCACTATGCTAGAGTCAAGTTACAGTGTTTCTGACCTGCTGATCAGAACTCAAGCTCAGAATGTTGTATCACAGGTTGGGCACAAATAGTCCACATGAACATTTGGTTTGTATTCTCCAAATTTGGGTATCTCAAGTTTCTTTTGAGCTACTTCAATTTTTCTTTGCTTATGGAGCACAGCACCATCTCTGATAAGGGCACACTATACTGAGTGGTCCTGTGCCAGTGTCTCCTATATTATACAATCAGTTCCAAAGTTCTTAAGAGAGACCTTGAAAGTGTCCTTGTACTATTTCTGACCACCATGTGAATGCTTATCCTGTGTGTTTCCCATAAAATAGTCTTTTTGCCAAGCCTATGTTTTGCATTCAAACAACAGTGGCCAGCTAATTGGAGTTGCACTCTCTGAAGTACACTCAGGGCATTAATTCAGACCAGACTAAAGTTTTTGAGACTCTGAAAACTAATTTGACCACCACCTCATCACTAGACTTACCCAGTCTGGGAAAACCTTTCACTCTGTATTTTGATGAAAGGAAAGGACAGGCTTTGGGAGTCTTAATCCATTCCTTAGGACCTGACCCCAGGCCAGTTGATGTTTTCATTTACTCCAAATATGTTCCTTGTTCTACATACCCATGGAGCAATCTGGACAGAAAGGGGATATCTGACAGGAAAAAACTATCCTATCAAACATGCCCTTCTATGTTTTGACCTTGCCACAATCATTTTTAATTCTCTCCAGAGAAATTATCTTTTATGCCAGGGAAATTGTCTTTTCTTTATACTCACTTTGTACCTGTTTGGTGTGTTTTTGCCTAACCTCCTTGCCAGGTTTGTCTTTTCCAGAGTGCAAGCCATCAACTTTCAGATGTCAGCCCAGGCTATATACCAACCTCCCTCTGAATCCAAGGTCTCCACTCCAGCCCACTAGACCTAACACAGCCCAGGTTCTAAACCCTTGAACAGGACCCATCAAGGCAGGGACAGCTCTATGCCCCTTGCCAGCAGGAAGCAGTTTCAGAAGCTGAGACCTTCAACCTTTACCCCAAAAGAATTTGGGTTCAATCTGTTTGAGGGGGGAATGATGGAATTCAGACTCTGGGAGCCTCCTTGAGCTCCCCTTGAATCTTCCCACTTAATCTGGCCTTTCTTACTCAAATCTAATCTTCCCATTTGTTCCTGCAGTATCAGGAAGCCCATGGGCTTTTCATTATCATTTCAGGTGTCTGTTGCACTCCCCACCCTTGATCCCATCAAAACCCCATTTCCCCAGGCTGCCATCAAGATCTGTATCCATTCCCATACTGCCCCTATCAACATCTCTGGATTGTCCCACCTGCTTCTCACCCAAACCCTCCATTGTCTTATATCTCCTGATAGCCTCCAGCTATTTCCAGCCTTTGATCCACCTTGGATTCCCTCCTTGGACTTTTCCTCAAGACCCTTCCTAAACCCCTCCTTGCATCACCCTGGACTACCAGACCACCCTGCCCCGCTCTCCCCCTCCTCCTATACTCTTTTCTGTATTTAAGTTCCCTCTTGCCTCCATGAAGGTGCTCAGATGCAATCCAGCTCATACTCTGTCTAGAGTCATGTCATAGAGCTGGGGTTCTATCTGGCCCGCCTGTGAATGCAAGCGTTACAAATGCTTAGGCTCCTTAAGAGGCAACCCAATTTATCGAATCTTTAATAAACTTTGTTTTCTTTGGCTTTAAAAAAAAAAAAAAAAAAGATGTGATGAGCAGGGTGCTCTCAGAAAAACCTGGAAAAACTTACATGAACTGATGCAAAATGAAGTGAGTAGAACTAGGAGAATATTGTACACAGTAACAGCAATATTGTAAGATGATCAATTGTGAATGACTTAGCTATGATCCAAGACAACTCTGAAGGACTTATGATAAAAAATGCTATTCATCCCCAGAGAAAAAGCTGATGGAGTCTGAATACAGATCAAAGCATACTTTTAAAAACTTTCTTTATTTTCCTTGGGGATTTTTTGAGTCTGTGTTTTCTTTTACAATATGACTAATATGGAAGTATGTTTTGCATGACTACACCCAAATAACTTATATCAAATTGCTTGCCTTCTTAATGAGTGGGGTGGGGAGAAAGGGAGAGAATTTTTTAAAAAAAATATTAATTGTTTTTACATGTAATTTTGGAAAAATAAAATATTAAATAAATAATTTTTAAAAAGAAATGGCATTCACATCAATGTTTTTGTTCTGTTAAGATATAATTAATTTTTTGTGATGTTGTTTGGCCATGTTTAATAATTCTTTAAACTCTTCTTAAAGTGATTTTGTATACTATATAGGCATGGGGTTTCTGAATAGCTGATAATCATTTGAACTCTTTCATTTCTTACCCCTGAGTCATATTTTGCAACATATTTTTCACTGTCTTCTTGACCTTTTTACTGAAGTTATAGAGTACTAAGGTATGTTTATTTACTTTGGAGTTTCCTATTAAGTTCTCTCTACCTCCTCATCCTCTACAATAAATGTGTTATCACAAGCTTTAATTATCTTCATGGTGGTCTTTTTATACTCATTATAAGCACTGCAATATGTGTTCACCAAATGTCCCCATGAAAGGATACTTCTTTCCTCAGCAAATTATAAAGCCTCGTTCTTGCTCTTCTTTTTCTTTAGGATGTTTTTTGTGGCTTCCTCCTGTACCATATTGTGAACTTCTGTTTGTAGTTCTTTAGGCACTCTATCTACTAGATCGAATCCCTTAAATGTGTTCATTGCTTCCACTTCATATTCACAAGGCATGTCATCTTCCTGAGTTCAAATCTGTCTTTAGACACTTCCCTGCTGTGTGACCCTGAGCAAGTCATTTAACCCTGTTTGCCTCAGTCCCTCCTCTGTAAAATGAGCTGGAGAAGGAAATAGCTAACCACTTCAGTATCTTTGCCAAGAAAATCCCAAATGGGATCACAGAGTCAGGTATGACTGAGAAATGACTGAATAAGTGACACCCAAGATGTTGATGTTTAATCCTTCCATCTCTTGTTTGACCAAATCCAACTTACCTTGGTTCATAAAGCTCACATTCTAGGTTCCTGTGCAATGTTGATCTTTATAGCATTGGACTTTTCTTTATCATCACCAGACACATCTACAGCTGAGCTTCCTTTTGGCTTTGGCCCAGCTGCTTATTTCTTTCCGGAGCTAGTTGCAGTTGTCCTCTGCTCTTCCCTAGTGTTGGACACCTTCCAACCTGAAAGGTTCATCTTCCAGTGTCATATCTTTCATCATTTTAATACTGTCCATGAGGTTTTCTTGGTAAAGATACTAGAATAGTTTTCCATTTCCTTCCCTAGTGGATCACTTTTTGTTAGAACTTTCCACCGGAACCTTTCTTTCTTGGGTAACCCTGTAGGTCTTGGGTAAGCCTGTAGGTCTTAGGTAAGCCTGCATGGCATAACTCATAGTTTCACTAAACTACACAAACCCTCCATTGACAAGGCAGCGATCTAGTACTACTGCTACTACTACTACTACCTACCTACCTGCCTATCTACCTAACATTTTTATAGTGCTTTAAAGCTTACAAAAGTGCTGTTGTTATCCCCATTTTATAGATGGGGAAACTAAGACTGAAAAAAAGGCTAAGTGACTTGCCCAGAGTCACAGAGCTAATAAATGTTGAAAGCAGTATATGACTCCAAGTCCTGTACTCTACCCCCTCTACCACCTGAAACTCCTTCTTTTTAGCTACAACTTTCTTTTGTCTTCTGGTCTCATTTATATCAAAAAAGTCACTACTGATATAATTCAGTTCTTTTAGTAGCATGTCTACATGTTGGCTTTTGGACCAGAATCTCATATCTAGGGAGTCACTGTTCCTTCTACCTATTCCTTCAACTATTTTCACTTGTTGTTGGTCCCAGCCCCCACTATGAAGTTGACATGGCTACTTAAAACTGCTTGGAGCAAATTTACTTAAACTTGCTTCCAGTAAATGGAACACCATAGAGCTTTTTCATATGTCTTGCCTTTGGATCTTCCAGTTCTCCAGATATAGACATTTTTCCTTCTGTTACACTGTCCTGACCACCTAGATTTATCATCTCTTCTTCAGATAAAGGCTAGGGATCCCTGGGCCTTGTCATCCACCCTGATCCATCCACCCAAATTCTTTCCATTAACCCTGTAGCTGAACCTTCCTATATGTCTTATTTCCCCTAATGATAATGTGAACTCCTCCAGAGCAGAGAGTGTCTCGCTTTTCTATTTATATCCCCAGGAATGAACACAGTAAGAACATAATACTTTTTCATTCATTCATTCACTCATTCATTTATTCATTGCTTTTCTGCCTTTTTCACTGTCACTGCAGAAATGGAAAGGGATTATATACTGAGGACTATTTTATATATATATTTTTTGTTTCCAAGGTTTTCATGAACAAAGAATTTATAACCTAGTGGTAGTATATTGGTGATGTGTCTTTCCATACTTCACTGGGCTGATCCTTGGAAAGTAGACACAATCTGTTTCTAGAACTATATTCAGTCTTCTGTTTGGAGTACAGCAGAAACTCTAATAGGTTATAAGGCAATTCCAAAGGCAGTTTATTTCTGTGAACCTTAATGGAGAATGCTTATAAAGATTCATTTCCATTGATGACAACAAATTAATAAATGTTGATAAATATTATTAAAATCAGTGCCAAAGATATTAATGGTTAAGTCCATTCTCACTTTTTTCTCCTTTCCTTTGTTTTGCTTAGTTTTGCTTGTGAGAAACAAGGAAGAAATAGACAGATGGACAAACAAAGAGATAGACAAAGACAAGGAGAGAGGAAGAGGGAATGAGAGAAGGTAAAGAAGGCAAGAGTTAAAGTAATGGAAGAGAAAATATGATTTGTAAGGGATATACATTTGCCCCATGTTCTTTTTAGGAACTATATCTCTCAGGAGTCTCTGTGGGAGGCTGGACTGTGAGTTTCTTGATAGCAGGAACTGTCTTTTGCTCTTTTTTACATCTCCAGCACTTAGCAAAATGCCAGGCACATTGATAGGCACTTGATAAATGTTTATCGATGACTTGATTGATTGAGAAGTCAGTAATTTTTATTGGGCCTAATTTGAAAAGAACACAGTCATCTGGCCCAAATGGGCTGAGATGGTGGCTCTAGTCTGAGTGTCAAACCTAGAGAGGGAAGAAATAGTGGTTGGGACATGACCTTCCCTTCACGTCCTGTTTGTCTGCATCCTGTCATTGGTGTCCTTAGACAATAAGGCCATGCTGAGAAACCCAGCTTATCCAGGGCTGCTGCTGGGAGAAATAACCTGAATCCTTGCTGTGAATGACTTGATGTTTATGGCCCCTGCAGTGTTACTGAGCCGACACAAATCCAGAGATCAGAGCTTCATAGGAAGATATGTGTGGTGTTGTGTAGCTATGAGAAATGGAGAGGTAGAGTAACTGCCAGTTGATTTAACTCCTTGATGTTTACTTCCCATTCTACTTCCAGTAAACGTCCTTTGTTTTACAGTATCATTTAATTTTCTTGGTGATAGTATTGGTGATAGTCTTGAGCTGTGGGAAGATAGATATGAGGAATGGATCAGGGAGTAACCAAAGGTGGGATATATGAGTGTTGCAGATATGGTTATAACCATTACCACCTTCTTAGCTCAGGTTTGATGTTGGGATCAAGTGGGACACTCAAAAGTCATTGGGAATTTACAAAAGGAAGTTTACTTTGCCCTAACACAGTGAAGATATGCAACAATGATATAACATAGTTGCCCTTTGCTTTTCCCTAAGACTCCATCAGGAAACTTGTCTGGTTAGTAGGTCACCAGAGTATGGTGACCCCCATAGTTTTAGGTACCTGCAAAGTCTAAGAGGCAGAGACTCCATGTGGCAGGAATTTTTATGCCCCCTAGATGACTAGGAAGTTTCACCAAGGAAGCCAGAGACATTTAGGTTCCAGGGACAGTTTTGTCCTGGGCCGACCTCATCTTGGCTGGAGTGGGGTTGGGAAAAGAAGCTGCATCAGGGAAAACTGAGGTCAATAAGGTCCAGGGGAAGCTTTGTCTTCTTTTAGGTAAAACCTATGCATGTTGTGGGTGGGAAAAAAGAAATGGACTCTGAAAACACACAATTAGGCATCCTGGGCACCGCATAAGACACTTCACAGAATTTCCTAAGACTTTAGGCATTCACATTCAGCAAAATTTGGACTGAGTAGGAAGTATATATTCTTAGAACAGCCTTTCTAATAAAAAATATCAAATATCAAAATCTTTGAAAGCTTCTGACTGCTAATAATGTGATTTATTTCTCATTCATTAGTGGTAATAAACCAATCTATAAAAGGTCTAATAAATGCTCTAAGTAGTTACTCTAGCCTCCCCAAAGTTTAACTCTTTGGGAAAATGACTGTTTTATGGCTGTCTGCATATTTGAGTGTTTGGATGCTTTTGACAGAGTTCATTTCTCTTTAGTGCTGCCAAGGCTTACAACTGGAAGGAGGCCCTTTGCTTGGCAGGCTTTACCAGATCTTGGTTAGTGGAATAGCAGAGATGAGTTGCTCAGAATTAGAATGAAGACATGTTGATCACTCTTCCGAACTGTCCAGCGAGATAGAATGCAGTTCAGGGGGCCTCAAAAACTTTCCAATATAGTCTGGGTAAGTAGCATGGCATAAAAGAAAGAACATTGGATTGAATTGAACCATAACACCTCGTCTTGAGAATTGTCACAACCAACCATGTGGCTTATTTACAAACTCTTCTTTTTCATATGTACTTTCAACAACAATTGCATAAAGCAGCTGATTACTCAATGTATCTCTAAAAACTTCATCCCCATATCCATGTCCTGTGTGTCTATAAAAACCAAGCTTTGATCTACATAGTATCTTCTCCCAAGGGTGAGAAGGTCCTAAGTGGTTCAGTGGATAGAGCACCAGTGCAGGAGTCAGGAGGACCTGAGTTCAAATCTCATCTCAGACACTTGACACTCATTGTGTGACTTTGGGCAAGTCACTTAACCCCAATTGCCTCATCCTGGGTCATCCTCCAGTCATCCTGATGAATGTCTGGTCACTGGATTCAGATGGCTCTGGAGGAGAAGTGAGACTGGTGATCTGCACAGCCCTCCCTCACTCAAAACAAAGTCAAGTGCAAGTCATGTCATCATTTCTCTGATGGTGTGATCTTC
>CM053769.1:283143046-283189743 GCA_028658325.1 Potorous gilbertii | reverse complement strand
TGTCACAGGTTCTACAGGCATTTCTTAGCTTTGCTTTTGATAACTGTTACAGGGGTGAGAAACCTGCAGCCTTGAGGCCACATGTGGCTGTCTAGGTCCTCAAGTGCCGCTCTTTGACTGATTCCAAACTTCACAGAAAAAATCCCCATAATAAAAGGATTTGTTCCATAAAACTTGGACTCAGTCAAAAGGGCACCCCCAAGAACCTACAAGGCCTTGAGGTCACAGGTTTCCTACCCCTGAGAGACCCTTCATCCCTTTTAGACCAATGACATCTATTTGGAGACTTGCAAATGATGGTGGCCCTAATGATCCAACTACAGTTGGATTCTCCCCCAGGTTACCAAAAATCTCTTAATTGTCAAATCTGATGGCCTTTTCTCATTCTTATCCTCAACTTCTGAAATGCCAGTGCTTGCCCACACAGTGTCTGGGCCAACAAAATGAAACCCTTGCCTGTGTGGGCTCAGGACGGGGGTCTGACTTCCTTTTTCTTGGGTTTAGATCTGATCAGTTTGGCATTTGAGTGTCAGACATTCATTCCTTCTGTTGGTTGTCTTCTCTGAGCTTTTCTTGATTCTACCCTCTTGCTCTCCTCCCATGCTGTCAAACTGCTTCTCATTCTTTCTTCCTTCCTAAATCCTCATTACACTACTTAACCACAGTGCACTCCAAGGCTCTGTTTTGGGCCTTTCCTTCTCTCTCTCTCTCTCTCTCCACATACTCTCTCTTCATACCTCTCAGTTGCCATAGGTTCATTTATCATCTCAGTACAGATAACTTCTGGATCTGTATATCCAGCCCTGACCTTTTGTCACACATCACCAACTATCTATTGGATATTCTTAAATGGATGTCCTGTAGGCATCTCAGACTCAACATGTCCAAAACAGAACTCAAGATCTTTCTTTAGAAACCTTCTCTCCTTCATAAATTCTCTGTTTCTATTGAGAACACTACAACATGTCTAGACATCAAGGCTTCACTTCCTTCTTCTCTCTCCCACTCCCCCTTACCATGTATCTAATCAGTTGTCAACTCTTGTCAATTATCCATCCCTCTCTGTCCATTTACATGGCCACTATCCTCCTTCAGGATCTTATTGCCTCTTGCTAGGACCCTTGCAATAGCTTCTTAATTGATGTGACTCATGTCTTCCCCTTTCTAATCCATTCTTCACACATCTGCCAAATTGATGTTCCTAAAGTTCAGTTCCGAGATGCTGTCATTCCCCTGGTCAAGAAATTCTCTGTTTCTAGGACAAAATGCATATGATTTTGTTTGGTATTTAAAGTTCTCCACAATCTGGCTCCAGTCTACCTTTTACAAGTTTTTACATACTACTTTCTCACATTTTGTCTTCTAGACAAATTGGCCTATTTACTGTTCCCCATCAATGAAATTTCATTTTCTGTCCCTGTGCTCAGACTTGGGCTGCCTCCATTCCTCTCTCCCATACTTCCTCCTCCCACCTGCCTGCAGAGTTCCTAAGTTTTTCTTCTAGGCTCAGTGTAAGCGTCACATGGATATCCTCTGATCTTCACAGTTGCTGGTGCCATTCCTAACTAAATAATTTTGTATTTATCTTGTGTATAACTTTGTAGTTATTAAGTTAAATACATATTATTTTTTACTCCAGTTAGAATATAAGCTCCTTGAGGATAGGGACTGTTTAATTTTTGTCTTTGTATCCCCAGTGGTCACACAATACATATAACATAGTAAGGACTTAATAAACTTTCATTTAATTGAACTATATGAGTTTAAGGTATCATGCCATATATATATGGTCCTCTATTCCTATCCCTGAAATCCTGTACCTACCATTTTCTACCACTACCCATCTGTCTCCTTCCTCATTCTTTGACTAGAGTGCAAAATAACATTCTTTTTATCATATAGGACCGAGGAAGTGAATCATGTACATGGGGATAATAGGGGGCTAGATTTCAAAAAGGGAGATGGATATGATGGTCTTAGATGAACAGATGACATTCTGTTGTTTTGGAGTCAGAGGAGGAAGCTGGGTTCCATGAATATTGGGGCTGAGTTGTGTGGACTGAGCTCCATTGTTGGCCAATGCTACATTTAGTTCAAGTCAACGGCAACAACCCCTGGATCTCTGAAATGCCAGTGTTTGCCCACACAGTATCTGGGCCAACAAAGTGAAACCCTATTCCTGTGTGGGCTCAGAATGGGGGTCTGGCCTTCTTTTTCTTGGGTTCAGATCTGATCAGTTTGGTCAGCAGCCCCAGGCCATGTTCTGAAAAGCAGGAAACTTGTCTGTGAGTTATTCCCAAGAGTCTGAGCCTGTTGGCCTTGTGTGCCAGCCGTTCTGTTTCCTTGGACTAGGAAATGGGGTGAATGAGGGATGATGGGCAGGAGACAATAAAATGAAAAGAAAGAGCAGTAGGGCTTTAAAAAAATATCCTGTTGCTTGAAAAATATGGTCTTTAGCTATTATTGAATCAAAGAATTTTAGAGTTGGAGCTGACCTTAGAAATCATCAAGTCCAACCACCTCATGTCTTGTCAAAGCAGTCCTGATGTTTATTGTGACTGTCCTCACTCTGGCCTCTGAATGGTTTTCAGGAATTTTACTGGGACCACCCAGAAGTGGCTCTGGTTTGGTTACTGGATTTACAAAATAGAATGGGAAACAGCTTACAGACACTCCTGGGTTGTGTGTGGGTGCATTGGAGAGGAGGAGGAGAAAAGAGACACAGACAGAGAGAAACACAGAGACAGAAGCAGAGAGAGAGAGAGAGAGAGAGAGAGAGAGGGGGAGAGGGAGAGGGAGAGAGAGAGAGAGAGAGAGAGAGAGAGAGAGAGAGAGAGAGACTGAAAGAATTAGAATGGAAGAAAGAAATACAGAGAGAAAGGGGAAAGAGGAAGGAGAAAGAAAGAGAGATAGAAAAAAGACAGAAGAAGGGAGAGGAAGAGAAAAGAGGGGGGAGAGATATGTACCAAGAAAAAGGAGAGGAGAAAGAGAAGGTGGAAAATTAAAAAAAAATAAAGAGGATGAGAGTGGCAAAGGAAGCAAAGCACAGAGACTAGCAGGATCCCATACCTTTTCCCCACATACTCTAGGAACAACTCTCCCTCACCCTCAAAATGGAGTCTCCATATGTTGGGCACAGTTCCCATCATACTCCATCTTTGCCCACTTCTGCAGCTAGGCTTTCAACCTAGTCTTCAAATAGGAGGATGAATATTACCCCCATGAGACTACCTAAGAAAGCAGCCCTTGAGACATGTACATTCATGATAGAATGGAGTTGCCATATGGCACAAGAAAACCAGGCACTCTCTTCGACCCCACTTTCTATCCTCTGTCCCTAGAGGCCAGCTTCTCCCAGAACCAGCCCTTTGTTCTTGATCGTAGGAGATTTAAAACAAAATAATTTCAGTTAACAGTGAAACTTGACTATAGCACAAGCTACTATGACTTTGAGTTCAGCATTTCATGGACTGAACTCTGCCTGTACAATGAGTTTTAATTATGGAAAATCTCAGAAGAATAACAAGGCTCTCATTTATAACGTGTATAACAGGACCCCAGATACCTCCAGCAAGGTTCTAGGAAAGCTTGACTTTTTTTCCCTGCTTCAAGACCTAGTAGTTCAAGTCCTACTTCCTTTATGGTCTGTCCAGAATACCAACCTGCACGGTGACATTTCCCTCCTCTGAACTCTTAAGAGTATTTATTGTTTGGATTGCTCATAATAACTTAAACTGTTAGTTGTCTTTTCAGGTATAAATAATTTTAACTAGATTATATGTGTCAAAGCTTTTTCTTCCAGAGGATAATGCTTACCTCTACTGGTGGTAAAAGAACATTAAATGTTCTTTTAATCTAAGTGATTTGGAGCAGTCTTTTCTAAGGCTGTTAAAAAACTGGAAATTATCTTTTGAGAACTTTATTAATATCCTTTAACAATGTATTCATTGGGGGCTAGCTCTCCCTTCCTCTTCCATCTTTGAATGCCTACCCATCTTGAAGACCCTCTCAGAGGTCAATTTCTCCATAATGCCTTTTTTTATATTTGCCTATCAGTAGTGACTTTTCCCTTCAGACCTCAAGTAAAGTCAATTCAGCAAGTATTATCAAGCTTTTTACATGCTGGATCCTGTGCTAAGTACTAGAAATACAAATACAGGTAGAAAGGAAATCAATCTCTGTCTCCTAATAGGAAGGGAAGAGGACACAACATATACAAGGAAGCAGAAAGGGTAGTTGTGGATGGAGGAAGGTGCCCACAGAAGAACATGGTAGAGAAAGTCCAGAGTTCAGAGAGTCAGGAGTGAAGCCTGGAGAGGAATGAAGATGTGGGTGGCCTGGGCATTTTTCTTAAAATGTAAGTTTTAGGGGTGGGCATCACTTGCTACAATACATGAAGAATTTGTGGTTTAGTCAGTGTGGAGAATGCTTTATGTGGGAACTCCCTCTACCAATGCAAATAGTAACATGAATATGACTTAGAAGAAAAATTCTAGAGTGCCAACTAATTATTCTCTAATATTGTCTGTTAATTTGTATATACATATGTATGACATGTCTATTATACAAGTTAGTACCATGCACATATATAGATGCATATATATAAATATATGTTTATGACTTATTCCCACATTAGTTCCATAAGAAAGGGCTGTGTTTCACCTAAGTATTATTTTATTTACCACTGAATGGCCTTTCTTACTGACCTCTTTAAATAGAAATGCACTTCAAACCTCAACTCTATTCCTTAACCTTTCTACTTAAATAACCCATTTGAAGCAGCAGTCATAAAAGTATATTCCATGATGTTGGGATCCAGATCTTCTAGACCCTAGGGTCTGGACCAGGAATGGGGAACCTGCAGCTTTGAGGCCACATGTGACCATCTAGGTCCTCAAGTACAGCCCTTTGATTGAATCCAAATGGTCCAGGGCCCCAGCTAGACCTAGTCCATAATTTCTCAAAGACTACTAGGCTTAAAGGCTAATTCCCAGTTTCTTGCATAGTATTCTGAACACAGTAAGTATTTAATAAATGTATTTTTTAATGAATGAATAAGTGAACCTTGCTTTTGAATAGAAACTTTTCACTATCTGTCTAAAAAGGCTATTTTTGCTTGTTAATATAGAAGAGGCTAATGGAAAGAAGAAATGAAATGCTAATGTTCTTTCATCCGGCCTTTCACCTCTCTAAAGTGTTTCTTGAATTTTTCCTCCTTGGTGCAATTTTGGTTTGGGCTCAGCCTTCTTACTCATGTATTTCTTACCCAGACATCTTGGTTAGGTACATCATTAATCAATGGCAATATTGCTCTGGATAAAAGCTCCACATTCAGAATGACAGCTGAGTTAGTACTTGTGGAATGTGACAGCCTCTTGCCAAGTTTCTACAGCTAAAAGGTTTAAACCAAATTTATTCATTGGTCTCCTCCCTAGCCTCTCCTCTTCCTTCCCCACCTCTGTCCAAATCTGCACTTCACCAAATCTACAATGCTATAAGACTCCAGCCATTGGTCTACTGGTATTGGGTCTGGCTGAGTTACCAAAAGCATGGAAAAGCCAGTGGGATTAGCAGTCCTTGGGGCCTTGTCAAGTCCCACCAATATCTCTTAAATTATAAGTCACTGACCAATCCAGCAGTGATCTGAATCTGTTACTGGTTTTTATGAGTTTATGGCCCAGGTTTAAGGCCTAGGGGTTATAACCCCCAAGACCACAGAAATCACTGTTATGATTGGATTGACATCCAAATAGGCTAAACAGAAAGGCTGGAGAATAGTTTGATTGGAACATCGAATTCCGTTCCCTCCTCAGAAGTGACTGAAGCCCAATCAATATTGGATTTTCAAACACATCTTGTCATCATTACTCCTCAGAATAAGTTAAACATAATAATCCATCCAAAGAAGTTAGCCCATTTGATATAGTATAGATCAAAAATATTCGTGGTCCTTCATTTCCTTTCATAATTGATAAATATAGCTATTTGGTTTTTAACTCTGTAAGGCCTAATTACTTCAGCAATATGCCAAGTTTTTGGTGTCAAGTTGGAGGAAACAGAGGTAAGAAGAGGGTTTGAAACTTCTAGATAATTAGCTTCTTGTGTCCGTTTAGGTCAGATCATGGAAAAGGTAGTATAGTATTTGTTCTTGCTCTGAACTTTGGGCTGTGATGTAGGTATCCCCAGAATTAAAGTGGAGTTCTTTCCCAAGGAAGGAGAATCGTAGGATCTTATCTGCCATTAAATAGCCTCCCACATTGACCTCAGTAGATGAGAATGGACTTCATTCCTCCAGTCAATCTATCCCCTAGCCTTTAGGCCGAAATAACCCCTAATAGGGGCACCAAATCTAGACATGGAAGGGACATCTGAAATAAACCGGTCCAATTCCTCCCTCCCCCTTCCCTCCTTTTTTCTTAAGACTGGGTATGCCTATCTCATCCAGGCTGGAAATGCAATAAATATTCATGATCCCACTACTGACTTGCTCTATTTCCAAACTTGATCAGTTTCCTTCTCTTTAGGTAGCCTAGTTTCCCTCTTTCCCCCTGTCCCTTTCCTCATTCCTTCTGACCCTATGCCACTCTCAAGTTCCTGGAGACTCACCACATTGGTGCCAGATTTAATGGATACTCAAATGGGTTTTAGCCCACTGAAACTCAGAACCTTCCTAGGCATAAGTCATGCCTGGCATAAACCATCTTACTTTTTAGATGAGGAAAATGAGATGCTTATTCTTCCACCACTTTAAATCTAGCTCCATACAACACAATTTCATCTCTAGTCCTACTGCCATTGAGGACATAAACAAGTAGAATGGAGTTTTTTGACAGACATAAAATCAGTAGTATCAAGAATCAACAGGATGATGGTAAGATGCTTATTACAGGGCTAAGTTAGGATACAAGTAAAAAAGATGATTGATTACATAAAATTTTTTTAAAGAAGTTGTATGCTGCACAATTGAAACAGATATAGTCATTAGAAGATGAAGGGGATTTGGATTTGTGGTTTCTTAAGACTGTGGTAAGGTCCTGGAACTTAAAGACTACAGACTAGATGGCAAGTTGATAGACTCCCCCAAGGCTAAAATTTTAAAGGAAAAGATCCTCCCTAAAGTATTTTTTGGGTTAACTGAGTCCAGATACATCTGAAGAACCAATCAATATACTTGGGGACATTTGGAGGAATTCAGCCTATTTAACTTCCTATAGACACAAAAACAAATGAAAGAAGAGAATTCTGTATCATCACACATACAAATGAAAAACTAGTAAGGAAATTATTAGAAAACAAATACCATAAAAGTGATTCTGAGATATGTAGAATCAAAGTTGCACATCCTAAAGCAGAATGCAGGTAACAGATAAGAGGAAGAGCACAGCTGTTGGATGAGGGGGTACTTTTAGGGGTTGTGGTCAAAGTCAGGGACAAAAGTGGAACCAAGGATTTAATAACTATTATGATGAAGGATATGGAAATTACAGTAGTTTCTCTGCTGGTTATCACAACTATAGACTATATGGTAGATAAGATTGTATTGAGTGTAACTATGGGAACTATGGATATGCAGATTACAGTGGTCAAGAAAGTGCAGTGGCTAAGCATCCCAAGGAGGTAGTAATCCCTCAAACAATCACCAGCTATATTAAGGGGAAACTTGAAGAAAAAATGTGCAGATACTATAGGAACCAATTTTGCAGGATGATGTCTGACAATGGAGAGCAGTTTTCTGTTGACCTGAGATTTCTATTTTGTAAGAGACTTTTAGAATCCAAGACACAACCATGTGCTATTGCATATAGCAGCCAATTAACTTTTTTTGATTTTACTTTGTCCTTTGCCATCTGTGTTATAACAAATGTGAATTGGTGTTTATACAAACCTTATTTGTATAATTTCATGTTATATGATTCCTAAAAAGTAAATCACTTAGTATTGCTTGAAAAAGAGACAGAAAGGTTAAGTGATTTGACCCAGGTCAAACAGGTAGGGATCAGCAGAGCTGGGATTGTAAGCCTACATTCTCCATCTCCAAATCCGACTTTCTTTCCCCTGCACCATGCTGAGGAAAAGTACAGGACAGAGTTTAAGAGAATCTAAGTTTCAAAGACATCTGTGCTAAACTCAATACAGATTAAAATGTCTCCCGGGAATATAAGAGCAGTTGACTTAATTTAGGTCAACCCAGCCTGGTTGATCGTTTTAGAGAGAGTTAAATGGTATTGTTCATAGATCCCATCTCCCCACCTTCTTTCTCATCCCATATTTTGGTATTTCAGTGGTAACTTTTTTTTATTGAATTTTATTTCAACCAACGAAAATTTGCCTTCTCTCCCTCCCACCATGAAGAAAGAAAGACCATCCCCAATTCCCACCCCAACCCCTGTAACAAACAATATACTTAATTTTTAAAAAATCCAGATTGTTCTAATGAATTCCTTGTACATTTACACAGTTCTCTTGAGACAACTCCTGATTTTCTATCTCATTGGTATTACTTTCACAATTTTGTTCTTGAGTTTTCCACCTCTCCTTAGGCTGCTAATAGCTGGCATTTATATAGTGCTTCAAGATTTGCAAAGCATTTTACAAATATTATATGATTTGATTGTCACAACAAGCCTAGGAGGTAGATGTTATTATTAACCCCATTTCACCGTTGAAGAAACTGTGGCAGACAGAGGTTAAATGACTGTACTGTTTAAGTGCTTGGTGCTAGATTAGTGATAACTTCTTAATAAGGATTAATAAGCACCTTGAAATGAATCACTGAACTTCACTGTTCCTCCTGGCCCTACCCAGAGGTAGCATCTGGGATTCTGCCAGGCATAGGTTAGAAATGGGGTTCTACCCGGGCATGGGTTGAGATTTCTCTACCCAAGGAGAAAGGGAAAGGGGAAGGCTACAATAGAGGAGAATTTACTTCGAGAGGAACCAGAAGTACCAAGATAGTCCCTCAGAAATAGAGTTAAATTAAAACGACAGAAGGTCAGGTGAGTCACAGGCAAGAAGTTGAATCCAAAGCACTATTGCTACCAGAGGATCCACAGAACTTGAGGCACAAGCAAAGACACAGCTCTCCCCTTCCCTCCCCTCTCCATCCTTGGTATTATCTTCTGGGCAAACGGCCAGAGGAGTGGTGTACCATCATGTAAACACTGCTAGGCCCATTCTACAGATAGGCAAATTGAAACACAGAAGAGTGTGTTTCCCATTATCTACAGTAAAGAGAAATTTGGAATCACACTTCACCATTAATCAATCTCCCTCAATGATCCGTCATCTTGGAAGGCCTTCTGGAGTGTTGCCAAGAACAGAGATTCTAAGAGAGTCTGGTGGTTAGATGGAAATGTTCTTAGGACATAGGAACATAGATTTAGAGCTGGAAAAGACTTTAAAGGCCATCTTGTCTAAGCTTCTCATTTTGTAGATGAGTAAACCAAGGCCCAGAATGGTTAAGTGATTTACCTGAGGTCGCAGAATGACAGGATTTGAATCCACATCCTCTGCCCCCCATGCCAATATGCCTCCGCCATACCAAACTGCCTCTCAAAAAGACCTCTTGGTCTTCTTTATATAACGCTCACCCAGACCCTTTGGAAGCCCCACATTCAACTGGCTTCAGGGCAGATAGAGTGTTGGTTTAGGCACTCGAGGATGATTTCACTTTTCTTCAAGCCCTCAGTCATGTATGGAAAGTGGAAAGCAAGGCCTAATGAAAGCTCCATGGAAGAGAGGGGGTTTGGAATGAGAGAAAACCACAGAAGTCTTTCCAGAAGGGAGAAAATTGGGCTGTCACTAAAGTGCTATTATCCTGCCTCCTCCAATATTCCTAATCCTCTGAGCTGGGGGAAAAGAGCATCCAGGGAAGTGCTGAGCCTGGCCAGGCACTGGGCTGAGTGAGGCAGGCTGTTTGTCAGAGGAATATGCAAAAGCTGTCTTTTGAATACTCATCACTTTTCAGACACTTCTGCCTCTCCTTATCTAATCTTGGCACAGCTGAGCAACTGGTACCAGCTCTTCCTGAGCATCCCTGCCATGCCCAGCTCAGATGCACTTTCTATTTTCTTTATAACCTACTGAAGGAGCATGAAACCACTCTCTGAAATGTTAGCATGTGTTGGGGAAAGAAATCTGGCAGTGGAATGAATCAGCTCTCTGAAGCTTCCCCCCACCAACAGCTTGTGCTAGGGTTTCTGGAATGGGCTTCAGGCTTCACACAACCCTGACTTGAGCAGGACAGGGGCCCTGATTGATTTAGTTTGTTTGAAACCTAAACAGATCCGTACACATTGATTGCTCTGGTCCAACTCCTCTCCAAAGCTGTTTGGGGGTGAAATACAATAGTTTCTTTGTGCACTTTTGAAGTATTTTGGTTGCTAGATGGAAGTGTTAATGATCCTGAAATTTGCCAGCCCTGCCGGCATCCCCCCAGCCACTCCTTTGGAAAGGGAGTCTGCTGAAAGGTATTGTGCAGGGTTCTCAGTTGGACTTGGAAGTGCCTAGTTACAAGGCCTCATTCCGAAAGTTCCATTTATCTCATTAGGAAGCTGTAGAAATATAAACAGAAACAGGTTTGTCAATTTATAAAACTGTTTCAGAAAGCGATGTTGTAAGATGACATCATGGTCCCTCCCAGGCTGGAGCCTCCTTCCAAATGGAGGCAGAGTTCTTCTTTGGAGGAGCTGGTATTCAGGGCTAAGACTTGGAAGTCAGAGACACCAGCCTTGCATAAGGCACGCCTCAGTTTCTTCAGTGTCTCTCTGGACGTTGTCAGGAAGTGGGGGGTAATTGTGGAGTGGCATTGGAGGAATGTTAAAGGGTCCATTTTCCTTCAGCATATCTCTCCTACTGAACTATCATGACTTGAAACATCCACCATTAGAGATAATGATAAAGTGTAGTCTAGAAGCCACATGTTGCCCTCTAGGCCCTTTCCAAGGACATGTCACCATGACCACAGGTTCCCCACCCCTGCGCTAGACCCATCTAAGCAAGTGGTACAGATACTAAATGCTAGGAACTTAAATGTAGGAGAGCTCACAGTGGGTTGGGGTGAGTACACAGGGGCTTAGCTACCCACAGCCCACAGTGTGAAGCATTAACTGGAAGAAGACACTCATTGAGCACTTAAGCACCCCTACCCAGTGGAGGAGTCTGTGCCAGGCACTGCAGAGGAAATGGAGAAGAAGAAAGCATGGTCTCTGCCCTCACAGAGCTCATAGTTTGGCAGGGAGATAAGACTTATGTACACAGAATGACAATGAAGTGTATAAGAGAGGTTCAGAGGGCTCTGAGAATTTAGGGAATGTGGCGAGGAAACTGAATTTGTAGTTAAAGGACCTGGGTTCAAATCCTGACTCTATGCTACCAGTATGCAAGTCCCTTGACCTCCTTATGTCCAGTGTCCTCATTTGTAAACTGAGGGGCCAGACTAGATGGTTTCTAAGGTCTTCTCTGCCTCTAAAACTCCAATATTTGGAGATTACTTCAAGATCAGGACTCTTAACCTTTGATTGGTGAACTTTAAGACTTTTTTATGTATAATTATTTCAACATAGCTAGTTTCCTTTGTAATTCTATGTATTTAATTTTATGCATTTAAAAACATCATTCTGAGGAGGGATACATAGGCTTAATCAGACTGCCAGAAGAATCTATGGCATAAAAAGGGTTAAGAACCCTTGGGCTAGATAGATGGAGGGAATCAAGGAAGGAGGCTACATTTGAGCTGGAGCTTGAAGGGCCAATAGTATTTCAGCAGGAATAAAAGGAGAGGATTACTATTGTAAAGATAAGGATATGGCCACTCTACAGCTTTCCTCTGTCCATGCAACACCTTTAGCAGGTCTGGGTTTGGCTAGAAGGCTTGGTGTCTCATGATTAAGTTGCCATAGAAGCACCACTTGGGTTATTTACAGGTGCAGTTTGATGGGTAGTTCGAGAACTTCCTAAGAAAACCCTAAAGCAATACAGACCATAGAAAGCCAGAGCTTGGAAGATCTTAGGACATAGCACATAAAATGTCCAGAAAGGATGGAATTTTACAACAAAGAACATAGAACAAGAGATGTCATAGGGAAAGGGATATTAGAACATAGCACATAGCACGCAGAATATTAGAACTGGATGGAGACCTTAGAAATCATTTGGTACAACATGTGAGGAAATAAAAAACCAAGGAAGAGCAATAATTCATTCAACATTATAGAATGAGTATCAAAGTTGGAATTAAAACATAGGCTTATGAACTCCAGTCATGGAATATTCCCACTGAACCACCCTGTCTCATTCTCTCTCATTTGTTGCTTAGAACTATATATAGGCCACTGGTGGCTGAGAGTGTGGCTGTCCCACAAAGACCTTCATTCTTTAATCCTGTTCTGTCTTTAGACCACAGTAAGCAAAAGGAATAAGGAAAACAAAACCTTCCTGTCCCTCAGTCTCCCTCAGGAATAAATCATTAACTTTTCCAGATAATTAACTCCAGCGTTAAATGTGGAAAGGCAGAGGATTTCCCTGGGAGGTTTCCAGATGAATGAAATCAGACAGAGTTGTTTTTCCAACTTCACTTAGGGCCACTGATTCTTATCTGTCTTCCCTTCTATAAAAGGCAGGAGCTATCAAAGTTACCTCCCTAACATCACGTGGACCCAGGGCAAACTCATTTGGAAAAAAGGGGATGGATCCTGATCAGCCCTATACCTAGGGGACAGGTTGAACCCTGGGCAACCCCACAGTTAGAGGAGAGACCAATAACAAGCAAATCTATTTGCCAAGAACTCCAACAAGAGAGGACTTAGTCAGTTGTTGGTCTTCCCCTTGAGGCAGCTGGACTTCAGCCATCAGGAGGACTTGAGGATGGAGGATTCAGTAGGGGGCCATGAAATTCCATTCCTCCTGGGATGGTGGAGAGAGCATTATTCCCAAAGCAACAGCGAGCACTAAGGATTCAATTCCACAAACATTTTTTAAGCATCTATGAATTCATAGGCTTTGTACTGAGATGGAGAATACAGAGACACACAATACAAGCCCTACTCTCAATGAGAGAGGGGCAAATATACAAATAATGATGATACAAGTGAGAATGAGAAAAGTGAACAGGAAATATCCAGGCACAGTGTTAGGAGAAATTTAGGGGTCTGACAGATCATTTTCATTTGAGGAGGTTAGGGATGGCTTTATAGAGGAGCTGGCACCTGAGTTGGACCTTAAAGAAAGGGAGGGACTTCAGTAGGCAGAAAGGTCTTGTTTATTTTTTATTTATTTTTGAAGTAGAGGAATGACATCAGAGCACTGATTTAGGAAAATCATACAGGCTCCTTGGGAAGGTGGGGTTAGAGGGAGGAATAGACTTGGAAACAATGAGACCGATTAATGGCATTAGAATTAATTGAGGTGAGAAAAGATTAACATGATCTAGAGTACTAGCAATGGAAGTGGAAAGTGGAAAGTTGGGGTGACAGACACATGAAATAGAGCCGAGGTAGAATTCAGAGGACTTGGTGACTAACAGGGTGGGGTGCTGATGTGTGAGCAATGAGTGAGAAGAAATGGTCCAACATGTCTTAGAGATTATTCACCTATCTCAGAACTGCTCCCAACTGGGAGGATTATGACACTTTGAACAGAAGTAGGCAAGTTGGGGTGTAGGAATAAGTTCTTGTGGAGAAAGGAGGTCGATAACAATAACAGCTCAGATTTCTATGCCATTTTATGGTTATAAAGCATGTATATACCAACCTGGCAAGAAGATAGGCTGAGCAAGTTTTAATACAGGAGAAGGAGCATCTCCAAAGTAAGAGGAACCTGGGTTTAGATCCTTCCTCTGACACTCTCTGTGTGATCTTGGGAAATGCCTTAGTCTTCTTGAGTCTTACTTCCCTGACCTATAAAATGAGTTGGTTGGATTAGATGGTTTCTAAGGTCTGGTCTGGATATTTGATCCTATGATCTCACTTTCCGTCTACTCCCATCTTATAGAAAAGGAATGAATAATACCAATAGTTGACATTTACATACATGCCTCAAGGTTTGCAAAGCACTTTTTAATAGATTATCTCACTCAATCCTCACAACCCTATGAAATGCTTATTAACCCCATTTTACAGATGGGGAACCTGTGGCTAAGATTGGCTTAGGGTCACAGAGCTGGTAAAATGTCTGAGGTAAAATTAAAATTCAGGTTTTGCTGATGTCAGGTCCAGCAATCTCTCCCCTGTGCCACCTAATAGAGAAAATTATCAAAGGTTAAGTGACTCACCCAATGTCAACACAGCTACTTTGTGGCAGGACCGGGACTCAAACCCTGCTCTTTAGACCCTAGGACTAATCAGTACTCTTTTCACAGAATCAGTCAATTGATCAATCAGTAAGCATTTATTAAGCACCTTGTATGTTACGGACGCTGTGCTAGGCACTGGTGATACAAATGCAAATAACAATAACTAGCATTTTTAGAGTGCTGTAATGTTTGCAAAGTGCTTTACCCATCTTATTTTATCCTCATCACCTTGGGAGGCTGTCCTATTACTACCACCCCCATTTTACAGATGAGGAAACTAAGGCAGTCAAAAGCTAAATGACTTTCCCAGTGTCATATAACTAGTGTCTGAGGCTGGATCTAATTGACTTTCAGTCTATTGTGCCTTATTGATTGCAAAGATGAAACAATTCCTGCTCTCAAGATGTTCACAGTCGGTTCAGATTGAATCCAGCTCAGACTCTGTCTAGTTGAGATTCTATCTGGCCTGCTTGTCACTGCAAGCATCACAAATGCCAAGGCTCCTTAAGAGTCAACCTAATATGGCAAACCCTTAATAATTTGTTTTACTTTGGCTGGAAGAAGTTTTGAGTCAAATTTATTTGGCAGGACTCAGCATATTGTTATTTTGGGGTCCTGAGCACCCTAAACCTCAATATGGTTCCCTGACCCGGGGAAGTTCAAGTTCTTCTCCAGCCAAGACTGGAAGGTATATAAGCCTTCCCTTCTCCCTCTCCAAGTACCTTGGAAGTATTTTTTGGGGGCCTGATCTCTCAGATCTGGGTAGGTCAGATAGCTAAGAGGCTGACTGTGGTACAGGTTCTTGGTCCAGTGGTTATGTTGGAAGCCATGGACCTGGACGCACTTCCTGAAGAATGGAGGACAGGGACAGAGGCCCTGTTTGGAAGTGTATGCCAGATTCTTTCAATTCTCTCAGCGCAAGGGAATTGGAAAAGCTTCAGGTATCTTTTTGTAGTTCTTCTGCCTTGGTTTGTTCTGTTTGTTTTTCAAGGCTTACTCCCAGATCATCCTTTATGGAGGAAGGTACTTCCAGCCCCCATGCCTATAATGGGTCACTCCTTTGCAATTCCCAAAAGTTCACCTTTGTGTCATCTTTTACAAAATTGGGAAAAATTTAGTTGCTCTAAAGAACTGAAAAAGAAAAAGTTCGTGTCCTTTTGCAACACTGTTTGGCTTCAATATTGCCTATAGGGCCACGAAGCATGGCCCATCTTTGGGAATTTAAAAACTATTATTCTTTCATAGTTTTGCTGCCAAAAAGGAAAATGGATAGACGTTTCCTACATAATGGCCTTTGTGGAACTCTCTCAGAACCCTGTTCTCAGAAAAGGTCGTAAGATGCTTGTAGCTAGAACTGTTCCTAAAAATGGCAATGGGGGTCAATCAGACATTTTTGACAACCCCCTTCTTACGGCCCCCAGGGTTTCGGCTCCTTCCACCCCCCAGGCCCTAGCCACGCATCTTGCTGAGGTGCCTCCCTCTTCGGCCCCTCCCCTTGAAGCAACACCCACTCAAGTTTCAGGTCCCATTCCCGCAGGGAATCTAGGGAATCTCCTTCTCTAACTCCTCCCTCTCCTCAAGTTCGAGCTGATGTATCCCATTGCTAGTTGGGTCCCCAAGCCTTGCAGTCTAATCCAGTTCAGGCAGCATTCCCCAGCCTCTTCCCAAGCCCTTTCAAGACCTTTTCCTGAGGGAAGTGCCTGCCTCTAGTGGGACAATTAGAGTTCCTGTTCGCTTCTCTATCGCAGATCTCATTCAGGTTAAGGAGAAACTGGGGAGATAGTTGGAAGGCCTGGCCAGCTTTAATGAGGGTTTTAAGAACATATCCCTACAACTTCAGCTTTCTTGGGGTGATCTGCATGCCCACTTCTCTATCTGTTGTACCATTGAGAAGAGGAGCGGAATCTGGGAACAAGCCCCCAAATTTGGGGATCGTTTGGCTAGCGATGACCCCATAAATACCCCCCAGGAACAGTTGCCGTTCTCTCTAGTGACCCCGATGGGATTATCAGAAGAGTGGAATAGGGGAAATAGGGGAAAGCTGGACCACGTGGTAATTTGCCTATTACAAGGCCTGAGATCTATATTTGAAAAGCAAGTAAATTTTCAGAAAGTTAGGGAAATTGCTCAGGGAGAAAAGGAAAATCCTGCCCTTTTTCAAGACTGGCTAGTGGAAGCTATTAAAAAGTATACAAATTTGCATGCCAACTTTGTAGAGTGCAATTCTTAGCATGTATTTTATTAGTCTGCTCCAGACATTAGGAGGAAACTGAAAAAATTGGCAATGGGACTTCAAATACTTCAGGCCCAATTACTGGAGACGGCCTTTGGAGTCTTTAACAACAGAGACCTAGTTGCAACAGAGGAAAGAGAACATGCTCAATTCTTGGCTGTTGCCACGGCCACAAAAAGACCCAGGGAATACCTCTCCAGGGCACCCCCTTGGAGGAAACCTGGCTGCTTGGACAGTGGGGAAACCTGTTTTCAATGCCACAAAGAGGGTCACTGGTCCAAGGAGTGCTGTTCCAGGGTGCCCCCCCGCCCCGGGAACCACAGGAACTGATGCCTGTAGAGTTGGGCTCATGTAACCAAGAGGGACATGGGAGGAAGGATTATCCCCAAGGTTGAAAAAGTATTCAAGCCACCTCTCAGTATTCTGTCCTCCAGACTTCTCAAGACTTTCAGGGAAGGGAAAGCCTGGGGCTTGGCAGTGCTCCTACTTTCTTCCTCTCTCTTGCTGAACCCTGGGCAAAAACCAAGGCTAAAGGTTAAGTTAACCATTTTAACATGGCTAAGTTCTCTGTTTTAACCAGTTACTCTGGCCCTACCTGCCCATTGATTCATAGGCTCATGGGCATGGAAGCAGATATTAAGGGATGTCTCCAGACATACCCCCTTGCCAGCCTAGTTGAGGATCTGTTGTTTAAATGCTCCTTCCTCATGATTCCCCTCTTGCCCTACTCCTTGTTGGGAAGGGACCTGATGGTGAAATTGGGGAGTCAGTTTTCTCCAGTTAAACCTCTTCTCTCCTTTTCCCCTCTGTTCACCAGATCTCCTCATGTTTGCTTGAAAGTGTGGGAGACAGTCAAGTCAATGGTTTGACATCCTGGAATTCCTAGGCTGGCTACTCTGCCACCCCGGCCGTAGTTTGCCTCCCAGAGCCTAAAGTGTTCCCCCATAGCAGTCAATGTCCACTTAAGCCCAAACCCTGGGAAGGACTGCACCCATTAATTGCTACACAAGACACTGACTCACTCCTTGTAGAGTGGGACCCCAAGCAGGATAAAGCTTTCCAGACTTTGAAAACTAAATTGACCACCACTCCGGCATTAGCTCTATTTAATCTAGAAAAACCTTTCACTCTGTATGTTGATGAAAGGAGAAGACAGCCTTTGGGAGTCTTAACCCATTCCTTAGCACCTGACCCCAGACCAGTTGATGTTTATATTCACTCAGAGTATGCTTTCCACATTCTACATGCCCATGGAGCAATCTGGAAAGAAAGGAGATCTATGACAGCAAAAAACTTTCCTATCAAACATGACCTTCTATGTTTTGACCTTGCCATAGTCCTCTTTAATTATCTCCAGGGAAGTTGTGTTTTATGCCAGGAAAATCATCTTTTCTTTATATTCCTTGTGTGTCTGTTTGGTCCGTGTTTGCCTAACCTCCTTGTCAGGTTTGTCTTTTCTAGAGTGCAAACCATCAGCTTCCAGATGACAGCTCAGGCTATGTAGCCCTTGAGCAGGATCCATGGAGGCAGGGACAGCTCTACACCCCTTCCCAGCAGGAAGCATTGCAGAAGCTGAGACCTTCACTCTTTACCCCAAAAGAATTTGAGTCCCATTTGTTTGAGGGGGAAATGATGGGGTTCAGACTCTGGGAACCTCCTTGAACTCTCCTTGAATCTTCCCACTTAATCTGGCCTTTCATACTCAAATCTGTTGCCCCTTGGCCTAGCCTGGCCTTCTGTTGTCTGTTATTTCTTGATTGCCATACTTGCTTCCCACTCAAGCCCTGCATTGTTGGATACCCCCAGTTGCCTTCAGCCATTTCCCACCCTTGTTTACATTACTAGTTACCCCAACAGTCTCATCAAGATCCTCCTTAGACCCTCCTCTCCTCTCTGACTACTAGATCTCTTCTAGATCTTTCCCACAGTCTTTCTGTATGTAAGTTCTATCTCCCCTCCATGAAGGCCTTCAGACCGAATCCAACTCAGACTCTGTCTAACTGAGATTCTATTTGACCCACTTGTCAATACAAGTGTCACAAATGGCAAGGTTCCTTAAGAGTCAACCTCTTGCCTTAAGGCAAACTCTTAATAAACTTTGTTTTACTTTGGCTGGAAAAAAAAGATATTCACAGAATCTGTGAATACTGAACACATTCCAAAAGAGAACAGGATTCAAAGTCAGGATTTGAATCCAGGATCTGGCATGTTCTGAGAGATCAGGAAAAGTCAAAATGAAGGGATGGTGCTGGCATTATTTACCATACAGAGCTTTTGTAAGGAAAGTATTTTGTAAGCTTTAATGGCAACATAAATTTGAGTGAAGTTGCTGTTGTTGAGGGTGATGAAGATGATGTGTAAGATACTGTTAGACTCTGTGAAGAATAAAAAGATTTTTTTAGGCAGCCTTTGATACTCAGTCTAATTGGGAGTACAAGAGGTACATTCATGAAATGATCAGAGTTATGCAGGGCTAAGGACTGGATTTGGGATTTCATTGGTGCAGGGAACTCCCAGGTGAGGAAAGTCCCTCCACCAAGTATTTTATAGTCTTAGCTAAGTGTTCAGGTTCATAGTCAATATGTCAGAAACAGGATTCAAATCCAAGTTTTCCTAACTAGCTTTCTATCCATTGTGCATTATTGCCTCTTGTAACTTGGAGAGTAATAGATGAATTAACAAATAAATGAAGCATTTATCAATCACTTACTATATACAAATCACTGGGGACCCAAATGGAAAAGTGGGACTGTCCTTAGAGCTCTCAAACTAATGGGGGAGGCAACATATTTGGAAGGGTTCCAGGGCAAATGAGCTCAAAGTTTCCATGGTCCTTAAGGAGCTGCAGCAAAGAAGATGGTAATGTGTCTTCTTTATTGTCATTTCTACTGATAATATCTTATCAGTTTCTGAACCATCCGATGGTGCCAAAGACTTTGGTGGCAAGGCCTTTCTTTTCTGAAACTTTGGTAGTCGTGGCTGTAGTTCCTACAGAAGAAGTTGCCAGATTGCATTGGCACAAAGCTTGCTTCTCAGTTTGATTATTGAGGTCATGGGGCTGGAAGCATTGCCATTACTAAGGCTTTTGGATTCTGGGTCCTGAGTTGTCTCCATTTCTCTCCCTCAGGGTACCTTGATGCTTCTGCCTTGTATATGGAAGTTAGTGAGGATGGCTGGACACAAGATTTGCTTCTCAGATGAAGGCTGTGAGGGATGGGGTGGAAGCAGGACTCTCAATGAGAGAACCTGAATGTATGAAAGCTAAATTTCATTCAACAGATGTCTGACATACAGTACATGGGGAGATCAGTGAACAATGTCTCCGAATCAGATTCTTTTCCAAAACTTTCAGGGATAACATAGATATACCACAATTCTTTTTCTTATTGGAGAAACAAGAACAGAGACTATGCTAATAAGTACCAATTCAATTCAATAAACATCTATTCAATGTCCACTATAATACATTGTGCTGGGCTTTGAGAATTCAAAGACAAGAGATAACATAGTCCTTCCTCTCAATATTTTTTATATTCTATTGACAAGGAAATAGTATGTGGACAAATAAGTATGGTGCAAAGAAAACTGGTTAATAATAACAAGCTTCATGGAGAGAGTGACAACTGACCTGAGCCTTAATGGAAGACAACTCTTCAGATACCATGACTGACGCAGGTAAAACCATCTCAGTGGTCAGACCAAACTAGGATGAGGGTAACCAACAGGCTCAGATCTGTCAATGAGTTAGGGGGATGTCTATCCCAAACATGTGAAGACTTCCCCTAGTAGAATGGGTATATGAGAACAGTTAGTCTTCATATACTTGGAGTAGACATCCCTTTGACTCACTGACAGGTTTGAGTCCTGTTGGTTACCCTCAGCTTGGTTCCCACCTACCAAGATGGCTTTATGAGATATGATAGGCATGTAGACTACAGCTTCTTGGAGCCACAAGTGAGAGTTGAATGCCAGATTGACATGAAAGTTAGATGAACATCCATGTAAAGGGGTCAGCAGCCCTCACAGCAGAAATGTTAGTCTTAGGAAGACAGTGAAAGTTTTTGAACAGGAGAATAACATGATCAAACATGAGACTTAAGAAGATTGGATTTCTAGTTATGTAGAAAATGTATTGGAGAAGCAAGAAACCAAAAGAAGTAGCATCCATTAGGAGGTGATTATGCTGTCTGGGCAAGATTGATGATGGTCTGAATTAGGGGAAGACCAATTAGGGTGGGAGGGCAATTACAGTAGTGTAAATTGGGGATCTGAACTAGGGTGTAGGTACAAATGAAAGGAGAGGACAAATGTAAGACAGGTAGTAGAAAGTAGAATCAACAAGGTTTAACAGCTATTTGGAAACGGGAGTTGAGGAAGAGGGAAGAGATCACAAACCCAGGTGACCCAGAGTACTCTCAAGAAAAATGGAGAAATTTGTAGGAGGTACAGATTTAAGGGGGAATGGTAATGAGTTCTGTTTTGGATATATTGAGTCTGAAATATCTATGGAACGTTCAGAAGGAGATAACCAGTGTGAAAGGCTTAATACAGGACTGGCATTAGAGAGAGATTAGGCCTGGATGTGTAGATTTGGGAGGGATCACATCTGGATAGGGAGATCAAGGAGTAATTTACTATGTGCCAACTCTGTGCTAAATAGTGGGGTTATAAATGCTAGCAAAGAAGACAGTCCTTGCTCTGAAGAAACTTACATTCTAATAAGAAAACAGCAAATTAAGGGGAGATGGAAAGAGGAATAGAGGAATGGTATCATGGTGAGGAGATAGCCAGGACATACCCATGGAGTGGTGTGGAGGCCTGGTTTCTGACAAGATTAAGCTAATATATTAGAGCAGTGAACCCAAGGCAGAATTCAGGGTTGCAGTAGGTTTTCCTTATTCCAGGACCAATTCTTTATCTACTATGCTCCCTAGGTGCAATAAAATATTTCAATCCAGTAAACATTTATTAAGTGCCACACACTGTACCAAGCACTGGGGATACAAAAACAGGAAAAAGAAAGTTCCTTCCCTCAAGGAGCTTACCATCTAATGTGGGGGCAGATGGGAGGGGAGAGACTACATACAAAAGGAGGCAGGAAAGCAGGGAGTAGTGAGGAAGAGACCAGGGGATACTCAGGGCTAGGGAATCTTGTTCCACGGAGTTGAGCACAGGCACAGCAGCAAATGCATAGTGAGTGTTGTGCCCCTATGATCTGCGGAATTGGAACACAGTTTCAAAGCTGGAAGGAAAGGAGAATTAAAGGGAACCATGAGAGTTGCCTTCAAGCATTTGAAGGACTAACATGGGGAAGAAGAATGAGATTTCTTTTTGATCCCAGAGGTCAGAACAAGGAATTATGAGTGGACATTTCAAAGAGGCAACATAAGAAAAACTTTCTACCAGTTAGAATTGCCCAAAATTGAAATGAGCTGCTCAAGAATATCTTCCTGATATCATCTGGCAGTGGCTAGATCAGTATTTGTTGGGTAGATATGCTGTTGAGAGGAGTTTTGTTTCTGTTAATGGAAAGAGTTAATGAAGTCCCAACTCAGATTCTGTCTTATGGAGGTCCTAGCTAACCCTTTGGTTCAGAACCCTTGACCAACTCATAAGTCTCTTGATCTAATGGTTTGTCAGTTTCACATATTCACTAGCTATAACCTCTTTGGTTCTAATGCTTTCTCCACTTTCAGCTTCTTCCTCTAAATTCCCCAAGTGCTAGGTCAAACTCAGCTCTTAAATTGGGGACTTAGCTCCCATGGAGTTGCATGGAAGACTGAGAAAAATGTTTGGATCTTGGAAAGATTTGATACAGACTTCCCAGAAAGTTTCTCAGTGTCTCGGCTCAGGGAAGGAATTGTAGAGGTGAAATGTATTAGAAACCAAACACTGAACCATAAGGAAATTGGGGGGAAAGTAAGTGTTGGAGCATTTGCATTGTCTCCAATTACACATGATGCTTTTAAATCACCACTAATGCGTCTTGAAGTATAATTAGTTATGTAAGCCTATGTCTTTATCTGCTTTCAGTGCACAAAGAAGTCATTTTAAAAAAACTAAAAAAAACAAAAACAGCTATACCTTCTTTTTATCTTAAAGTAGAAGGTTGGAAGTTTGTCTTCAATGACTTGTTTGTATGGTTTTTTTCCTTCCAAAGACCCTTTGGTCAGAGTTTGAGAGAAAACCCCACAGGTCCCGACATGAATTAAGCAGGCTGCGTTTTTACTGCGAAGGCCTGCGGAATTTCCAAAGGAGGCATAAATCATTAGCCAAAGCATGAAAGACAGTAAGCAGATTATTGTGAAAAAGATATTTGTACAGTTATTTCAGTAACACTTTACTGAAAGCTTCAGACGCCTGGCAGGAGCCCAAGTGGTGACCTCGCTAAGGGAATGTGTTTTGCCAAAAAATAATCACTGGGTTAAAAACTCCTGAGTCTCTGGGGGCGTGGAATTGTCCCAAAGCCTCTAAATTCTGGACTTAAATTTGAGTTCAGAATTAATTGAGATTATGAGCAAAATACTGCCTTAGATCCAAGGGTGTTTGTCTTTAGGGGTCTTGAAGAACCGTTGAACATAAATAAAACTCCAGGAAAAAGCCCCTCTCTCGATGGAGCCAGTTTAATAGCTAAAAAGCTTATATTGCAAAGGTGGAAAACATTAAGAGCTTTAAATGTTACAGAGCAGTGGGCTGACCTGACAGATCTGGCTAATCTTGAAAGCCTGACTTTCTATGAATGAGAAGCAGCAGTAATTTAAAGCAACATGGACCCTTTTTAAATAGATATGTCATGAAGACATTGGTTTGAGGCTACATCCATTAGGTTAGCTGTAGAAGGCCCTGCCTTCCCATCACTGGTAAGCTGAATTAGTCAATGTAAATGTAATATGTTCTAAAGCTTATTGCTTTGCGTTTTTTGTTTTGTTTTGGTTTTTTGACAGAATGATTGCTCCTTAAGAGCATGACTGTTTTTTGTCCTTGTACCTTCAGTGCCCACCACAGGGTCTGACACATAATGAGTGCTTTCTAAATGATTGCTAATTGATTGAGGGAATTGACTCAATGAGAAAAGTATACCAAGTTTTTGATGTCACATTAAAGGCAGTATGGTACAATGAGTAGGTAGAGTGCTGGCCCTGGATTCAGGAAAACCTGGGTTTTAATTCCTGTCTCTAGCATTCACTGACTTTGTGACAATGGCCAAGTCATTTAATCTCTCCAAGACTACCCATTCTACAAATGAGGAAACTGAAGCAGTTTCATTAAATAACTCATTCAGGATTACACAGGTAGTAAGTATCTATGGTTGGATTTGAATTTAGGTCTTTCTGACTCCAGGTCCAGTGCTCTATCCAATACCACCTAGCTGCCATGATGAAACAAAAAGTACAGTGGGACTGGAAGACAGTCTCAAAGCTCAGTCCTTTTCTAAAGCCTAGCTCAGTAACCTTGGGTAAACTACTTCCTCTCTCAACAGTAGTTTTTTCCTCTATAAAATGAGGGATTTGAACTAGATGAGGTTTAAAGTCCTTTCCAATTCTAAATCATACAGTAATACAATCAAATGAAGAAAAGTACAGGGGTCCCCATATCTTTCCTCTGTCACACCTCCCCTATAATGCCTTTTTCTTCTCCTGTCCTCTAGCTTCATCCTTCATGTTCATGAAGGACTGGCAACTCTAGAGTGAGGGCTTGCTGAGCACTTTTCATGGATGTCCACCACTTTGGTGTCCACTTTCACCCAACTTTTACCTGTAGCAAACTACAGCATGCACAGTGACCCAAGCAGGTAAAACCATCTCAGCAGTCAGGCCAAAATAGTTTGAAGGTAACCAGCAAGTCTCAAATCTATCAGTGAGTTAGGGGGATGTCTACCCCAAACGTGTGAAGATTTCTCCTAGTGGAATGGGTCCATGAGAACAGTTTGTTCCAACTGCCATTAAAGCAGCTGAAGCAGGCACCGTGGAGCATTTAGAGCTTGGTCAGAAATTGAAGATGCCTAGGGCCATTGCCAGCTGCTCTGACTTTTATCTTGCCCCTGGACTTCAATGACTCTGAAAGAGAGAGTGAGGTTGATGACTCTGCAGCTCGACTTCACTTGAATCCAGTTCATGAGCATGTCAAGATATCACCTGGAATGTCACTGGTCGTCTTGGAGATGAAAGATGCAGAACACCAGCTCTGTTCTAGTCATCTTGCAAGGATTAGCTTGAGCCTCACCTCTTCCAGGAAACTTTTTCTAATTACTCTAGACCAAGACCCTCACCTGCCCTTTGTCTTCTGAAGACGCTGGAAGGCTAAATGACATTGTCTTGTTTTGTTCCTTTTGTTTTCTAATGGTTTCTAAGGGTTCTCCTTCCTTTCTCATTCCCAGAGAAAGGTTTAAAAATGCTAGAATTCCCCTTCCTCTGTCTCTCCCATTCTCCTTGCTCCGACAGCACCCACAATAGGACAAAAGAATGAGCAGTTTATATCTCTGAATATGCCCTCATTTCATTGGTTATGGAATGGCAAAAGGAAAGAGAGCCCAAGCAGTAGAGTGGAAAGGACCTGAGTTGAGAGTTAGAGGCCTTGGGTTTGAGACCTAACTCTGCTTCTTGTTCCCCATGTGACCTTAGGGAAGCCTTTAAACATTTTTTAAAAAAATTCTGAACTTAATTCATACCTAATGAAATGAGAATTTTTATACACAAAGCAGAACAGAATCTAGGAGATCAAACAGAAAGCCACAAATCTGCACCTGCTAGAGCACACTCCTCTTTCCAAATATGTGACACCTTCAGCAGTTTATGTTTAAAATTGACTGGCTTGTCTCTGTTTCCTACTACAAGTCACTTTAGGTCCTTCAACCTCAGTTTCCTTCTCTGTCAAATGGGAAGGGTGTGCTGAATTAAATGATCTCTAAGGCCCCTTCCAGCTTAAATTATGATCCTACTTCTGGAGGGCTGAATGCCATTTACTTCAAAAGCTGCTCTAACCATTCCAACAAGGAGCAGGTTGGAACTTTCTGCCCTAGCAGTCTACTCTTTGTCAAAGAAAGCATATTAAATAAAGGAAGAGGGAATAGCCAGTGAGCCTGTTGGCTATTTACTTTAATTCCATCAAAATGACTTCTTTCAGATCCTTTCTCAGACCCTGATGATCTGTTCAGCCTGTGGGATGGAAGAACTAACTGCCTTCATCTTTGGGGGAGCCCTGGGGACATTAATGTTTTGCACATTTCCTTAGGACTCCTGGATTTTGCTGATAAAAAGTTCAAGGCAAAAAGAAAGCACATGCTTATTACAGAGACTTCCTAACATGCCCCCAAGCCTGTTCCATGTCTTCTCCCTCCTGATATTCATACCCTTGTGTATATTTGTACATCTGTCTGTGCCATGTGAACCTTTGTGGAACATAACTCAGTGTTTAGAAGTCCATGTATGGGTACATCTCTGTGCACAACTATATGTTCATGCCTCCTTGTGTGTGGATTTGTCTCTGTGGGCCTCTTCATTAGCATGGATCCATATGCAATTCTGTATGTGTACCTGAACTTATATAAGTAGCATGCTTCCTGACAAGAGGAGCTTCTTGGTGATAGAATGAGAACCCATTGCAATTAGAGGGAATGCAAGGTGGTTGCTGTTCACCCTTCATTCTGGAAGAGGACAAGTAACACCACAAAGATGATGACTTGACTTGTATGTGAGTTGGGTTTAAATGAGGCAGAGCTGCACAGAGTCATCAGCTTCACTCTCTCCTCCAGAGTCATCAAAGTCCAGTGCCAAGACAAAAGTCAAGGCAATTGATAATGGCCTAGGATGCAGTGGATGACCTTGTCCTTTCCAAATTAAGGTCTTTCCCAGGCCTCAGTTTGTCTGAGTCAACACCCATTCAATGCAGGGTTAGCTAGAGTATGCTAGATGACTCACAGTCCAACTGTGAATTCTTGGGTTGAAGGGGAAGGGTGTATACAGAGACATACATTCACTTCTAAGGCAAAAAAAAAAAATCAAGTATTGATGCTAGAAGATTTCTAAAAAATGAGCTAGTCTAAATCTATCATTTGACAGATGGGGACTTTGAGGCCCAAAGATTAAGTGACTTTTCCCAGTTATACAGGTAGGAAAAGTAGCAAACCCAAGATGTGAACCCAGATTTTTTAAGAACAAAACTCCTTCTACTATATCATTTTCCTCCTTTCTATCCTTGACTGGGGCATAACTGGTTGAGTTCTAACAACCAGAAAATTGGTCAGTGCCATGGACTGGGAATACAGATACTCAAATAGAAGATAATGATGATAAAGGGCACAGGCCCTTCCTCTGGGCAACTGAGAATCTCCAAATGGGAGGTGTAGATGAAAACAACACAAAATCAATGTCTAAACTCTTCTTACTTCTTCATACACACACATCACAGGACTTTGCTTTGCTCTAGGCTGAATAGATGAACTTCTTAGAAGTATGCATTAGTCAATCTGTGAATATTGATAATATATAACCTTGATGATGCTGATGAAGATAATAAATCCTACTGATATAGGGCATCACAGTTTTTAAAAAGGACTTGACTTTACAAAAATCCTGTGAGACATGCTGCATAAATATTACTATTCTCATTTTACAGACAAGAAAATTGACTCAGGGTTGATGTGATACAATAATTTCATGGCAAAGCCAGAAATCCAGGTCTCTAGGGCAAAGGTCAAAAAGCAACAACAGTGACTAATCTAAGACTGTAAAGGGGGCAGGTAAGTGGCATAGTGGATAGAGCACTGAACCTAGAGTCAAAGAGACTCATCCTTCTGAGTTCAAATCTGGTCTCAGAAACTTATTAGCTGTGTGACCCTAGGCAAGTCACTTACCCTAATTGCCTTAGTTTCCTCATCTGTAAAATGAACTGGAGAAGGAAATAGCAAATCACTCCAGTATCTTTGACAAGAAAACCCCAAAGGAGGTCATGGAATGTCAGACATGACTGAAAAATGACTGAACAAGATAGCAAACCCTAAATCTGATGGTTGTCATCTATATGACCTTGGACAAGTCACTTAACTCCTGTCAGTTTCCTCATTTTTAAAATGAGGATTGTATTAGATGGCCTCTGAAGCAACTTTTGACTCTAGATCTATAATCCTATGACCTGGGTCTCAGTTTCCTCATCTGTAAAATGAGGGAGTTAGACTACTGTGTCTCTTAAGTCCATTCTGGCTCTCTGTGATCCATTATTGTTAGCTAGAGTTAGTTAGCGAGGGCTTCCTAGAAGTCTTGTTCCTTATTTATTTATTTTTTTAATTTCTAATTTATAAAATAAAACAAGCATTTCCATAACATAGTAGTATATTTAAAAAAGATTGCACATGAAACTGCAAATCTATTTTGTACAACTTGTTATGCCTATATAATAAAGTTATCATGTAACTTCTTTTCCTTTTTTACTTCCCCCCACCTCCTACCCTAGAAAGAGCCTTCTTTCCCCTTCATCTCTTTAAGGTGGGGAGGGAAGCCATTCTAGATATAGAAAATGTACAGTGGCATTGACTTAGGAATGAGGGGATCTCAGCTAAACAAAACACTGGCCTGCTTTCCCTACTCCCATGGCTCACCTCACCCCAGAAGGCATCCATGTGATCTGCCCCCAAAAGAAGCTCATTTGTGTTTTGAGGTTTGTAGACATGGTCTGAGTTGTCTCCTTGGCCTTTCATAATTGGCATTTTCTCTCTGTGGTCATTGAGCAGGAAGAGAACAACTTTGACTCAAAATCTCCTCTCCCCCCTTCTCCAGACAGGGGATTGAAAAAGCCCCAATGTATGTGTGTCTTAGGGCACTTGAACATTTTCAGCTGTCCAACTTTATTTTCCTTAGTCTGCAGTGGGCCTCCCCAACCAAACTTCTAACCTTCAGGATTTTTATTTCGAATGTCACGTACGTGTAATTGGCATGAGCCACTGTGGCTGCTACACTCAGTGACGGAGACAAATGGGCTCTGTGTGCACCTGAAGCTGAGTCTTATTTAATTTTGTCATTTTCAATTAAAATCTGCCTGGTCCTCTCTCTGGTTCAGCGCAAACACTTAGGGAAATTCACATGAAAGTGACTTCAAGTTGCAAACATTCCTCCAGAGATGATTAGAATCTCCACCCCTAAGGTTCCTCTTTGTCTTTATCCTTTCTCTTTCTTTCCTTCTTTCCTTCTTTCTTTCTTTCTTTCTTTCTTTCTTTCTTTCTTTCTTTCTTTCTTTCTTTCTTTCTGTCTTTCTTTCTTTTTCTTTCTTTCTTTCTCTCTCCCTCCATCTTTTCATCCTTTTTTCTCCCTTCTTTCCTTCTTTCTTTCCTTCCTTCCTTCCTCTTTCTTTCCATCTAGGAAAAGATGGGTGGATGGAATAACCCATTCAGAGTGGAAGGATGGGAAATTCAAACATTGAAATTAAATTAGCAAAGTTTTACACGTTTGAAACTATAAGAAGCACACAAACATTTTGAATGGCACGAAAGGCAAAACGAATAGAAAAAAAACAAGTAAAATAACCTTCAGCATTATCACAATATTTTTTTCCAAAAATGCTTTCTGAAGTAATCTGTAAATTTTAAGTTTCCCACAGTGATATACTATAAGTTTTTAAAACAACACAAACATTTATGTTGGCCAGTGGCCTCATGGAAAGAATAAAAATTATCAACACAACAAAATGGTTTAAAAAGACAAGGTACCCTCCCTGAGGAAGCCCGGAGAATGTAAAAGTCATCTTTGTAGGCCTGAGTCTATTCATTCAGTGCCAGCAAAAACAACCCAGTGGGGCCAGCTCCCTCTCTCTAGCAAGGGGTGACTGCTTTCTCCCGGCGGTGTACTTCAGTAAAAAGACTCCTGGTCTGGGTGGTAGGAGACCTGAGACCTGTGTTACAGGTCATTTAGTTATGCCATTAACCACCTATATGACCTTAGGCAAGTCACTTCCCTTCTGGTCTACACTTAATCTGTGATTTAGATGAAGAAATAGAGATTATATTTATCCAGAGTCAAGATCGCATGATGGATAGCTAGGATGGGAGAATATGAATGCAAAAAATTTCAATAGGACAGAATGATGATCTAAATCTAGTAAGATATATTTTAGTAAGGATAAATGTAATTAAGTCTTATGCTTAGGTTTAAAAATCAGTATACAAACACAGAGTAAGGGAAGTATAGCTAGTTAACGGTTCACGTGGAAAAAGATCTGGTAGTCTTAGAGCATGAGAACCTTGATATATGGCAGTGTGACACGGTAGTCAAAAAAGCTATGATCTTCAACTACATTCACTGAGGCATAATATCATAGATTGAGGGAAGTAACGATTTTGCTGCATTGTGTTCAATTTAGCCTGCCACATTTTAGGAGGAAGATTGACAATCTGGAGCATGTCCAAAGGCAAGACATATTCCAGATGATGAGAGCACAGAAGGGCATGACATACAAGGATCACTTAAAGAAAATGAGGCTTAGAAAGGGGAGATTTGAAAGGAACATGATAACTTTTCTCAGGCATCTGAAGGACTATCAGATGGATTAGTCTCATTCTGGTTGGCCCCAGAGAACAGAACTAGGAATAATGGGAAGTTACAGAGAGGCAGATTTTAGTTTCAATGGGAGGGAAAACCCCACAGAATTGAAAGATATGTCAGACGCCATTGAGCCCAACCTTGATTGGCAGCCCTTTTTATAACATCCCTGACAAGTGGCCACCTAGACTTTGCTTGAAAACCTCTTCCCTGAAGGAGAACCCAACACTACCAGAGGCAGCTCATGCTGTTTTGGAATTCATTATTGGGGTAGTCTTTATAAACCAAAAATTTTCTACATAAGGACATCAGGAATGTGGTAGAGGTTATTTCTGTTCAAATATGGGTTGGACTAAGTGAATTTTAAGGTCCTTCTTAAATATTAAAGATTCTGCGAAATACTTCCTGGATCTTAGTTTCTTGATCTGAAATTGGACTAGGTAATCTTCTTTTATTCCAGCTATAATATTCTCTGCCAATAACACCTGATATTTAGCATAGATTATCTCATTTTATAATTTTTTTTCCTAGCCCCCATCCCCACCCCTACTCTTTTGGTGGGGAAGAAACATTTGGGTTGGTTCTGATGAGAGGCAACATAGTATAATTAATAGAGGAGGGAAAGGAATTATTCAGGAAGACTCAGGTTCAAATCCCAGCTTTAATAGTGGTGGGCAAGTGTAGCAGCACGTCCCCTGACTCATCCAGGATAACCTGCTAGCACAGATTCTTAGATCTGCTTTTCTAAAAGGAAAACAACTTTTGAGCAGTCAGCAACCTTCTTAAATCACCTATACCATAGAGAAAATACAAGCAGAGAAATAAAGACCAACAGACAGGGCTTCTAACTGTCTGACCATATACAATACATACTTCATAGATCAACAGACAGATCCAACTGTCTGACCATTACATACATACATAGTTACCAGAGAAAGAAGCATCAGCACTTGGATTTTCTTAATGACTGGGGGGTTCCTTAACAACTACCCAGAGTCTCATCTGGCACAATCTTTTTCCGTAGAGTAAGCACTTAACCTCAAAGTGTTCTAGTCAGGCTCTATGATGCACAGGGCAGCTCCAGATCTTTACTTATAAGGGACATTTCCTTAGGGGAAGTTCTCTATACCAATGAAATTACAGGTGTGGTCTAAAAAATACCAAAATCTAGTATGATCCTCACAGTAGCTTTATCTCATTTAGATATCATGCAGCACTTTACATACATTATCTGAAGCAATTAGGTGGCACAGTTGAATCTGGAGTGAGGAAGACCTGAGTTCGAATCACCTACTTTGCAGGATTATTGTAAAGGTCAAATGAAATGTTTGTTGTTTTTTTTTAAATAATATTTTATTTTCCTCCAATTACTTGTTAAAACAATTTTTTACATTTGTGTTTTTTAAGCTTTTATTTCCAAATTCTATTTCTCCCTCCCTCTCCTCCCTATTCCCTGAGACAACAAACAATCCAATATAAGTTATACATGTACAATCATGTAAAACATTTCCATATTAGTCATCTTGTACAAGAAGACTCAAATAAAGAATGAAAGAGAAAAATCACATACTTTAGTCTGTATTCAGACAATATGAAATGGTATTTGGAAAGCATTTAGCACAATGCCTAGTAAATAACAGGTGCCATAGAAATGCTTATTTCCTTTCCCATGTCTCCTTTGATTTAGTTTTCCTTGTGGCTTTGCTGATTAGGCCTGAGTTAAGAACCTGAGAAGAATGGGGTGCTTAGTAGACATAGGAAATGATGAAAAAAGAACTGGTTACTTTTAGAGAAGAGATGAATCTAGGCAAAGGGACTTACTCTTTGTTGTTGGGGGTGGGAGAAAGGGAAATCTGAAGGAGAAAATAAGGGAAAGAGAGGACTAAGGATCAAATATTCACAACACTTATGTGCAGGGGTTATTGAAAGTGCCCAGTTTCTCTTCTCAGGCCTTTGTTCTTACTGTAAAAATTATTTTTAAGCCCAACAATGTGGCTGGATAGGTAGCTTGGCAAGTTGTTTGGCAAAATTCAGAAACCTTAAGGGAAACCCCCTATTCAGAAAGCCTTGACATATAGGGTGTTGGTAGAAGGGTGCCTTGGAAAACAGATCATAGGTTTGCCACAAATGAGATTAATGGACAGTAAATAACATTTACATTGCAGAAAGTCCCTAATCCTGCTTTCCTACTGCTGGGAAGTCTAGACCAGTGCTGAACCCAAAGCTGAGACAGCAAGTACAGGAGCCATGCCTGTCCCTTCCCCCCAAACTCCTGTTACAGCTACTCTGCTTATAGGTGAATGAATATCACAGAAACTCACATAAATCTAGAGCTGAAATGCATGTCAGAGATCATCTGGATTAACCCTCTGATTTTACAGAGAAAAACATTTGAGCCCAGAGGAGGAAATCTAGGCCCAGAGAAGGACACTGAATTGTCTGAATGACACACAGCTCATTGGAGGCAGAACTGGGTCTAGGATCCAGGTTTCCAGATTCCTAATCCAGAGAGCAATTATTTTGGCTGTCCCCACTCCTGGGAGATGAAGGAATTTATAATTAAGGACTTTATCCCCTTATTCATACACCCCCCTCAACACACACCCCCACACCCCCACACACATTTTCTCTCCATATATATGTATATGTATGTATGTATAAGTATATACATACATATATATAATGTATATGTGCATATACATATATATTTTTTAATGCATTTTATTGAGGTATTTTATCATTATGTCACAGTCATTTATGAGATTCCTTAGTATCTACCAAGTAACCCTCTTTTGTGAAAAAAAGTGGCAATTAAGCAAAAACATCTGTACAGTACACTGATTGCATCTGACAACGTTCTGTCTTTGTAGTCTGCCACTTCTCTTCCATAATGATGGAGATACGTTTCCCTACCTGTTCCCCTTCCTTTTAAGGAAACTTCCTTTAGAGATCTTTTCATTAATATCTTTGCAGTCATTGAGTATATTGTTCTTTTGATTCTCCTCTGCATCTGTTCATACAAATTTTCTCTTGTGTCACTGAATTCTTTGTATAGCATATTAGTACATAATAATGTTCTATTACATTTGTATCCTATAATTTTTTCAACTATTTCCCAATTGATGGTTTTATTTGTAGCACTTTACTACCACAAAGAGTGCTGTAATGATTATCTTGACATATATAAGATTTTTGTTTCTGTCTTTGACTTCCTTGGCATGTCAGCCCAGTCATGGAATTGCTGGCTCAAAGGTTATGGACAACTTAGTCATTGTTCTTGCAAAAGAAATATCAATTTCACATTGATATCTAGAAGAGTGGGACCAATTCATAGCTCCACCAATAGTCTATTAGCATTTTACAATCCCTTCAGCATTGAGCGTCTCCATTTTTTAATCATCTTTGCTAATTTGTATGAGATTTGAGGTGACTCTAGGCATCATATGATGAAGAAGGGCTGGGAATTCAAGTATACATTCATTCATTCAACAAACATTTGGTAAGTGCCTACCATGGACAGTCTTATTTGAATAGATCTGGATCAAAGGGGTATAAGATGTCGTTAGTGTCCTCAAGGAGCTTACCAGCTATCTGGGGAAATGAAGACTAATACATGAAATAATTAGAGAACAATTCCTTGTCAAGATGTGTCTGACTGAATGATGAAGGGATTGTTTCAAAGAAACCTGGAAAGACTAAAATGAACAGATGCAGAGTAAAGTAAGAAGAACTAGAGAATGATTCATACAATAGAAATATTGTAAAGACAATCACCTGCCATGAAACATGCTATCTACCTCCTGATGAGAGGACTTAGGGGGCAAATTGAGGCTTATGGACTTTGCGGGGTTGGGAGGTGCTGAAAGGACACAGCCAATGTCTGGTTTTACTAGACATATTTGTAATGGGTTTTATTTTCTTGCTTTCTTAGAGGGGAAGTTGGGAAGGAGAGAATTTAGCCCCCCCAAATAAAATAAAATTGAAAAAAAAAAGATGTGCCCAAATACCAGTACAATTGGAGCTCCTTGGTTAGGAAAAGTTTCATTGAAGAAATAGGACTTGAGTTTCACCCAAAAAGATAGGGAGAATTTGCACTACAAAAGAGGAGGGAAAGCATTCTAGGCAGTAAGGGTGTTGTATCATACATGCATGATTAGTTGGATGAGTATTTAGTCTTGTCAGAGAATAAAGAACTAGAAGGGAGCTTAGAGGTCATCTGCCCCAAGCCCCTCATAGAGAAGAAAATTAGGGTAGTGACTTGCCCAAAGCCAAACAAGAAGTAAATATAAGGGCAAGGATTCAAACACAGATACCCTACAAAGGTGAGTGTAATCCGGCATGGGAAAATGCATATTTAACGAATTAAAGGACTTTCAGGTATTCATGAGGAGAATACCAGAACTGAATGGGAAATTTGACCTAAACATGAAAGACCAATTATAAGGGATTTAATATGGCTAAACTGTTTACTTCCTATAAGGGAAAATGTTACTATAACTCTTAAAAATGTTATCATTACTTGTGTAGATTGAAAGAGCATTTATAAATAGAAGGCTTGGGGTTCAGTTGAATATGACGGGATGATACTAAAAAAATAAAGTTGGGTAGGGAGAAGTAAAATAGAGCAATTATTTTATACAAATGAGGCATGAATGGAAGAACCATTACAGTGGAGGGCAGAAGGGTATGAAGGGCAGGCAATGCTAGAAACTTATCTTCATCAGAACTGGGTTAAAGAGAAAATAAAATATACTTTTAGAAGGGTATAAAAGTCTTCTTAACTTACAGAGAAATAGGAAGAGTGAGAGGATATAATGAGGGAGGGACTCTTAGAAGGGCATATAGATTAAGAAATAAGAAGGCAAGGGAATAACATAGAGGAGGAACTCTTAGAAAGTGTGCAGGTAATTTGAAGGATAAGGGAGAAGTTCTTAGAAGGGGTGCAGATTGGGGAAGCAGTGGTCAGAAGTAAATTGAGTCTGAGGAGTGATAGAGTAGAAAGAGAGGGAGAGAATGAAAAAAATGAGGAAGAATAGTATGGAGGGAAATATATAACTACTAATTATGACTTAGATGTAAATGGGATAAACTCACTCATAAAATGGAAACAGTAAAATGAATTAAAAACCAGAATCTGACAATATGTTTACAAGAAATACATTTTAAAATGAGAGATACACATAGAGCAAAAATAAAGGGCTGGAGCAGAATTTATTATGTTTCAGGTGATGCCAAAAAAAAAAAACCACACCAAAAAACAGGGGTTATAGTCATGATCTCAGACAAAGTTGAAGCTAAAATAGATTTAATTAAAAGAGATAAACATGGAAACTACATTATAATAAAAAACTACCATAGATAATGAAGTAATATCAGTATTAAACCTCTACTATTAAACCTCTGTTCTAAAGGAAAAGCTGAATGAATTACAGGTGGAAGTAGCAAAACTATAATGGGGGGAGACTTCAACTTTCCCCTCTCAGAACTAGATAAATACAAACAAAAAATAAATAATAAAGAAGTCAAGAAGATTAATAGAATCTTGGATAAGCAAGATATGATAGATAACTAGAGAGAATTAAATGGGAATAGAAGAGAATATATCTTTTTCTCAGTGGTACATTGTATCTTTACAAAAATTGAGCATAAACACTTTATAATTGAATGCCAAAAAATAGAAATGTTAAATGCATCCTTTTCAGATCATACTGCAATGAGAACCATATTTAACAAGGGACCATGGAAATATAGGTTAAAATTAATTGGAGACTAAATAAGTTAGTCTTATAAAGAATGAGTGGGTTAAAGAATAAGTCATAGAAACAATAAATAATTTTATTAAAGAGAATGATAGTAATGAGGCAATATATCAATTATGGGATGCAGCAAAAGCAGTAATCAGAGGAAAACATATCTCTAGATGCTTATATCAGTAAAATAGAGAAAGAGCAGTTCAGTGGTTTGGGTGGGCAATTTTAAAAACCAGAAAGAGAACAAATTAAAAATCCCCAATTAAATACAAAATTGGAAATCCTAAAAATTAAAGGTGAGATTAATAAAATTGAATGTAAGAAAACCATTGAATTAATAAATGAAATTAGAAGTTGGCTTTATAGAAAAAAAAACCATAAAATAGATAAACCATTGGTTAACATGGTGTTTTTTTAAAGAGAAGATAACCAAATCACTAGTATCAAAAAATGGAAATGAAATCAAAGCAATCAATAATGAAGATGAAATCAAAGCAATTATTAGGAGTCATTTTGCCCAATTATAGGCTAATAAATTTAACGATTTAAATGAAATGAAAGAATACTTCCAAAAAATACAAACTCCTTAGATTAACAGAAGAGGAAGTAGAATATCAAAATAAATCTACTTTAGAAAAAAGAAATTGAACAGGTCCTAAATGTTCTCCTAAGAAAAAGGCATCAGGACCACATGGATTTACAAGTGAATTCTATCAAACATTTAAAGATCAACTAATTCCAATATTAAAACAATTATTTGGAATAATAGACAAAGAAGGAATCTTACCATGCTCCTTTTATGAAACAAATATGGTGCTCATACCTAAATCAGGAAGAGCAAAAACAGAGAAAGAAAATTATCAAACAATTTCATAATGAATATGAATGCAAAAACCCTAAATAAAATACTAGCTAGGAGACTATAATAATACATACAAAGATGTATTTGTGGCCAAGTGGAATTTATACCAGGAGTGCAGGGATGGTTTAATATAAGGAAAACTATTAATATAATTGATATCAATTACAAAAGTAACCAAAAATGTATGGTTGTATCAATAGATTCAGAAAAAGCTTTTGACAAAATAAAGCACTGTTTCCTGTTAAAAAAAAAAAACACTTCAAAGCATAGGTACAAATGAGTTTTTCCTTAAAATAATGAGAAGCATCTACCTAAAACCATCAGCAAGCATTATTTGTAATGGGGCTAAGCTGAAAGCCTTCTAAATGAGATCAAGAGTGAAACAAGGATGGCTTGTAACTAATATTACTTAATATTACATTGGAAAATAAAAGAAATGGCAATAAGAGAAGAAAAAGAAATTGATGGAATCAGAATGGGCAGGGAGATAATAAAACTCTTTTTGCAGATATGATGATATATTTGGAAAATTCTAGAGATTAAACTAAAAAGCTACTAGAAACAACTGATAATTTTAGCAAAGTAGTGGGATATAAAATAAACTTACATAAATCATTAGCATTTCTATATCTTACCAAAAAAAAAAAAAGCCTTGCAAGAAGTAAGAACTATCCCATTAAAAATAACCACAGATAGCATGAAATACCTGGGTGTATATCTTCTAGGACAAACGAAGGAAATATATGAACATAATTATGAAAAAAACTTTTTAAACAAATGAAATCAGATTTAAATAATTGGAGAAATATCCATTGTTCATGGGTAGGCAGAGTCAATTTAATAAAAGTGACAATTCTATCTAAATTAGTCTATTTATTCAATGCCATCCCAATCAAATTACCAAAAAATTATTTTATTGAGCTAGAATAAACAACAAAATTCATTTGGAAGAACAAAAGGTCAAGAATGTAAACTAATTAAAGAAAAAATGTAAAGGAAGAAGGTGTAGCAGTATCAGATATTAATTATAAGGCAGTAATTTTCAAAGCTATTTTGTACTGGCTAAGAGACAGAAAGGTAGATCACTGGAAGAGAGTAGACATAGAACACATAATAGTAAATTATTATAGGAAACTTGTGTTTGACAAGTGTAAAAAAAATTAAGCTTTTGGAATAAAAATTCACTATTTGGTCAAAATTGTTGGAAAATTGGAAAGCAATTTGTCAGATCAATATCTTAGGCAGACCATTTAGCAACATTAGGTCAAATTGTGACCTAGATATAAAGGGAGATATCATAAGTAAGTAAATTAGAAGAACATTTCTTCTTCTAAGAAGAATCATATACCTGTCAGAGTTATGGATTGGAGAATTTATGAATAAGGAAGACATAGAGAGCATTAAGTTGTAAAATGAATAATTTTGATTACATTAAATTAAAACGGTTTTCAAATAAAAAATAAAATAAAATCAGTGATTCAAAGGGAAGCAGAAAATTGTATGGAAATGTTATAGACAGTTTCTTGGGAAAAGATCTCATATCTTAAAAATGTAGAGAACTTTCTCAAATTTATTAGAATGTGAGTCCTTCCCTAACTGATAAAAGGCCAAAGGAGTTTTTGGAGGAAGGAATCAATGCTCTCCAAAACCATATGGAAGAAATGCTCTGAATCATTGTTGATTAGAGAAATACACATTAAAACAACTTTAAAATAACATCTCATACATATTAGATCAGGTAAAATGATAAAAGGGGAAAATGGCAAATGTTGGAGGGGATGTGAAAAAATCACAACACTCATACTCTGTTGATGGAACTGTGAACTGCTCCAACCACTTTGGAGAACAATTTTAAATTATTCTTAAAGAGTTATGAAACTGTATACACTTTGAACCAGTTAGATCTGCTTCCTAAGGTGATCATGAAAAAAGGAAAAGATCATATACGTTCTTTAAAAAATTATAGCAACTCTCCTTGGGTGGTAAAGAACTGGAAATTAAGAAATTTTTAAAAATCCCCATTAAATGGGGAATGGTTGAACAAGTTGTGGTATATGCTTGTGATGCAATGGTCCTATACTGTAAGAAGAGATGAGCTCAGTGGTCTTAGAAAAACATGGAAAAGACTTGCGTGAAATAATGAAGAGGGAAATGAGCACAACCAAGAGAACTTTGTATACAGTAACAGCATTATTGGTTGACAAATAACTTTGAATGACTAAGTTATTTTGAGTGTTATGAATACTCAAATCAACTGCCAAGGGCCTAGGAAAGAAGATGCTATCTACCTCCAGAGGAAGAACTGATAAATAGAAGTATGCATAGCATGGTTTTACACATACACACATACACACACACATGTGTGTGTGTGTGTATGTATGTATTTATCTATATAGCTATATATCTGTGTCAAATAGACGTCTTTTCTGTGTGGGGTGGGGAGGGAGGGAGAGAGAGAGAGTTCGCTACTTAAAATATAACAAATATATATTTTGTTATATAAAATATAATAAAAAATAAATAAATAAAATATTAAAAACTCCAGTGCTCTTTTGTCTTGGAACAGGCTGTTACTAAGATAGAAGGCAATGGAGGGGAGGGGAGGAAAGAGAGATAGAAGAGTCTTCCTCTCCAGAGGGCTTGTATATCAATCTTAAGTGATGCTTTGGGGAGATACAGAACCCAATGCCCTGACAGTCCGGAGCAGGAAGGCACCCCTTTTTCATTGTCAGAGCTAACTGGACTTGTTTATCTGGGTCTGCCAATATGATCCTCTAATTCTGGCATCATTCTAATGCTGGTTCTGAATTTAATAGTCCTTACAATTTCTGTGGCTTCTAGGGGAGAGTGGAGACTTAGCTCAGGTCTCTTCATCCCTCTTAGGGAAAATCCTTTTAAAAAAAAGCAAATTAAGGCTGGGGTTAAGAGTCCTCCTTCAGAAATGGGGCATCTCCATTCCAGCTACATCCTTGGGCTGGGTTTTATGGGGAGGAAGTTTAATTTGAAGTCTCAAACTAGGAGTTAGAGTCAGAATCTTGCAGCTAAAAGGGGCCTTTGAAATCCCCATTAAATGGGGAATGGTTGAACAAGTTGTGGTATATGCTTGTGATGCAATGGTCCTATACTGTAAGAAGAGATGAGCTCAGTGGTACAGGAAACCCCCTTGTTTTACAGAAGAGGAAACTGGAGAGAAGTAACTGGTCCAAGATCACAGAGCTAACAAGTGGCAAGGTTTGGAATCAAATCTGGATCTTCTAGACTCCAAATCCAGTGTCTGATCTCTCTCCCCTTCCTGCTTCCTCTGCCTCCCATTTTCATATACTATGCTTGTCCTTGGGAGCCTAGATCAGTTAAAAGAGAAGCTAGACAGACCCTACTCCCTGCTACTGAGATAGGAATCAGTGAAGCTGTGCTCTTGGGATCTCAGACCCGTTCAGTGTGAAAAAGACTTGTCATTTCTATCGGGGGGAAGGGGAGGAACCTTCTGGGGGTCATCATTTTACAGCTGGAAGAAACCTTTAATGTCATTTAGTGTAAAAGTTCTTAACCTGGGGTCTGTGAGCTAGTGGGCTTTTATTTTAATTTTTGATAACTGTATTTCATTAAAATTGGTTTCCTTTGCAATCCAATTGTTTTGTTTTGTACATTAGAAACACTATTCTGAGAAAGCGTCACCAGACTGCCAAAAGTGACCATGGCACACAAAAAAAGATGAAAAGTCCCTTGCTTTAGGATAACCCCTTCATTTTACAAACGAGAAAACAAATCCTGAGAGGTAAATGACCTGCCATTGTGCCAGGATTCAGCATCTCAGAGTTGGAAGTGACCTCAGAGGCCAGAGTCCACATATGTGTCTGAAAATGGATCCCTTCTCAACAGAGCCAACAAGGGATCCTTCAGCCTTTGTTCAAAGGCCTTCAGTGAACAGGGAGCCTGCCATTGGGTGGGGTTACCCAGTCCACTTGGAGACAGCTCTAAAACTTAGGAAGGCTTTCCTTAGATGGAGCCTAAATTTGCCTCTTTGTAGCTTCCAAGCAACAATTCTGAAGCAGAGTAAGTCTAATCCCTTTTCATAATACAACCCTTCATTTCCATTTCCACCCCCTCTGAGTTTTCTCTTTTCTAGGCTCATAATGATGGCTAACATATATGTAGTACTTACTTGGCACGAGGCACTGAGCTGAGCACTCGACAGTTTTATCTCATTCCATAACAGTAGTGACGTGCCTACCTGGAAGGTAGCTATTATTGCTATCTGCATTTTATCAATGAGGAACCTGAGGCCAACAGGTTAGATACCTTGCCCAGGGTCACCCAGCTAGGCAGCGTCTACAGGCAGATTTGAACTTCAGTCTTCCAGACTATCCATTGCACCACCTAGCTGCTAAGATCCCCAGTTCCTTAAAGCAGTTCTTCCCTAGGCTGAACTCGTGGTCACAGTCCTCTGGGTGCCCTCCAGCTCATTACTGCCCTTCCTAAAGCGCAGTGTCCAGAGATGAACATAGCATTCCAGAGGAAGCAGGCTTGGGGGGCGCTCAGCCATCCCATCCCCTCTCTAAGTTCCAAAATAATCATGATGGTGATAGGTAATGGTAATGTAGCACTTACTAAGGGCTAAGGACTGTACTAAGTGCTTCATTGGATCCTCACAGCAACCTTGATAGACATTATCCCCATTTTTTAGATGGGGAAACTAAGGCAAACTGAGGTGAAATGACCTGCCCAGGCTCACACAGCTAGCGAGCGTCTGAGACCAGATTTTAACTCAGATGCTCCTGACTTCAAGCTCAGCACCGTCTCTGCTGAGCCACTTACCTGCCTTGGAGGAGCAACCATGCAGCTTCTACTGAATCATTTCTAGTAACAGAAAGATCACAGTTCCATAAGGGAGTTGAACCCAGGCTGTCTGTCTCCAGATCCAACCCTCTCGTACCACTCTGCCCTTACTCACCTAACTTTCCTATCCTTAGGCACTTCCCACCCTGTAAGCTGGGCTCAGCCCCTAAGAACAACACCAGCAATAGTCAACCAACCCTTTCATAGTGCTTTAGCTAATACTTTGTAAAGTAGTGGAATCAGGAGAGCCCCTATTCAAATTAAGGAATTTTCTAAAACAACCCGATAACATAATAGAATGCAGGCACTATTAGTTCATAGGTTAGTTGCTCATCCCTCTCTGCCCACAGCTCTATACTGGGAGTTCAGATCCACCTCCCCCACACTCTATTATCAAGTTGTCGAGGAAACCCCACAGATCTGATCAGTGACTCCCTTCATCCACCACTTGAGGACTCTCATTTGCTAGAGAAGTGGATGCAACTGTCACTAAAGGCTAGCATCCAGAGGGGCAAGCCTGAGAAGCTTTGTGGCACATCACCCAAACCACTTTGTGGGTCTCTGCAGCAGCTCCTGCAAATTGCCTATGCCTCTGGGGTGATTCCTGGAAGATATGGAACAGGTGCACAGCACTGTGGTTGCTGAGAGGAAGTCAAAGAGACAGCCGTATCCAATTGGAAATGCAACAGGAATTTCAGCCAAGTGGAATGGATTTACCTCAAAACCATGGGGGGCCCAATGGCTTTTTGCCTGAGAAAGATACAAGGAATTTATTTTATAATTAAAAGAGATGCCATCTCTGGCACCCAGCGCTCAGATCCCTCCAGAGGCAGCATTTTAAGGTCACTTGGCAGGGACAGAGATGCTTGTCTTGCTTCAGTTCCAAGGCTAGAAATAGGCTGGCAACAGCCCCTTCCCCTAAATCCTGACTTGAATACGGTTGTCCTTGATGATTCAAAGATGTCACCCTGTGCTTAGAGATGGGACTGACTTCCTTTAGTTGTAAATGGGGGTAAAATATAAACATGGCTTTCTCATACCATCCCTGGTACCTATCCCTCATACCAAACACTACTTCCCTTCATATACTTGATATTTTGGCCAAACTGATCTACTTCACAGTCCCCTACCCTGGCATTTAACCTTCCATCTTAGTACCCTTCCACAGACTGTTCCTAACACCAATGTCTTCCTCCTACAATGATGTCCAATGTATCTTCTAGAGGCTAGTAGGTGGCACAGTGGATGGAGAACACTGGGCCTGAGAACCTTGAGTTCATTCAGCTTCAGACACTGACTAGTTGTGTGTGGCATGAAACAGGGCTGTGTGCTTGCTCTCATGCGTTTTAGCATGATGTTTTCAGCCATGAAAATACTTTCAATGAGGATGAATATGGCATCAAGGTCAACTACCATACTGATGGTAAGTTCTTCAAGTTGAAAAGGCTACAAGCCAAGACCAAAGTGGAGGGAGTGCTGGTGCATGATTTTCTGTTTGCAAGTGATTATGCACTCAGTGCAGCCTCTGAAGCTGAGATGCAGCAAAGTATGGATCAGTTCTCTGCTGCCTGTGCTAATTTTGGCCTAATAATTAACACCAAGAAATCACATGTGCTCCATCAGCCACCACCACACTATCTATTCGTGAAACCAGCAGTTACAACAAATGGAGATGTTTTGAATGCTGTAGAAAAGTTCTCTTACCTTGGTAGTGTACTTTGCAGGGATGTACACATTGACAATGAGGTTGATGCATGCTTTGCCAGAGCTAGCTCAGTGTTTGGGAGACACCGAAGAAAAGTTTGGGAGAGAAGAGAAATTAGAATGACTACCAAAATGAAGGTCTACAGAGCCATTGTGCTGACCTCATTGTTGTATGCCTATGAAATATGGACAGTCTATCAGAGCCATACCAGGAAACTGAATTGCTTCCATTTGAACTATCTAAGGAAGATTCTGAGGATCACCTGGCAGGACAAGGTACTAGACACTGAAGTCCCTGCTTGAGCTGAACTGCCAAGCATTCAAACTATGTTTCAGAGAATGCAACTGATGGCATGGCCACATTGTTTGAATGCAAAATGTATGCTTGCCAAAAAGACTATTTTATGGAGAACTCACATGGAGCAGGCAATCTCATTGTGGTCAGAAGAAATGATACAAGGACACTCTCAAGGTCTTTCTCAAGAACTTTAGATTTGACTGTGCAGCATGGCTCAGTACTGTTCAGCATGGCATGACCACATCAGAAAGGATACTGTGCTCTATGAGCAAAGCAGAATTGAGACAACACATTTGGGATTACAACCCCAAATATTCACATGAACTATCCATGCCCAACCTGTGGTAGAGCATTCCAAGCTCATATTTGGTCTGATCAGCCACAGTGACATGCCCTGAAATTTCACTTTATCATGGGGATGTCATTTTGTTTCTCTTAGAAAATAAAGGACAACAACCAAACAGCTGTGTGACCTTGGGCAAATCACTTAACCTCTCTCTAACTCAATTTGCTCCACTGTAAAATGGAAATAATAACAGTACCTACCTCTCAGGATAGTTAGGAAGATCATAAAAGTGCTAAACACATAGTAGGCATTTAATAACTGGTTATTTCCTTGTTTACATATTGTCTCTTCCCTCTACCCCTACCATTAGATTGTTAGTTCCCTGAGGACAGGCACTGTTTTTTGCTCTTTTTTGGTGTGTGTAACTTAGAATTTTACACAGTGCTTTGGCACATATTAGGTGCTTAATAAATGCTTGTTGACTTGACTAATGCTTGGACTATGTTCCAACCTCACAGCTATCTTTTAGAATTCTTGGTTTCCTCAGATGCCATTTTCTAATCCCTCTAATTTTAATGTTCTTTTCCTACTTATACCTTGTATTTTTTTACCTGAGTATCCATAGTATACCCCTGATCAAATATAAGGTTCGAATATTTTTTTGTTTCTGTTTTTGTGATTCTACCCTTAGTTCCTCACATAGTACCCTAGAGCTGGAACAGACACTTAGACACCATCAAGTCCAACTACCTTATTTTACAGACAAGGAAACTGAGGCTCAGAGGAATGAAGTGACTTGCCCATGAGACAGAATTTGACTCCATGGTCAGTGGCATATACATTATGCCATGAGTGCTATGTTCTTCAAACAGTAGGCACATAATAAATACTTACAGAATTTAATTATTAGATCACCTTTCCTGTCATATTGGTTTGGTCATTTCTTTTTGCTAAAGAACATTTCTGCAGCTCTCTTATCTGATAAGTAAAAGTCTAAGTTCCTTTTCCTGGTATCTAAGACCCTTTATGGTCACTGCTTCTCCATCCCACCCAGATCCCTGGGCTATTTGAGTGGGCAAGATTATTCTACCTTTCTGGCTTTCTCTCATGTTATTCCCCTCCACATATTCTATTCTTTTGCTCAAATAGACTTCTTTCCACTTTGTTGACTTACTCCCAGACATGCACTGATTTTACCACCTCTGTACTTTGCTCCCAACTATCCTCCTATCCTCCCCTTTTGTATCTAGGTAGGCAAAGAGAAGTTGGGATATCAGTCCATGCTGGCTGAACAGCTACTTCGTGCACAGCTTTCTATTGCTCTCACTTTTAGAGTGAGGTAAGGATGGATATAGAAAAGGAGGATACACCTTCCTTTCTTTCACTGAGGGATTTCATGTTATGGCTGTGTTCTTATCATCTCTGCGGTCACTTTGCCACTCTGAAGCTATACCAGAAGCCCTGCTGGAGGGCACACTGCATCTGAAGCATTAGGTTTAGCTCTGGGAATTGAATTTTAGGAAGGACATTGATAAACCAGAAGGTACTCAGAGGACAGTGACTAGGATGATGAAGGGCCTGGAACAGGACACATATTCTTGAAATCAACCTATGTCCACACATCAATTTTTAAAAATTGTTATTAATACCTTTTATTTTCAGATAGTCAAAATTATCTATCACTATCTATCCCCTTCTCCCTTTCCAGAGAGTCATCCCACATAACAAGGAATTTTTTTTATTAAAAAATGAAGAATAGGAAAAAAACCCTCAGCAACCCTCATCAAAAAAGTCTGAAAATATATGCAGTGTTCCATATCTATGGACCTTCCACCTCTACAAAGGAATGAGGATATCTCATATCTCTTCTATGTATCCAAGCTTGTTCATTTTCTATTGTTTTATAGTTGTCCATTGCTGTAGTCATTCTGTATACTGATTTCTTGGCTCTGCTTACTTCTCTCTGCAGCACAAATGTGCATCAAATTAAGATTAGAGAATGTCAAAGCTGGGAGGTACTTCAGATATCACACCATCTGTCTTGTGGCAGGAGATTATACTTATTTTATTTTATTTTTTTTACCTTTGAGAGAACTAATAGAAATTAGTGGAAGTTGCATTTGGGTTAGATGTAAGAATTACAGCCATCCACAAGTGGAATGGGCTGCCTTGTGAGGTGGTGGTGGGTTTCCCCATACTGGAGGTCTTAAAATAGAAGATAGTTCTGTTAAAGAAAAATGTCCATCTCTCCCACCCACCCCCACCCTTACTCCCCACCCCCCAGAGTCCTTTGTGCTACAGATATCCTGTAAAAGGGGTTCTCTTTCAGATATGCATTCAATTAGATGGCAGGGCAACTAGGTGGTGCAGTTGATAGAGCATCAGTGCAGGAGTCAGAAGGACCAAAAAATCTCACCTCAGACACTTGACACTCAATAGCTGTGTGACCTTGGGCAAGTCACTTAACCCCAATGCCTCATCCTGGGTCATCTCCAGTCATCCTGATGAATCTGGGGTCACTGGTTTCAGATAGCTTTGGAGAAGTGAGGCTGGTGACCTGCACAGCCCTCCCTTACTCCAAACAAAGTCAAGTGCAAGTCATGTCATTATTTCTTCTTTTTTTAAAAAAATATTTATTTATTTAAATTTTCAACATTCATTTCCACAAAATTTTGGGTTCCAAATTTTCTCCCCATTTCTCCCCTCCCCCCGCCCCAAAACGCTGAGCATTCTAATTGCCCCATCACCAGTCTGCCCTCTCTTCTAACATGCCTCCCTTCCCTTATCCCCATCTTCTCTTTTGTCCTGTAGGGCCAGATAACTTTCTATACCCCATTATCAGTGTTTTTATTTCCTAATTTCAAGAACAATACTCAACAGTTGTTCCTAAAACTTTGAGTTCCAACTTCTCC
>CM053769.1:283063627-283142546 GCA_028658325.1 Potorous gilbertii | reverse complement strand
TTTCAAGAACAATACTCAACAGTTGTTCCTAAAACTTTGAGTTCCAACTTCTCCCCACCCATTTCTTTTGGGAAGGCAGGCAATTCAATATAGGCCATATCTGTGTAGTTTTGCAAATGACTTCCATAATAGTCGTATTGTATATGACTAACTATAAATCCCTCCATCCTATCCTGTCCCCCATTGCTTCTATTCTCTCTTTTGATCTTGTCCCTCCAGAAGTGTTGACTTCAAATTGCTCCCTCCTCCCACTCCCCTCCCTTCCATCATCCCCCCTCCCCTGCTGATCCCCTTCTCCCCCACCTTCCTGTATTTCATGTCATTATTTCTCTGATGGCATGGTCTTCTTCGGCAATGAAGGATGAACCCACACAAGTAGATGGTATCTAAGGTCCTTTCCAACTTTGAGATTCTGTGATTCTGGTAGAACAACTCCATTTTACAAATGAGGAAATTGAGGTCAAGAGGAAATTTGTCAGGGATCCTACAGGAGGAGAACTAGACCGAAAACCTGAGTTTCCTAACTCCCAATCCAGTGTTAGTTCTACTGTACGGTAATACCTCTTAGAAAAGCTACAACCACAAGGGACAAGAGATAGTAAACTGCTGCGTACTGAATAAAATGAAAATTAGATTGGGTGGGGATGTGAAGTGGGGAGAGTTGAGATGAGAGCTGTCATTGCTGACCAAGCTAGAGACCTTCTAGCAAAATATGGAAAACTTTCCTATCACTTGGCTCTCTTTTTTTGTTATTTGTCTCTTCTGACTTCTGGGGAGGAAGCCTCCTTGGGTTCTGGGTACTGTGGTAGGACCTCCTCTTCAGAGGGCAGACTATTTATTAAATGGGGAAAAAAATTCCCTTTTGCAGCCAGCTAAGCAGATTCCTTTCACAAACACAGAAAGCAAATTGCTGAAAGAAAAACATAAATCACTTTTGTCACATGTGGTTAGGTCAGCCGCTTAAAACTGATATCCTTATTTCGATTGGAACCAGCTGATTGCTGTCTGCTACTTCCCCACCCGTGAGCTGATGGAGCCCCAAGGCCCCTCCAGGCAAGGGGGTGGGGCAGGAAGAATCCCTCCAGGGTTTTTGTCCCAAAGCCCCTAGCTGTCGCTAGAAAAGCTATGCAGTAGAGATGAACAGTGTGTCTATTTTGGCACAAAAGGCTTACAGGAAAACCATGAAGCATATTTCATCAGGAACATTTATGGCAGAGATAACAAAGTGCTTCCCTCTTCTTTGCCCTTGTCATGGGATCCTGTGGCTTTCTGTAGAACACATTAGGAGAAGGGAAGCCTTGGAGGCAGAATTGAGAATGGGGCCATGGATTCTTAGACATGGAAGGGGAACTAGGAGGTTATCTAATACAACCCTTTAGTCCTAACCTGGAGCTAGGTTGTAAAACACATAAAGTATTGGACTTAGAATCAGGAAGACCTGAGTTCAGATTTGACTTCAGACACCTAGTAGCTTTGTGACCTGACCAATAAGCTTCAGCTTCCTCATCTAAAAGCACCTACTTTCCACTATCTAAGCACAAACTACAATTATTAAAAAATTTTAGGAATAAGACCACATGCAGCCTTCTTCAGTAGGTCCTAGAAGAACTGGGAAAATGGCACTTTGATAAACCTTTATTAAATACCTATTATATGTATGATCATATGCTGAGTGTTGTACCAAGATGTTTGTTTTTAAAAAATAGCAGCCTCTGCTCTCAGTGGGCTTACAGTGATGGGGAAAAAGTTAAAGCAGTTCCTGCCTTCAAAGAGCTGACTTTCTAATCAGAGAATATCACATATATGTCAAAATATATTAGATGAATGCAGTATAGACAGAAGGAAAATACATATAAGATAGCATGTAATGAAGCCAAAGTTCAGGTCTAAACCAAACTATAAGAAATATAATGGAGAGCTCACTTAGCTACATACTGCCTTGTAGGAGAGTTCTGAGTAAAGCATTTTGGAAACCTTTAAATGTTACAGACACATGAGCTACTGTTAAAAATCTCTCTTACTTTTAGTTTCTGAATATCCTAAATCCTTTGGGCTTCAACTCAAAATTGTTTCCTCTAGTCCTTCCTTCAGGTACACTGGAGGTCATCAGGTGCCAATCCCACATCTCAAGAGTCCTGCCTGGCAGTGATGCAGCAGTGATGGCAGCAGAACCCATGAGCTTGGTTCTCAGAGGATTTTCCTTGGACTCTTACTGCTCCTGAGTTAGTGGCACAAAGCCCCTGCTGTGAGACGTTGGTGCAATTTTACTGGTTTTATTTGGTATCCCCTTGACTTGTGGTCATGCCAGCCTTGCCACAGGTTTATGGAGTTAGAGCTGGAAGCAGCCTTTGAAGTCATCCTGACCAGCTCCTTCATTTTATAGTGGAGGAAACTGAGCCCCAAATAAGGTAAGTCACTTATCCTACATCTCACAGGAAACAAGTAGAAAGACAAGATGTGAATCCACATCGGTCTTCTGACATCCAGTGGTGCAATGGATAGAGAGCTGGGCCAGGAGTCAGAAAACCAGAACTCTCAACCAGCTTTTATCCAAACAGATATTTACTACCTACGTGATCCTGGGCAAGTCAGTTTGTTTCTGTTCCTTTCTACCTCAATTTGTTCCACTGTAAAATGGAGATAATAGTGCCTACCTCCCAGGGTTGTTGTGAGGATCTAGTGAAAAGTGTTTGTAATGTACTAGGCACATGGGGCAGCTAGGTGGTACAGTGGTTAGAATGTCATCTTCCTGAATTCAAATTTGGCCTTAGACACTTAGAAGCTATGTGACCATTTAACCCTGTTTGCCTCTGTTCCCTCCTCTGTCAAATGATATGGTGAAGGAAATGGCAAACCATCTAGCAGGAACTCCAAAAAACCCCAAATGAGGTTACAAAGAGTTGGACATGAATGAATAATGGCTAAATGACAGCACCACACAATGCGTGCTTAAAAAATGCTTGTTTTTTCCTTCCTAGAATCTTAGAGTTGAATAAGATCTCAAAGGGCATCTAATTCAATTCGTACCTGAAACATGAATATTCTCGACATTACCCTTTAGTAATGGGAACCCAGTACCTTGCATGGGAGACCCTTCTATTTTTGGACAGCTCTAATTAATAATGACATTTACATAGCACTCGCTATGTTCCAGGCACTATGCTGAGTACTTCACAATTACCATCACGTTTGATTTTCACAACCACCCTGGGAGGGAGGTACTATTATGATTGCTTATTATTCTTATTCCCATTTTACAGATGAGGAAACTGAGGCAAACAGAGGCTTAAGTGACCTGCCCAAGGTCACACAGCTAGTATGTAGCTGAGACAGGATCTGAACACAGAACTTCCTGACTTCAGATCCAGTATTCTATTCAAAAAGTCACCTAGCTACCCCATGAGAAAGTAATTTCTCCATTTTTTTACTAGATCCTCATAACAACCCTAGGAGGTAGGTCCTCTGAAACTCTCACCTATTGCTCTGAATATTCCCCCTGGGGCCAAGCAGAACAAATCTAATCCTTTTTCCACATGACATTCCTTCAAATACTTGAAGACAGCTGTCTCTTCTTCATTGACACACAACCCCCTCAGTTTCTCCAACTAATTCCCTCATAGGACATGGTTTCCAGGCCCCTCGCCATCCTAGCCACCCTCCTCTTCAAATACATTAATGCCCCAGATGTGGAAACTGATCTTATTTCATGACTAACCCAGATGTACTTAGTAAAACCCTGTTATCTCTTTTCTGCTCTCATTGGTTTTTGAAAGAGGTTTGGGATTCACTGGATTCAACCTTTCCCAGGAGCATCACACACACACACACACACACACACACACACACACACACACCCTTATACAGCTGTAGTCTTTGGGTCTCTTCCTTTACCTAGGGCTGACAAGTGTTTTCACCTCTGGTGATACCTTAGTGCATAAAGCACATACTTAGAAGGGAAGCTATATTAATGGCAAATCTCTTATCCTGCTTGATGCTGGTGGATGAGGCACTGACTATACTTTCTATTTTGGGAAAAATTAGCTCTGCTAACAAATGAGGAAGGACTGAAGAAGTTATTCTGCCTTTTGCATTTAATGCTACAGAAACTGATTATCGAGGAGCAGAGAACCACATAAAGTAATACTTAATCCAATTCTCTTCATTTTACAAAAGAAACTGGAGCCCTCCCAAAAAAGAAGTGACTGTAGATGTCTAAGTGTGGGCATGCCACATTAAACTTCATGCAGGCTCAGTTCCCATATCTATAAAATGGGGATAATTATCTCTTTACAAGCTGCCTTATAGACTAGCTGTGAAGGCCAAATGAGTTCATACATGTGGAGGGCCTTGTAAACCATAAAACCACTTAGGCAAGCCAACTATTACTACCATTGCCCAAGATTGAAAAAAAAAGTGGCGTAGCCCAAGCCTACTGACTCAGTCCAGTGTTATCTTTCTGCCATATCATACTTTCATGAGATTAGTGGTTCAAAGTCAGGCATGTAAATTTGACATTCCTATGAATGGGGTAGATAGAGAAAATGGAGGAATATGGACCATCTGTAACAGTGCTTATCTAATGACACCTCTCAGATTTTCAAATTCCTTGGTTAAGGAGAGGTATGGAAGATTATAACTGATCCAGCAGACAAATGAACAGATGGACATATGTGCATGCATAGTTGTTTTTTTAAACCTGAGTTTTAGAAAAAAGAGAGTTTAGTTTCTCCTTAATAACTCAAATGGAATTCTCAAGAAATCTGGTGACACTCTCATGCTCTCAAGGTTCCTCCTATACAACATGAAGAGGGCTGAACTAGATAACCTCTGAGGTCCCTTTTTTTCTTTTTTATTACTAAAGTATTACTATTTTATTACTATAATATTACTATTTTATTATTAAATATGCAAGAAAAGAAAAAACATATTATACTTAAATAGTGAAACAAATATAAAATAAGAGAAGGAAGAAAAAGCATGTGTACATAGCAGAATGTGATAGGATTCAAAATAAGTAGCAAAAAAATTTCCATTTCAAGAAAGTCTATATTATATGTGTTAGGTGGAGAGCTGTCCATCTTTTCTTCACTTCCTTGTAAGTTTTCTTTTGTTCTCTGCTATGCTCTATGAGGCCTTTTTTTAATTAAAATTCTATGATCATCTTCTAAGGGGGATCAATGGGCTTTTTTTCAACCCAGAAGTAACGGGCCTACAAGCATTTCCCCCTCTTAATAAATCCACGGTCCCTTGATATTTATTTCTTGCCTATCTACCAAGACACTCTGCCTCAGTTTAGACTTCCTAAGAGAAGTGGGATGGTTCCTCCAGCCATGTCCACTGCCATGAGAAATGGAAATCACAGTATCACATGACTGTAGAATATTACAACAAGTAGGAAAGACCTCACAGCCCATCTTATCCAATCCTCCTTTTTAGAGGAAGAAATTGAGACTCTGACAAGGCAATTGACTTGTCTAGGATTACTCAGGTCATAAGTAGCAGAGGTAAATTGGAACACAGGTCCACTATCTCCAAAGCCAAAGTTCTTTCCACTCTACTTCACAGATGTGTATTTCCTTCCTGCCAAAGAAGTTCTTCAGACCTGCTGGGTTCCAGTGGGGCCCTGAACAGTACTGACAGATTATACAATCTCACTGGCAAACATGTCAGCTCTAAACTAAGTTAGGACAAATGGATTAAGAGTCGGGTGGGAACTTGGAGGTCACTGAGTGAAGATGTTTGAACATTTGCTTTCTATCTACAATCCTATTTTTCAACTGTGTGGTACACTTAATCCAACATGAAGTATCCCATATTACATTTTCTCTTGATTATAGGTTTTCTCATTCTCAAATGATCTTTGGCTACCAGTAGGGAATTTCCTTTTTCTTTTTTAAATTGTGTGTATGTGTTTTTAATTCAACCTTTTGTATTTTGTCTGAGTTTCCTCTTAGGAGACATAATAGGATATTGACTGGAATTAGAATTATAGAGAATTGTGTATTTGTAATTACCATAGGTTAAAAAACAAGATGTGCAGAAAAATGAGTGTGGGTCTTGCCCAGGGAGGAGACCCAAAAGTAATTGGTATAATCAGAACAGAACAGATGATTTTCCAGATTAGCTGTGCTACTGGTGATGGATACAGAGATTCAAAATCAGTCCTATGTTTGGGACTATTAAGTTATTATGGTTCCTTAGAACCTTCAGAGGGCCCCAGCCCACAGTCATCCAGTTGGCTAAGCTCCCATACATTTTATGGGAATGGGGCTGGGATGTGGAACTCTTAGCTCACCAGGATAAAACCAGTTCTTCTTGGCAGGGACTAGACTAAACAAGGAACATGAGTTATTTTTCTGATGCTTTTTGTGTTGTTGTTGCATACTTTTAATCCAAAGAATCTCCTCACCATAGTCTCAGTCAGTGTACTCAATAATTGGTCTTCTTTTATAGATGAGAAAACCAGGACCTAGGACAATTTTAGAGCAGATATTGGAATTTTCAGTGTCTTGGTTTATTGAGCTTACTTTCCTTGATTAACATCAACCAACAGATACTTATTGAGCTCCTCTTGCATGTTGTGTACTCTTTGCTAGGTGTTATACAAGCTACAGGCACAAAGTGCAAAAAGAAAATCCATCAACAAGCTTTTATTGAGCACCTAGTAATGTGTTAGGATCTGGAGATACAAAGATGAAAGCAAAACTGTTACTGCCCTCAGTGAGCTTGTATTCTATCAGGGGGCATTTCATTCACATATGTAGATTTATATAAAATAAGAAATGCATCTAAACTATATTAGAAATGCAATTTACTTTTGGGTCATGGGAGGCAGAGAAGGAAAAAATTTTTTTAAAAATTTTATTTTAATTGATATCTTTTGATTTTACATCACCTTCAATTTCAAGCATATCCTTCTCCTCCCTCCCCTTTGAACCATTCTTTGTAACAAAGAATAAAAAAGAAAGGGGGGGGGTGGGAAGCAATTTAGCAAAACTAATTAATATATCAACTAAGTCTTATTGGATATGCAATATTCTACGCCATAGCCTTCCATCTCAGCAAAAGGGAAAGAGGCACTTTCCCCAGGAGATAAGCATCTTAATGGGAAAATGAGACAAGCTACATTTGGAGATTTCCCCAAGGTTCCAAGGGCAAGGTGAATTACAAGTTGAATTTGTGATGGCTTAACAAAATGCTATGTGCAAATGATTCTTTCCCCCTTTTAAAATCCTAGAGCAGTGGTCCTCAAAATATGGTCTAGGGAACCCCAACTCACCTTTCTCTGTTAACCCTCTGCCATATTCTCTAGATCACAAGCATACTTTCCTTGGAGTATTTATAAAAGAAAATACATTTAAAGAACTAATAATAAGGTTCATCTGATGAAAAGGATAACTAAAAAATTCCACCCAACCCAGACTCAATGACTCTCAAATTTCCTAGACTATCTTACCTAGTAAACATTTCCCCCTCACCCCAGTATCCCTAAGACACAAGAGTCGCTTAAAAGAATATAACTTTCTGCTATTGAGAGAATAGAGATGACAGGGGTTCATCTCCAGAGGAGGATATTGAAGTAAAGAAACTCCCAAAGAATAATATCAAATGGTCTCTTACCCAAAAAGAATTCTTAGAAGATCTTAAAAAGAGAGTTTAAAAACCAAGTGACAGAGATGGAGGAAGAACTAAAGAAAAAATTAAGAATGATACAACCAAAACAAGAAAGTTATGAAAGGAAAGTCAACCAATTAGAAAAAGAAATCCAGAATCTTAAGGAAGAAAATGGCACCTTGAAAAATTAGACTTGGGCAAAGCGAAGCCAGTGAAATTATAAGAGATCAAGAAATAATTAAACAAAATGTGAATAATGAAAACATAGAAGAGAAAGTGAAACATCTTATAAGAAAAATAACATTTGGAGAATATATCAAGAAGAGAAAATATAAAAATAATCAGACTAACTGAAAGTCTTGATCAAAAAAAGAATCTTGATACAATAATACAAGAAATAATTAAAAGAAAATTGTCTTGAAGCATTAGAACAAGGCGGGAAAGTTGAAATAGAAAAAAAAAATCCATCAATCACTACTAGAGACCTTATGAGGGAAACTCATAGGAATATTATTGTCAAATTCCAAAACCCCTAGTTCAAGGATAAAATATTAAGAGCATCAAGATTCAAACAATTTAAATATAGTGGTGCCACAATTACACTCACATAAGACCTAGCACCAGAGACATTAAAGGGTTGCAGGTCTTGGAACGTAATATATCGAAGAGCAGAAGAACTGGGGCTCTGGCCAAAAATATCATACCCTGCAAGGTTAAGTATTATCCTGAATGAAAAAAAAAAAGGATATTTTATAAACTCTCAGATTTTCAAGACTTCGTTAAAAAAAAAAAACCTCCTGAACTTAATAGAATATTTGACATACAACCATATATTAAGGTACATACCGAAGACTGATTATAAAGAATTCATAAGGACAGACTGTTTACTTTTTACTTTTCATGCATGTGTGTGTGTGTGTGTGTGTGTGTGTGTGTGTAATGTCAAATGTATGTGTAAGATTCTTATTAATAATTGGGTAGCTCTTAAGTAAGATTGAGGAAAACCTGAGTAAGATATGAATTTTACAAGTAAAACCATCTAGGAACAGCTAAAAAGAATAATTATTTTATACAAATGAGGTGCAAGAGGAAGAATTGATACAGAGGAATTAGATGGGGGAGGAGGGCTGGTGGTTCTGATAACCTACTTTCATCAGCAATGGATCTAAGAGGGAACAATACATACATATTTAGAAGAATATAAAAGTCTTCTAAATTCAGAAGAAATAAAATGGTAGGAGCATAGGGAGGGAGGAGAGGACAAGGGAGGGATCTTTAGAGGGGAAGGTGAAGGAATAGGTAAAAGTGGGGTATAGAAGGGTGTTTAGATTTATGGAAATGGGAGGATAGGGGAAGGATCCTTGGAGGGGGCTAGGCAAGTAATAGGAGGGCAAGGTAGCGGATAGAAATAAAGTAGAGGAGGCAAGAGGGATAGGAAACAAGAGATATGCACAAACATAAAAGACAAAGATCAGGAGTAGAATATGTCTGGAAAAGTATATGTCTATATATATGTATGTATATATCTATAGCTATAAAGAAATGTATCTAAACTTTATCATAGCCTTCTTGGGAGTGGGGTTGGGAGAGGGAAAAAAAGAACAAAGTAAAAAAATACACATCAGAAAACAAAAGAACTAATGAGGAAGCAAAGACGGACAATTTTCAAAACAAGTATTATTTATTATGCAGACTTTCTTGAAATGAAAATTTATTGTTACGTCACTTGAATCCTCTTATGTTCTGCTATGCACATGACATGCTTTCCCTCCCTTTTAACTGTGTATTTAAGTTCTCATATTTAAGTTTGTGATATGTTTTTGGTTCTTTTCTTCATTCTGTATTTGTGTTCTGGCATTTGAGTGTAAAATAAAATTTTTTTTAAAAAGAACGTGACTTTCTCCTGGGCTCCCATCTTCCCTGCTTCCCCTTGTCCGTAAGCTTTTGGTTTAGTGGGTAGCCTAAATTCATTCCTTGGGGTTACAATCCCCAGCTCACTCAGATGATCAGGAAGACTTTTGATCCATAGCCAACCAACCCTCCCAATTTAACCATTATCAATACCCCATTTACTAACTCTTATGTGAGCAGGAGCTAATTGGTTAACTGTCATGTCCCATCAGAAGCTAGGTGGCGCTGTAGTGCCTAGGCCTGGAGTCAAGGAAGCCGCCTTCCTCAGACCAAATCTGGCCTCAGACACTTACTTGCTGACCCTGGGCAAGTCACTTTACCCTGTTTACCTCAGTTTCCTCATCTATAAAAACAGCAGGAGAAGGAAATGGCAAAACATTCCAGTATCTTTGCCAGGACAACTCCAAATGGGGTCACAAAGAGTTGGACACCACTGAAAAATGATTGAACAACATGTCCCACTGCCAAAGAGAGCTTACTGTGATCAGTATAACCAGAGACAGATGTAATCTTGCTAGCACATAATGCTACTGTTATCACTGATAATATAATTTAAAAGATCTGTGATAACTTTAGTGTGACTACTCAATGGGGTGTACAAGCCAAGGCCAAAGTGGAGGGAGTATTGGGGTATGATGTTCTGTTTGCAGATGACTGTGCACTCAATGCAGCCTCTGAAGCTGAGATGCAAAAAAGTATGGATCAATTCTCTGCTGCCTGTGCTAATTTTGGCAAACACAGGTGCTCCATCAATCACCACCACCCCATCCATACATGGAACCATTGGTTACAACAAATGGAGAAATTCTGAAAGCTGTGGATAAGTTCACTTACCTTGGCAGTGTACTTTCCGAGGATGTACACATTGACAATGAGGTTGATGCATGCATTGCCAAAGCTAGTTCAGTGTTTGGGAGGCTCCAAAGAAAAGTTTGGGAGAGAAGAGGTGTTAGACTGACTACCAGACTGAAGGTCTACAGAGCCATTGTGCTGACCTCATTGTTGTATGCCTGTGAAACACGGGCAGTCTACCAGTGCTATGCCAGGAAACTGAATCACTTCCATTTGAACTATCTTAGGAAGATTCTGAGGATCACCTGGCAGGATAAAGTACCAGAGACTGAAGTCCTTGCTCAAGCTGAACTGCCAAGCATTCAAACTATGGTTTAGACAGCACAACTCTGATAGACTGGCCACACGGTTCCAATGCAAAATGTGTGCTTGCCTAAAAGACTATTTTGTGGAGAACTCACATGGAGCAGGCGATCACATGGTGGTCAGAAGAAGTGATACAAGGACTCTTGCAAGGTCTCTCTCAAGAACTTTGGATTTGACTGTGCAACATGGGAGACACTGGCACAGGGCCACTCAGCATGGCATGCCCACATAAAAAAGGGTGCTGTGGTCTATGAACAAAGCAGAATTGAGACAGCACAAAGTAAATGTAGGATGTACAAATTTGAAGTAACTACCCCAAGAATTCATATGGATTATCTGTGCCTAAACCTGTGGTAGAGCATTCCAAGCTCATATTGAACTGATCAGCCACAGTTAGACACAATGAAATTTCACTTTGTCATGGTGATGTCATTTTGGTCCTTTTCAAAAATGAAGGACAACCACCAAGTGACTCCTCCTTCAACTACTCCTCAACTAGCAGGAATCCCAATCCCTTCATACCTGGCTGCTATGGCCATAGGTGACCAACCTTCCAAATGGTAGTTGTCATTATGAATATTTGCTCCTGGAGTAAGGGAGAGAGAACAAGAACAGTTTTCTTTGGGTGGAGTCTAAAAGGGAAGGAGCCCAATAAAACACCTTGAAGCATCTGCCTTACCACCCCACCCATCCCTGCCCCACCTCAAACCCCTGGAGGGAGTAGACTGCCTCTTTGACAAAGCTGTATTGATAAGGGTGGGGTAAACTATGCAGGAGCTCACCTGGGATGTCAGGTGGGCAGATTGTGAAGAAAATGTGCCCCAGGATAGTGCTGTTGGAACACTCTAAATTTCAATGCTGTAAGGTAAAGCCCAAGTGAGTGACTCCATCCTGTGTCACTGGGCCTGTGGTTGAAGCCTTTCCATTGTGCTAGGACTTAATAGATTTATATTCTACTGGCATAGCTTTCAAGAACTGAGTTGCTCCCACCTCAGGATGAGTCATAGGGAAGAAGACTTCAGTGGATGAAAATTTAAACTTTTTTTAAAAATATCTTTTATTTTACATCAGATTAATTTCTAAATATATGTCTTCTTCCCTTCCCTCCCTTGTATCAAAGATATAAAAGAAGAAAAAGCAATCTAGCAAACTCAGCAACATATTAACTGTATATAAAATATACAATACAATTAACTATATACAATATTCTATACCAACAGTATTCCTCCCTTTTTTAAGAATGAAGGAGGAGCATTTTCTCAACTCTTCTTTGGGTCTGTCCTTGGTCATTTTAATTATGTAATAGTCAATTTTTTTCCATTTACATTGTTATGGTCATTACATATTACTTTCCTGATTCTGCTTATATCACTCCACAAAAGTTCATATAAATCTTCTCATTCACATTCATTATTTCTTATAGTGTAGTAATATTCCATTATATTCATGTAACACAATTTTTTAAAATCATTTTCCAAACTTTGGGCATCTACTTTGTTTCCAGTTCTTTGCTATCACAAAATATTTGGCCATGAATATTTTTGTGTATATGGGATCTTTCTATCTTTAACTTCCTTGGAATATGTGGAATCCCTGGATCAGAAGGTGGACAGTTTAGTCATTTTTAAAAAAGCATAATTCCAAATTGCTTTCTATAATGGTTACATCAGTTCACAACTTCATCACGTATTAGTATGCCTGCTTTCTTATAGCCTAGCACTTCCACCACTGATTTTTTCCATCTTCTGTCATCTTGCTGATTTTCTGGGTAGGAATTAACCTTGAAGTTGTTTTGATTTGCATTTGTCTTTCTGTGATTTGGAGCAATTTTTCTATGATTGTTAATAGTTTGTATTTCTTTTTGTTTGTATCCTTTGACTACTTATTGGATGAATAATATTATTGATTCCTGCTTCTATGGTGTTTTAAGATTTGCAATGTGGTTTCCTCACAACCACACGAGTTAGGTTAGGCAAGGATTATAAGCCCCATTTTACATAACCTTAAATGTAAGGAGATATCACTCAAAAGGTTTAAAGATCCCTTCTCTCATTTCATCTCAGAATCCCAGAATTCAATCCAGTCTATACCTGCCAGAGAAATACCTCTATTACAAGTGGTCATTTAACTTATGCTTAAAAATTTCCAGTGAGAGAGAACCTACTTGCTCCTGAAGTGGTATATGGCATTACACTTTTAAAGAGCTCTGGTTGGAAGACATTTTTTCCTTTACCTGAAGCCTAAATTTGTCTTTTTGAAACTTCAACCCATTGTTCCTAGTTCAGGAGATCAATCATTAGAAGAGTCTGTTCCCTCTTGCACCCTAAAGCCCTTCAAATACTTAAAGATCATGTTCCCCCTAAGGTTTCTCCTGCCTAAACACCCCCAATTTCTTCAGCTGATTCTCATATGTCATGATCTTGAGACCCATGAGAGGGATTTAGGCTTTTTTACCCTTGACCTTATGTTCAATAATTGACTATGGAGGACTTAGGAACAGGGCCTCCTTCTGCTGCTCTCAGTCTTTGGGACCATTTCTTCTCTCTCAAGGTCACACTTCCTATAAACCCAGGTTTTACTAAAGGCCAAACCAAAGGTAAGTAGACTTGGGAAGAAGTACAGGAGGGATCATTGGATCATAGATGAGAACTAGAAGAGACCATAGAGTATGAGTGTGTGTGTGTGTGTGTGTGTGTGTGTGTGTGTGTGTGTATACACACACACTGAATAAGCAGTAGTGTTGAGCTTTTAATCTAGATTTTCTCAATCCAAATCCAGCACTATTTCCACTATAGGTGCGGCTCAGGGGATGGCAAGGCATCTGGTCTGCTCTCCTCTTGTAGGGATGGGAGGTATCTTCAGGGAGGCTCCCCAATTCAGTGTACTTGCTTCCCCAAGCCCCAGAGCCTGACTTCTTGCTTCTCTGCCTTTTACTATTCCTTTTTCCTCAGTGGCATAGGCTGTCCCTAAGCTAAAGGAAGAGTGTGAATGTGTATAACTTCTGTTCATCCTTTCCTTTGCTACTTTAAGAAAATCATCAACCCAATCCCTTATACATTTTCATCCCATGCAATTCATATTCATGTTTTCCCACATAAGCATATATAATACAACCCACAAATATAGTGTATCTTTCATCTTTCATGCTTCTGCTGAAACACTTTTGTGGTGGGAGGGGAAGCTGGGGAAATGTCTCACCTTTCAAGTATCTTTATATCTTACCGTTTGAAAAGTAACTTCTAAGGTGAGTGAGTGGCGTATGGCAGAGATTTTGTTTCTAAAATATCTATAATTAAAGCAAGACAGACGTGTTCTAGTTTGCATAATTTTGACTGTTTCTAATTATTATCAATTATAATGAAAAATATTAATCATCTTACTATTTAATGTGATTATATTATTATAATAACATATATATAATTATATGTTGCAACTATTTACTATACTGTTCTATGTTTATTATGTAATAATTGTTATAATAAGTAATAGAATTTTTTTTCCCTTCCTTTTCTCTTTCCCAGTGAAAGACTGGGGGAAATGAATGACATCTACTCAGAAGGTGTGCTTCATAGGGTTTGCAAATGGTAGGTATTACAAAAAAGAAAAGTTTGGAAAGGGGGAGAAATAGGATGAGACCTCTATATGTTTAACCCTTATTTTTCTTAGGGGAGTGGTTACTGAGAGATATGACAGCCACAGAGGTTTGACCGCACTTTGACTAAAATCCATCCAATACCTATAGACCTGGCAAAAGACTTGAAGGATAAGAGGAAGGAAAGAGAGAAAGAAGAAAAGTAAACCACCATTTCCACTTTGATCATCAGACATCAGTAAGACGTGTGTGTGTGCGCGCGCTCTAGTGTGTGTGTGTGTGTGTGTGTGTGTGTGTGTGTGTGTGTGTGCGCACTCTACAGAGGTGAAGTAACTTTTCCATGGTCACCAGGTAAGTGACAGAAATTTGAAACACAGACTTCGGACCCAACATCCACTGGGATTTCTATTATATCACAGAATCTGTCTTGGCATGCTAGGGGAGATGATGAATACATTTTTTTCAGGTTTCCTAGTCAAAAGAAATAGGAAACTTTCTTAAGGTAGGGGTTATTAACCTGAGGTCCAGGTAGGTATTTTTTTTTTTAAATATCATAACTAAATTTCAATATAATTGACTTCCTTTGTAATCCTATGTATTTTATCTCATGAATTTAAAAACAGTATTATGAGGAGTCCATAGACTAGTCAAATTACCCAAGGAGTCCATGACATGAAAAAGGTTCAGAACTGCTATCCTAAAGTACACTAAGGTCTTTCATGTCCTGAGAGTCTCTGACGAGGTTACGTAGTAATGATGATGATGATGATGATGACCTCTTACGCAGATAGAGTGCTGAGTAGTTTTCAAAATGTTTTCATAGACTTTATTTCATTTGAAACTCTTGATTGATTAAATTGTATTTTTATGGTTATTTTGTACACATTTTTAGTGTGTTAACACCTATATACATTGTTTCAGTATAATGTAAGGTCTTAAAGGCAGAAACTATTTTTTTAAAATTAAATTGCATTTAAAAAATGAAAAGGCAATTAATCGCTCCTCCCATTAAAACAACAGCAACAAAACTCTTGTAACAAAAATATATATAGCCAAGCAATGCAAATTCCCACATTGGTTGTGTTTTTTAAAAAGTGCCTGCCTCATTCCATATGTTAAATCTTTTAACTCTCTGTCAGCAGATAAGTAGTATTTTTCATCACTGGCATCATGACTGATCACTGAACTGATTAGAGTTCTAAGGCATTTCAAAACTGCTCACTTATAAAATGTTGTTGCAGTATAAATTGTTCTGGTTTGACCCAAGTTTCTCTAAAACTATTCATTTTATGTATTATTGTAGTATTACATTACACTAATATATTATACTTTGTTCATCAATTTCCCAATTTGTAGATATTACCTTGTTTTTCAATTTTTTGCCACCACAAAAAAGAACTGCTACAAATATTTGGTAGATAGAATAATAGCTAGCATTTATATAATGATGACTATGTGCTAGGCACTGTACTCAGTCCTTTACAGTTATTATCTCGTTCAATCCTCACAAAAACCCTGGAAGGTAAGCAGGTGCAATTATCATCCCCATTTACAGCTGAGGAAAATGAGGCAAGCAGAAGTTAAATGACTTGTCCATCATCACATAGGTAGGAAAGATAAGAGACTGTATTTGAATTCTATACACTGTATCATCTAGCTACCTTACGGATGGATATATATATATATATATATATAAAGTGAAAGGACCCATATATATACATATGTATATATGTATATATATGGGTCCTTTCACTTTTTCTTTCATCTCTTTGGTACAGAGTTAGTAGTAGTATTGCTAGGTTAAAGGGTAGGCACAGTCTGGTAACATTTTGGGCATAGTTCCAAATTACTTTTCATTATGGCTGAACCCATTCACAGATCCACCAACAGTGCACTAATGCACCTGCTTTCCTAAAACCCCTCCAACATTTGCCACTTTTTTTTGGTAACCTCACCAATCTGTTGGTTGTGAAGTAGAACCTCAGATGCTCTAATCTGGTTTCTCTAATTACTAGTGATTTGGAGCATTTTTTGATATGACTGTTGATAGCTTGGATGTCCTCTGTAAACAACTGCCTTTTCATATTCTTTGACCATTTACCAATTGGAGAATGGATCTTATTCTTACACATTTTAATCTGTTGCTGATATATTTCAGAAATGAGAACCTTATCAAAGAAACTGACTACAAAGATTTTTTCTCTAGTTATGCTTCCCTTCTAATTTTAGCTGCATAGGTTTTGCCTGTCCAAAATCTTTCTAATTATATGTAATCAAAATTGCTCATCTAGTCTTTTGTCATCCTTTCTATTCCATGACCCTTGAACTCTTCCCCTATCCATAGATTTGAAATGCTTCTCTAATTTGTTTATGACATTCCTATTTTTTTCTTAGGTCACGATTCCATTTATAGTTCCTCTTTGTGTAAGTATGAGATATTGGTCTACAACTCTTTTCTGCCAAACTCCTTTCCAGTTTTTCTAGCTGTTTATATCAAGTGGTCAATTTTTGCCCCAGTGTTTGGGGCATTTGAGGTTGAACAAGCACTCTGATATTGTGTTTGTTTCTCTATGCTGTGTAACCAGACTCTTCATCTTTTGTTTCGTATCCTTAGTGTCTGGCATAGTGCCTGGCACAGAGTAGGCACTTAATGCATGTCCATTGATTCTTATAAAAACTCTATGGGCCAGGACAGGGATTATTGTCCCCATTTTACAGATAAGGGAATTAAGACCTAGAGAGATTTAGTGACTTAATCAAGGGTATGTAGGCAAATGAGTGTTGAGTAACATTTTTGACCTGGGCTTGCTCATTGGAGCAAGGAAACTCTCTGCTAATCAGCAACTCTTCTGCAACATCTAGTTTTAGAGAATTGCCTGGAGTACTGACTTTTAAGTGACATATCCAGGGCCCATTGGGCTCTAGGTTCTGAGAGAACTCATGTTATTAACCTAGAACCTAGATCTGACTCTTATTCAGTGCTCTTTCCAGCTTTAGGGGTAGTTTTTGTTGGTATTTTGCTTTTTAGTTCATGATGCTTTTGCCTAATGGCTCAAGTGAGCTGTACTCTCTATCAAGCTTAGCTTACTCTCCTGGCTTCCAAAGAAGGATCATAGGAGGATGCATTGGTAACAATAAATATCCTTGCTTTACTAATCTGATCCTCTTGGAAAGGCCTCTGGTATTTCTCCATTTTAGGTCAGGCTAGTTCTTAGTTTTTGACTGTTTGATTCATTTGTGTGCATTGAGGATTGTTAAATTAACAATGAAAAAGAAAATTTAATTTTTTTAAAAAAAGATACATTAGACTTTAAACTAGATGATCAATTCAGGTTCTTGGCAAAGAGGAACTTGTCCTACCAGATTCTAAAATTCATTAAAGAGCAACAATGATAGCCCTCTGTGCCACATATCACTGTCATCATGCTCACATATGTCTCTTCTTACAGTGACATAGGATATTAATGCCAGTGTTTGCTGTGAGGGTATATGCCTGAAGTTTTACTGAGTTTAGGCCAACAGAAAAAATGATGAAAGTCAGGAGATATACAAGTTTTCAGTAGTAAGTGACCATTACTATTGCTGTTTTGTCTCCTTTCTTTCCAAGAACTCCCTGCCATGTCTGGATGTCTGAGCCTACTCTGGTGTTAAAGTCACCCAGAATTACAGACTTGTCTTCTTTTGGCCCATTAATGATGACTCCAGATGTTCGTAAAATTTTTCTTTGACCTCATCAGGGTCATGGGAGCATATGCACAGATGATGATTAGTGTGGCATTTTCCTGCATGTGGCAATCACCCTGTAATGAGCCTGTCATTTATTCCTTTGGGAGGCATACCAGTTTGTTGATTAGAATAGATTTTATTGCAAACCTACACTCCTTCATGGTGCTCTCCATCACTGAGGCCACTTCAGAAAAATATTTATCCAGCTCTGACTTCAGTCAACTGGCTTTTATTTGCCAATCTTGTTTCACTCAGGGCTGATATTTGGATGTAATATGTATTGAGTTCTCTCATTACAAGAACTGTTTGTCTTTCAGATCTTTTGGATTTCTTGATGTCTGTAAACATGTATACATTCCCCGTACCAATGGTGAATGGAATCATTAAAAAAATTTTGTACATTTTGGGGGGTTTTGACCTCAGGGTAGAATTCCCACCCACCAGGGTAAGCATGCCAGGGTTAGGTTAGATAAATTGGACAATTTTTAGGAGACCTTTTCTAGCCCCTTCCTCATACCAGGAGGTGACCAGTGTGGTCCTTTAAAAAGTCTGCACAGATATGCAGGGGGCTGCTGAATCCTACTGCTGCTATAGTACAGTGAGAAGATGATCCTATGGCCTATGTGTATCCACAACTGCTACTTCATCACTTGCTTGTCACCACAGGACTTTGAGGTGGATAAAAATGGTAAAATGGTCTAGGTGGTGTCTTTTGACTCACACTTAATTGGATTTAAGTGATCTAGAGTTGTTTGAACTCTTTTCCTCTAGAGTCAAGCAAGTCCAGTGGCAAGACAAAAGTCCAGATGACTGGGGAGTGGTTCAGAATGCAATGGATGACCTTGGTATCTTTGATGCCTAACCAAGTTCTAAATGTTCTATAGCCCTGCTTCATCCACCTTCATAGCCTGTTGGTATTAATTGTTTACATCTGGCTACACTGCTGGGGGAAAGTCTTCACATGCTTGAGTGAATACCCCCTGCTAACTCTCTGATGTATTTGAAGCCCCTCAGTTACCCTCAACCTGGTTTAGCTTATCTGCTGAAATAGTTTACCAGGTATGTGACCACTGCACATACTATAACTTCTTAGCCACAGGTGAGAGTTAGGTGACAGGTGGACACCAAAAGTGGAAAGCAGCCCTGAAAAAGGGTTTAGCAGCCCTTACCCCAGAGGTACGAGTCTTCCCTTAAAACCCATGTACTCCACAAACACATATATACAAACAAACCCTGTAATGCACATCTAAATCCAAATAATACATAACAATCACCCCTAATTAGATGAATGACCCACATTTTTTTAAAATCATAAAAAAATTGGAAGAAAAAGGTATAATGTCTTTGTGTCAATTATATAAGAACAGTTAGTTTTAATGAAATAAATAAAAAGAAGAAATCACTGGAGACAAAAATCAAAGAATATGACTATCCAATGATTTTTAAATGTACAATGAAAAAACATTACTTCTAAAAATAAAAGGAAAGAAACATGGGAGAAAAATTTGCAAGACATTTATCATATAAAGGGCTGATGTCTAGAATTGCAAAGAAACTAATGTGTATGTATAAGGGTGATGTTTTCTTTTTTAAAAAAATTAATTTATGCGTTTTCAGCTTTCAACAATCACTTCCATAAGTCTTAAATTTTCTCCCCTTTCTTCCTCGAGACAGCATGCAATCTTATATGAGTTCTACACATACATTCTTATTAAACACATTTTCATATTAGTCATGTGGCATAAAAGAATTCAAATGAATAGGAGAAACCATGAGAAACACCAAACCAAAACAAAACATAACACAAGAGAAAAGAGTCTGCTTTATTCAGTGTTCTGATTCCATAGTTCTTTCTCTGGATGTGGAAGGCATTTTGCCTCAAGAGTCGTTTGGGAATGCTTTAGGTCCTTGTATTGTTGTGAAGGGCTAAGTCTATCAAAAACAGTCCTTGCACACTGTGGCTGTTACTGTGTAAAATGTTCTGGTTCTGCTTCTTTCACTCAGCATTGGTTCATAGATGTCCGTCCAAGCCTCTCTGAAGTCCTCTGTTCATCTTTTCTTATAGCACAATAGTATTCCATTACATTCATATGTCACAACTTGTTCAGTCATTCCCCAATTGATGGATATCCCCTCTATCTTCCCAACCAAACAACATGTAGTCAAAGAACATGAACAAACCATTTCCTAAAAAGAAAATATAGGAAAAAAATTCATCAGAATTCTTAATAGTCAAAGAAATGCCAATCAATAGAAATTTAACACACATCCTATCAGATATAAACATAGCAAAAAAACAGGGGGAAAAATGGTTTACCAATATAGTTGGCGTGGCTTCAGAGGAATGGACACAGTTACACCAATTACATTATAGACTGATAAAGACTTTTAGGAAAGCAGCATGGCAGATCTACTAAGGGACAAACAACAAATCATGTCCCCAAAATACCCTAAGATTAAAAGATATAAAAAACTTCCTATTTTATTTATAATATCAAAAACAAATCTATCTATTCAATGCCTGGAAAACAGATAAATAAATGATGATATGCTTTTGTAATGGAAAATTATGGACACTGTAAAAATGGTAACTATCAATAATGCAGGAAAACATGCAAAGACTTCTATGTGGGGAAGCAAAACAAGGTCAGAAGAATGCATTAATATAGAAAAATATATTAATAAGAAGGGGCAAGGGAGGTTGAGCCAGAGATAGCAGAATTCTAAGCATACTTGGAAGGGGACGTAGAGAAAACAATTTTCTTCTGCTTGCTATCTGTTGATTTGATTGGTTTATTTTATTGAATCTTAAGGATTTGATTTAAGATTATATTCATTTTTATATTTATTGATGATTTGTTTTTATTGATTCATTTACATATATGTGGAAACATGGAAATAAAGCTGAATATAATTTTGACTCTGATACTAACTTACTTTGTTACTTTGGGTAAATAAATGTCTAAACTTTTGATGACCTTCTAACTCAGAGATTTATATTACTATGATTCTAAATCACCACTCTTTTCTTGGCATCAGTTCCTTAATCTGTAAAAATGAATAGGTTGGACTGGAGAATCTCTGAGGATTTTCCAATTCTTAACCTATCTCTGGTCTCTTTTCTTCTTTATATTCTATAGAGCCAATTCTCTATCACTCTCTTTGTTTCTCTTTCAGTCTTTATCACTTTTTCTTCTCTCTTTCTTCCTCTCTCAAAACCATTCTCTTTTTGTGCCAGGTCCCAAAACTAGATTATTCATTCTTTACTTTGCCAAACCCAGATCTATCCAGTCATTATTAAAGGAGATAGAAAAGTTTCCCCTTATAAACACTGTTATCTTTTTGCTGCAGCCAGGACCACTTCCCAAGGGAATAAGCATACAGTTGAATTCGTAGAGATTCCAGTCATTGACTTTTTAGAAACAGTTTCCTTTGCTGCATCTGTGTCTTTCATAGGAGAGACTTTATAGGAGAGACTTTCAGAGGAAAGACTTTCCAAAACCCAATCTGTATCTATCAGCTCATCCCTCGTAAGCAAGTTTTCCAGAGAGGTCATTCACCTTGGCATTGATGCTTTCTTCTATAAGAGACCAAAAAAAACCCCAAACTGCAGAGTCCCTCTCCCAAGCCCATCTCTTTTGGGGGCAGTAACATTAGGATGTCTTATTAAAGAATTATCATTTAGATGAATGGGAGGACAGCCAAACCTCAATTAGTTTCTTAGACAACACCAAGAGCTACCAGAGATCTGGCCAAGCCTCTGCCCTGGGTGGGAAACTTGTAGCAGGAGTATATGCTGTTTTTGGTCCATAGAGCTGCCAGAGCTTTTTGTGAGGAACTGGAGTAATGTAAAGAACATGTTAATGGGATTTAACAGCTCTGCCTTCTGGGTCACTGGAAACTAAAGAACAGAAGCTAACAAGCAGGATCTCCTAAGAAAGTTTTGGCCGTTCATTAGCCCCTCCATACAGATCTTGTTTCCTGGTGGGAAACATTTTCTGTAGAACTGTCTGCTCCTGGAAGAGTCATAAATCTAAGAAGCTGCAAACATGGTATAGTGGAAAGATTAATAAATGTTTGCTGACTATGGACAGATGCAAAGAAGAGCTCAGTCTGAATCTTAGCTTTGGTGCTTACAGTTTAGTTGGATTTAGGCAAGTCATTTCATCTCTGGAATCTCAAGTTTCTTTGTCTATTAAAATGAGGGGGTTAAATGAAAGTTCCTTCCAGATCCAAAGTTTTAAGATATGTCCTATCCTATTCAAACTAGTGGCAATGCCTGATGCTTGATATCAAAACCTTGCCAGGGAGCAAATTTTAAGTCATTCAGTTAATCAACATTTATTAAGCATCTGCTGTGTGCCCGGCATTATTCTAAGTACTCAGATGACAAAGAAAACCAAAAGACAGATCCCATTCTTAAAGTTCATAGTCTAACAGAGGAGACAACATGAAAATAACTATGAAAAAACTAAACATATTCAGGGAAGATTGGAGATAATCAACAGATTCAAGGAACTAGCACTGAGGGATCAGGAAAAGTTTCTTTTAGGAGGGATTTCATCTGGGATTTAAAGGAAGCAAGGAAGCTGGGATATGGAGATAAGAAGGGAGAGAATTCCAGGCCTGGGGAATAACCAGTGAAAATGCCTAGAGTTGAACGATGCAATGTCATAGTAAGGAAGACAGTGTCTTTGTATCACAGAGTATGTGGGGGTGAGTAAGGTGTTAGACAACTAGAACGGTAAGAAAAGGCCAGGTTACAAAGAACTTTGAATGCCAAACAGCATATTTTATATTTGTTGGTGGTGGTTATAGGGAACCCCTGGAATTTATTGAGTAGGGAAGTAATGGTCAGATCCATGCTTTAGTGGAGGATACACTGGAGTGGGGAGAAATTTGGAGCAGGAAAACCAACAGCAAGCTATTGCAGTAGTCCAGAGGCAAGGTCATGAAGGCTTGAACTAGGGTGGTGGCAATATCACAGGAGAAAAGGGACCATATAGAAGAAAAGCTACAAAGGTTAAATCAACAGAACTTGGCAAAAGATTGTATACTGGAGGTAAGAGAGGGTGAAGAGTCCAGGAAGACACCAATGTTGTGAGCCTGTGAGAATGGTAGTAACCTTTACAGTACAAGGAAGTTGGGAAGAGGGGAAGGTTTTGGGGGAAAGGGAGTAAGTTCAGTTTTGGCCATGTTGGGTGTAAGATATCTATGGGAGAACAGGGTTCAATTGTCCATTAGGCAATTGGAGATAAGAAATTAGAAGTCAAAAGAATTGGACAAATAGATCTGATTGGCCATTTGCATAGAAATGGTAGCTGAATTCATGGGAGCTGATTATATCTTTAAGTGACATAATATAGAGGAAAAAGAGAAGAGAGCCCAGGACAAAGTCCTGGGGGACACCTATGGTTGCCATGCTGGCATGCCATGCTGGCATGACCTGGATGAAGTCCAGCAAAGGGGACTAAGAAGGAGGTGTCAGACAAGTGGGAGGAGAAGGAAGAGAAAACAGTCATAAAAACCTCTAGGTTTGAGAGTATCAAGAAGAGGCTGACCAACTGTGTCAATGGCTGCAGAGTGGTCAGAAAGGATGAAAACTGAGAGATAGTCATTACATTTGTTAACAAAGAGATCATTGGTATCTTTAGAGGGAATAATTTTTGTTGAATAATGAGTTTGGAAGCCAGAATATAGAGAGTGAAAAAGAATGAGAGGAAAGGAAGTGTAAGCATCTTCTCTGAGAGCCCCCTCAAAGAGGAGAGGGGGTAAAAAGCTTATCCTGAAAGAGGAAATGTGGATGTAGGCAAAACTAGGAAGAAAAAGAAGAAAGTCCACATGCATTGAACATAGTTTTGATGTGACAGTTTTCCTGAGGGCTGATCATATTCCTAGGGCAACAAATCTCATTTCCTGATTAACCCTGACCTTGAGCAAAGAGTCTTCTTCTTTTGCATTTTCTTTCTTCCATTTCTTCTCACCATTCTTTGTCCTTCTTGTGTTCCTATTAACTTTATTCCTTTAATCTTCTAAACCTTTGGGATGCCTTCTTCTTTATTCCTTCACCTTCAGTGCCTAATATGTTTTGGACATATAATGAGTATTCAGTAAGGGTATTGAGGCATCAGTTGCCTGGAGTCTCTTGGCCCCTTTGCTAACCTGAAGCATTGCTGTAAGGGAGATGGAACACAGACAAATGTTAACATGAAAAGGACAGTACTGGACAGTAAAATTCTACTCTCTCCTATAGAAGGTGTGAGGAACACATTTGATAAAGTATACCAAGTACTGAAGAAAGGGAACATGAATAAGATAAATAAATAAATCTATTGTCTAATTGTCTTAATTGTAAGAATCCAGGACAACATAGTCTTGCTCCACAACCCAGGTCAAGAAAGCCATGGTTATCTTTTACTTGGGGCTGGGCATTGAAGCAATGAAAAGGCCTAAGTGGCAAGGATAGGGGAAGACCTATATGAATTGATACAAAGTGAAGGAAGAAGAACCAGAACATTGTATATAGTTAGCAGCAATATTATAATGATGAGTGGCTGTGAAATACTTAGTTGCTCAATACAATGATCCAAGACAGTTCTGAAGGACTCATAATGAAAAATACTACCCACTTTCAGAGAGAGAACTGATGAACTGAGTGCAAATTGAAGCATAATTTTTTCATTTTCTTTATTTTTCCTACTTTTTTTGCAACATGGCTAATATGGAAATAATGTTTTACATGATTCACATGTATAACTGATAGTATATTACTTCCCTTAATGGGTGGAAGAGGGGCTGGAGGGAGGGAGAGAATTTGGAATTCAAAATTTTTTTAATTAAAAATTAATTCTTTATTATTTACTATTATTACAATTTTGCAGTTATAATTATGTGTCTACTATACAATAATTAACTATGTTATAATTATTAATTATTCAGTTATTTAATTACTAAGTAGGATAGAAATTAAAAATCAAATAATAAACATTTAGAAACATAAATGACAAGGAGAAAAACTGAGGTCCAGAGGGCCCAAATGGAGGGAAAATGACCAGATTGGCAATGGAACTGGAGATTATACACACCTTGAGCATCTTCTGCAGGAATTAAAGACTCTATCTTGATGAAGCCGAGGCATCTCACTCCCAGTGGGAAGGCTCATTCTCTATGTGTTCTCTGATATATTCTCATCTGCATAACTTCTCTGATTTCTGTTTGCTATCAGCTTGGATAAATGGGTTTCTATTTCTCTATGTGTGGTCTTTGTGTAACTGGTATTGGATGGAAAGTGTGTGTTCGTCCTTCACTGCCGAAGAAGAACATGCTATCAGAGAAATAATGACATGACTTGCACTTGACTTTGTTTTGAGCGAGGGAGGGCTGTGCAGGTCACCCGCCTCACTTCTCCTCCAGAGCCATCTGAATCCAGTGATCAGAGATTCATCAGGATGACTGGAGATGACCCAGAATGAGGCAGTTGGGGTTAAATGACTTGCCCAAGGTCACACAGATGGAAAGTAGTCAAGCCTTAGATATATAGCTCAGAGTACTCCTTCTCTGTTAAAGAATAGTGATCAGAAATACCACTTGAACATAAAATTTATTTCCCCGAGGCTAACTCTATTTAGGGGGGCAGATAAACATAATTCTAGCTCAGTATCCCATCTCTCTAAGGAGAGCAGAGTGGTCAGTCTTGTGGTCCCAATATCTTGTACCCCTCTTGGTAGGAAACAAAGTCTCCATTGGAGAAGGGTGAGTAGAGGAGACTCTAGACATATTTATTCATGCTTCCCTCCATGTTACATCTAGATAAACCTATGTAGACATTTGTAGCTTCTATGTGCAGCTCATGCCCTACCTTACCTAATAGTGATAATTCACACATGTATAGAATTATCCTCACAATAAACTTATGACATAAAATCAAAGGATCATAGAATTAGAGCTGGAGGGGACCAGGAGACCATCTAACACAATTTCTTCTTTTTACAAATGGGACAGCTGAAGCCTGGAGAGGTTAAGTAATTTGCCCCAAATCACATAGGTAAATGGCAGAGCCAGGAGTCAAATCCAAGTCTCTGCTTCCACATCCAGTATTGTTTCCATTGCACCAACCTGCCTCCCACATGGTAGGATCTGTATCCAAGCAAAACCTCAAGCCTAGGCTTCCTTACTACAAGTCTTAGCGATCTTCTTATTCTTCTACAAGAGAAATTATTCTGCTTGGACCCAGAGGAAAGAGCTAGGAGCAATGGTTAGGTTGGGAGTAACAAAGATAGATTTTGCCTCTGAGGATAAACTTTTTAAAAATCTGAGCTCTGCAGAAGTGGAGCTGATAAGCTAATGAGATCCTTATGTCTAGATGTCTTCCCGGAGAGACTGGGTATTGTAGGGAGAATTTCTAATCAGGTATATCAGATTGTGTGATAATAAGGTTCTAGAAGAGAAGTGGTGGGAGATGCTCAGGAAGGACGCCCAGAGCCCTCACTCCTTGTTCCCTGAACTCACTCACTATAGCCCCTGTCAACATAGCATGACAAAATGACCTTTAACCTTCTGAGCAGTGACTGGGATGAGGGGCAGGGAGAGAGAGGGGATGGAAATTATAATGCAAAGAAGGAACATGAATTCTATGGGTTATACAGGTAGAGAAACTGTCCAATTTCAGTCAATGATGAAGGAATGATATATGGTAGAACTAACAGCAAAGGGCAGAAGTTGCAAAGAGGCAAAGTTAGACTTGATTCAAAGAAAGACCTTTTTATTTAGCAGTTAGAACTGCTAAAGTGGAATGAACAGATTCAGGAGGTAGTGGGCTTCTTACCCGGGAGAGGTTTTCATTGCAAAGACTGAAGGAAGGAGGGAAGGAAGGAAGAGAAGGGGGAAAGAAGGAAAGAAGGAAAGGAGAAAGGGAAGGAAAAGGGAGGGAGAAAAGAAGGAAAAGAGGGAAAGAGGAAATGAGGAAGAAAGGGAAGGAGGAAGAAAGGGAGGAGGGAGAAAGAGAGGGAGGAAGGAGAAAAGGAAGGGAGGGAAGGAGGAAAGGAGAGGGGGAGAAAGGGAGGGAGGAATTAAGGAAGGAAGGAAATAAAGAGGAAGGGGAAAAAAAGCATTTATTAAGTGATTCCTATGTGCCAAGCACTATGCTAAGCATTGGGAATAAAAATTCCAAAGTGATGCAGTCTCTGCCCTCATGGAACTTATATTCTAATAAAGGGAGACAGCATATACTGAAAGGTACAGTTGCAGAGAACTGTGCACGGATGATCAGGTGTTGGGTTTGATTTTGAAGGGATTCTTATTAAGGGCCTCAGAGATCCTTTCCAACTCTGTGATTCTGATTTGGATGCTCTATCACAGATGGATCCCAGTGGGTCATACATAGAGTTAGATCTGGGAGGAGTGTTAGAGGTCATTTCGTTCAGGCCCCTCATTTCGTACATGAGGACACTGGGGCCGGGGATGTGGGAGACTCAAATCTCTTCAAAGGTGCTTTAATAATTCTCTGGAAAAAGGCAGTATCCTCAGCTTTCTCTGTCCATGGCATCTGGAGCCTGCATGGCATGAGGCCTCCGTTTATAGCTCAGTTACTAGGAGTGAAATACTTTACGTGGCTTCAGGGAAATGTGGAAGGAGAGCAGGCTCCCGGAGCACCACTAGAAGCTGTGCCAGCAGTTCAAACATAATTTTTCCAAGATTTTATGATCTGATGCTTGGATTACATTTGTTTTGCTGTAGAGGTGTGAGGTCTGAATGATTTGTAAAAAGGAAAGACTCTCTTGAGCAGCCTACATGTATGGGTTTGCAACTGGGTTTGAACCGTGACACTGTGGAAATCTTGGAGTAAATGAGAGAGTCCAGGATGGAGTATTGTGTTAGTCATCTGGCCTTTCACTGCTGCAAAGGAAGATGTGGGTTATTACTCTGAACCTGATGGATGGGCCTTCTTAGTAACTGAGTTCCCAATTTTCTTTGATTCAGTCAACATTTATTAAGTGCCTGCCATGCTCAAGGCATCACGCTAGCTCTGGATACAAAAAAATAAAAAAATGAAACACTTCCTGCCCTCAAGGAGTTTATATTCTCTCGGAGCAATAACAAGGGCAGTGTGCCCAGGCTTTGCCCAGGGTGCCAAATTTAGAGGGCACTGTTAGGTCTTGCAGGCTTTTAGCTGTGTAGAATTAGCAGCTTAGCACCCAGTTAGCAAGAAGAATGCATTAAAATAGGAAATTACCAGACGGCCTATTTCTTTACCCCTTTATGCCACACCCTAGTTGAATTCCTCCTCCCTTTCTTACTCCTTTCCCTACCCTTTGCATCTCAACTAGACTTTAGAATAGGACTCTCTAGCAGCAGCCCAGGACACAGAGTTAAGATTATTTAAAAAGTGAAACTTAGCATATACTTCATTTCTTCTTGCTTTTTAAAGTGAGCACAATTCATTCTGGCCAAGGTATAAATACTGCTAGTTACAGCACTGTATTCTCTCCAGACACTGACCATACAGGTCACTTAACTACATGATTAATCTGCTTTAAACCTGGCACATAAGAATTTAACCTCCTATCCTATTTGTGATTGCTTAGAAACCTACACAGACACAAACACACAGGATTGCTGAGTAACAGCAGCATGAGTCATTGAATTTAAAGAAGAGCTTTAAAGATTATCTAGCCCAGGGACTCAACCATTGTTAAATCAAAAAACTCTTGGGCAGTCTGATGAAGCCTATGGATCCCTTCTCAGGATAATGTTTTTAAATGCACAAAACAAAATACATAGGATTATAAAAGAAACCAATTTTATTAAACTACAATTATTTTTTTTTAAACCCCTGATTTAGCCCAACACTTCTTATTTTTCAGGCAAGGAAACTGAGACCCCCAGAGGGAAAGAGACTAGCCTAAGGTTACACGGGTAGGAAGTTAAAAAAATCAGTAACTTCTCATTCTAAATCCAATGTTCCTTCCCACTGTCCCACAGTAGAGTAGGATGAATCGTGGGGACCCTTGCAGAGATACAGATAACACTACTGAGGTAATCTGTTAGATGACTGTTCAATTCAATTCTTTACTTGAGAGGTGTTGTGGTATAGTGGAAAGAACTATCCAAATCTTGAGTTTGAAGATTTGGGTTCAAATAATGAGTCTACCTGTGTGACTGCCAACAAATTGCTGAACTTGTTGACAGGCAAGTAGGCCTGAGTTTCCTTAACTAAAAAATGAGAGGATTGTCCCAGAAATCCAAGCTTGGCTCTCTGCTCTTTAGTCCTTTAGTTAAAAAAAAAACAAAAAACCAAAAACCAGTAACTTGGATAAAGACATATTTGGCGACCTTATCAGAGGTGAACATGACACAAAACTAGGAGTGATAACTAGCTTGTTGGGTGCTAGAATTGGGATCCCAAAAGATCTTTACAGGACTGAGTAAGAGGAAATTTATTAGGGAGTAGTCCATCAACCAACTAGCCTTTATTAAGTGCCTACTATGTGTCAGGCACTGTGCTAAGCAATAGAGATACAAAGACAGAAAACACACATACACATACACATACATGCACACACACGACTACTATCATAGTCTAATGGATAAATAAATTCAAAATCTTACACTTATATTTTAAAGATCAACTTCATAAGGTGGAAAAAGCATGGTTAGACAGTAGACTATCTGAAAAGACACCTGAGGCTTTTAGTAACCTCAATATGAATCTGCAGTGTAATACCCTGCACTTTAATACAGCAGTCAAAAATGCTAATGAGATCTTGGGGTTTATATTGTAAAAGAAGCATCAATACCAGGAAAAAATAAGTGATAGTTCTAAACTCTGCCTTGCTCACACCAGGAGCATTGATTGTGTACTATGACCATCAATCAATCAAGCACTTTGCTAGTGGATGGAAATGTGCTAATTGCTGGAGGATACAAAGAAAGATAGAAACAGTTTCTTCTAGCCAAGAAGACAATATGTAAATAACTAAGTGCATATAAGACATACATAGAGTACATGAAAGGCAACTTTAGAAGGGAAAACTGTAGCCGTTGGAGATTAGGGGGTGGGGAGGTTGCAGCAAAGGCCTCCTGAAAAATGTGGAATTTGATTTGTGCCTTCGAAGAAGCCAAGAAGGCCATGGAAATTGAGAGGCACAAATGAGGGTGGCAGAGTTTTCTGGGAGTGGCATAGAAACAGCCACAAGAGTGGGTTCAAGGAACGGACAAGTAGCCTGGGTAGTTGAGTGAAGAAGGGTAAGAAGACTGGAAAGCGGTCAAGTTAAGAAAATTTTATATTTCCAAAAGAGGATTTCATATTTGATCCTTGAGCCACTAGAATTTTTTGAGTGGGACAGTGACATGGGCAGAGCTATGCTGTAAGAAAATTACTTTGGCAGCTTTGAACTGGAATGAAGAGAGAATTGAGGCACGCAGACCAATTAGAAGAGTACTTTAATATTCCAGGCAAGAGGGGATGAAAGCCTAAAGTGACTTGTTGGCGTATATAAAAGAAGCTGCGTAGGTAGAAACAAGACTTAGCAATAGACTGGATATGTGGGGTATGTGACTGAAGAGTTGAGGATGACGCCAAGGTTATGGACTTGAGTGACTGGAAAGATAGTAGGGATACCCTTGACAGTAATAGGGAAATTTAGAAGTAGAGAAGTTTGGCTTTTTTAATGTAAAAAATATAGAGGAACAGAGAAGAAGATCTAGGGCAAAGCCCTGAAGTACATCCACAGTTATGAATGGTCAGATGTTAAGAGAAAAATTAGAAGATAGCAATGTCACTAAAAAACAAAAACAAAACAGAGAGAAGAAAGTATCCAGGAGAAGGTGACAAAAGTATGTTAATTATGCAGAAATCAAGGATGAGTATTGAGAAAAGGCCATTAAACTTGGCAATTTCAAGGTCCATGGTAACTTTGTAGAGAGATGAACTCAGAAATAAGATTACAGAGAGTTGAGAACTGAGTGACAGGAGAGGAAGAAGAGGCCCCAAGTATAGAGAGTTTTTGCAGAGTTTAGTTGAAAAGGAAAGGAAAGCTGGTGTTAACAAAGATGATAGTAGCAGAGATGGTAGGATCAAGTGAGGATTTATTTTTAAGGTTGGGAAAACATGTGCATGTTTGTAGAGATCAGGGAAATAGTGTAGTAGATAGGGAGAAAATGACGATTAGAGATAGGCTGTAGATGAGAGTTGGGGTGGTCAGGAGGGGTAGGATAAAGGGTATATTTGAAGAGGCTCTACTTCATCAAAGATTGGAGTAAAGGGGGGGTAATTGAGGGGTGATATTGGAAAGAAATGAGATGAGGAGAAGGGAAGAAGAAGGGAGCTCTCAACAAATAGTCTCAATGTTTTTCAGTATGAGTCAAAATCCGCAGCTGAGAGAGTGGAGAGGTAGGAGGTACTGTGGGAGACTGGAAGAGAAACAAGATTTGCAGCAGCCATGAGGAGTGGGATAGAGAATCAGTTAGGGGAGGAAGCAGAAGTATTGATTGATTTGCTTTGATGAGGGCACAATTAAGATTAGATGGCATACTTTTGTAGTGGATTCAATCAGCACCATTGTGTGACTTTTTCCAGTTCTGTTCAGCAGCAAATGATTAAAAACAGAGAAGATGCATTGGGAGTAAACCAGAGTTGTGATTTGATAAAGCATAAGTGATAGGACAAATGGACAAAGGAATCTAGAATAGAGTGATGTAGAACTGATCTGGTTCATCAGGAAGTCAAGACTGGGAAGAGAAGAGAGTGCAGTCATTACAGAGATGTAGGCAGGCCTGGGAAAGTGTTGAGTAATGGAAAGATTAGACAGTGAGCATGAAGAAGAAGTTCAAGAGTCATAAATCATTGCAAAACATGGATTGATGAAATATTTTGATCAGATCTAGGAATTCTGAAGTTCATGAACATTGTATTTTATGAAAGATAACAGTAATCTGGAGAGTATCCAAAGAAGGGAAACCAGGAGAAAGACTTCAAGTTAGTGTCACATGAGGATCAGTTGAAGGAACTAAGCTATTTGTCCAAGATGGAAAAGAGAAGATCCAAGGAGGGTGAGATAGTAGTGTTCAAGTATTGGAAGATGGGTTACCTATAGTCTGCTTGGCTCCAAAGGGCAGGTTAGGATAATAGAAATTGCAGAGAAGCAGATTTAGGCTTGATGTGAGGAAAAACTTGCTAACAAATAGAGTCATTCGTAAATGGAACGGCTACCATTTGAGGCAACAAGTTACCCCTTGGTGGAGGTCTTCTAGCAAAACCTGGATTAGTTCTTGCCACTGGTGTTGTAGAGGGGAGTCTTTCTTAAGAATGGGTTGGATTATATGACTGCTAACATCCCTTCCAACCCATGAAATTCTGTGATGCAGTGACTAGGTTCAATACCACAACCTACCATATATAAAGCACGATATAAAGCTGGTTGGTTGTTGTCATTTGTTTTTGAAAAGGACCAAAATGACATCACCATGATAAAGTGAAATTTCAGTGTGTCCAACTGTGGCTGATCAGGCCAATATGAGCTCGGAATGCTCCACCACAGGTTAGGCACAGATATATCTCCATATGAATTTTTGGCGTGGATACCCCAAATTCATACATCCTACTTTTACTTTGTGCTGTCTCAATTTTGCTTTGTTCATAGAGCATAGCAACCTTTCTGATGTGGGTACCCCAAGCTGAGTGGTCCTGTGTCAGTGTCTCCCATGTTGCACAGTCAAATCCAAAGTTCTTGAGAGAGACCTTGAGAGTGTCCTTGTATCACTTCTTCTGACCATCGTGTGATTGCCTGCCCCATGTGAGTTCTCCATAAAATAGTCTTTTTGGCAAGCATACATTTTGCATTCGAACAACATGGCCAGCCCATAGGAGCTGCACTCTGAAGCATAATTGGAATGCTTGGGCAAGAAGATGACATGCTGCAGGAAGGAAACAGCATGTACAAGGATAAGTAAATGTGCATGTTATATACAAAGGGAATACAGAATGATTCCTGGGGGAGTGCTATCCATGGAGTGGCTCAAGAAATGACTTGCGTGGGAGGTTGCACTTTAACTAACCCTTAAGAAAAGGGATCTGGGGGAATCTAAGAGGAAAAAAGAAGGTTGAACATTCCTGGAATGGAAGTAGAAGACTGGATGCTTCACAAAGAAGCAAGAGATGGAATGTTGTTTGTAGGGAATGCTATGTAGAATAGTGGTGTTACTAAATGGTTTTCCGGTAGAGAGGTTTTACTAAATAGATTGTTTTTCAAAACTTTTTAGTTTGAGCACTTTTAGAACTGAGCCAGTAAAGTTCTTGCGTTAATTTGTGCAACTTTACTCCCACCAGCTATATCTGACATCTGTAATTGAGCCAATCAATTAAGTACTCCACTCCACTTAAAGCAAGTGACAAACTGTTATGCCCGATACCTTAATTAAGTAAGTGAGAATAAGTGTCAGTTAGTAGTAGAAGTCTTCAATCAAGCCCCTGAGGAAGATGGGACAGTGCCTTGGCCTCAGCATTGACTTCCCCTACTGCCTTGACTGGAAGAGGACTTTCTGAACTAGAAGATTTTAGATTTTTTCATCAGATTCTGAGCAGCATCTCAGGACAGAAGCAGCTGGCAGAAGTTCATGCATTGGGAGCCTAGAACACATTGGACACACTGAAGAAAGGTAGCTCTAAGACTCTACAAAGAGTTTAACAGAGAGATTAAGGGAAACTTCATGAGCCCCACACAAAAGGAAGGAAAGGACTTCCGGCACCCCAGAGTTGAGAATTAGCCCTTTACCAAATGTGCACCCTATGTTTGAACCTACTTTCCCTGGACTCTGTGTCTTTTGGTGGAAGATTATATCATAGACTTTTGGGGAATTTTTTGTGCCAATTAATAAATACTTGTTTAAATTAATTAAGTTTGACTAACTAATTGCTATCAATTGATAATCACAGAGGGGAAGCAAACTGGCAGAGCCTTGTGAGCATAGAATTAAAAAAAGAATCCCCAATCTCCCACAGTTACACCTAGAGCTCTTAGAGGACATAAAAACCTTGCTTTGGGGACTTGGCTTTCCAGTTCCAGTGTGGATTGAGAGAATAAGTTCACGTATATGTATGCTGCACTGTAAAGAGGAACTAAAAATACCTATGGTCTCATTGATGAGGGCATCCCCTCCAATGAGGTCACAATGTTCACATAAGTAGGCAATGCCTGCCCATCCTTATGGATTCCTAATCTGTGTCTTTTCCTAAGTTTGCTACAGTGTGAACTCATGACCTCTAAGATCATTTCCAACTCTAAAAATACTAATCCAAAAGATGCCTTATATATTCAAAGTCTTACGCTAATCATAGTGGACAAGAGGAATCCTAGTTCAAACATTAGGACCACAGTAATTTGAACATTGCCCAGATTTGCATACACACCCTGCTATAGATATCTGAGTAGATCTCTGTCAAATGCAAATTTGTTACACAACTGGGCCCTCACTGCTGCTAGGCATTATTAACTGACTGTTGCACTCTCCACAATGATTCTTAGAAACCTTTTCATCCATCAAAATTCTTATGACTCCCTCTGCCTCTAGTCTCTTACCTGAGAACCTTGCCACATATTTGCAGAAAAAATGGAGGCCATTTGCCATGAACTCCCTTTTGTCCCCTCTTATTCAACTCCTATCACCGATTCCTTCTGCCACTTTCTCCTCCTTCATCCCATTGTGGATGATGAATTGACCTCATTCCGTATTAAAACTAACTCCTCTACTTGTTCAATCCCATCTCCCCCAACTGATTTTTCTCTTTGTTATTCCCACTCTTTCACTTACTTTTAATCTCTTCCAGCTCATTTTCTACTGCCTAAAACATGCCCATGTCTCCATCCTCAAAAAACCCTCACTTGATCCTTCCATCCCTGCTATCATCTTATATCTTTTCTACTCTTTGTAGTTAAATTCCTTGAAAAGACTGACTATAATGTGCGCCTTCACTTCTTTTCCTCTTGCTCTCTGCTTCACCCCTTAGAGTCTGGTTTCCAAATTATCTGAAACTGAAACCATTGTGTCTTAAATTACTAATAATCTCTTGTCAAATCCGATGACCTTTTCTCAGTCTTCATTCTCTTTAACCTCTCCATAAACTTTGACACCATCTATTACTCTCTCCTGTTTGATACTCTCTTTTCTCTAGGTTTTCAGGACACCGCTGTCTTGGTTCTCCTCCTGCGTATATGACCATTCCTTCTCTGTTTCCTTTGCTTGATCCCCTTCCAGATCATGCCTTCTAACCATAGGTGTCCTTAAGGGTTCTGTCCTGGGTTTTCTTCTCTTCTCTTCTCTTCTACTTCACTTAGTGATCTTTTCAGTTCCTATGGATTTAATTACTACCTTCATACTGATGATTCTCAAATCTAAACTGCCTCAGGCTCTCTTGACCTCCCTTTTCACATCTCCAGCTGACTTTCAGACATCTCAGATTGGATGTCCAATAGACGTCTCAACCTCAACACGTCCAAAATTGAACTCATTATCTTTTCCCCTGCACCTTGCCCACCTCCTACGTTTACTGGAGTAATTTTAGTAATATTAGTAGTAATTACTATTCCTTCTGTTACTGCAGTGGGCAACACTATCCTCCCAGTCTCTCAGGCTCACAATGTGGGAGTCATCCAGGGCTCCTCACTCTCTCTCACCCTCCCCTCCCCTCCATATCCAAGCTTGTTTGTTGATTTCCCCCTTGTACTATATATACCCCCCTTTCTCCCCTGACACTGCCACCACTGCAGTACAATCCGTCCTCTCCTCAGGCCTGATTATTGCACAGCCTGTGGATGATGACTGTAATGCCTCAAGGCTCTCCCCACCCCAGGTCATCCTCTATTCCATCACTAAAGTGATTTTCCTAATGGGAAAGTCTGATTGTGTCACACACACACTCAATAAAATTCAGTCACTTCCTCAATCAATTTCCAGTGCTTCAAAGATCAAAATTTTATAACTTAGTCCCCTCCTCCTTTTCCAGGCTTTTTATACCTTATTCCCAATGTGTTCTTTGATCCTGTAACACTGGCGTACTGTCTGTTCCACAAACAAGAAATTCCATCTCTTGACTCTGGGAATTTTCTCTGGCCTGGAACACCCCTTCCTCCACTCCAACTACTGATCTCTCTGGCTTCCATTAAGTCCCAACTAAAATCTCACCTGCAGGAAAACTTCCCTAATCCCTCTTAGTTCCAGTGCCTTCCTCTATTAATTACCTCCTATTTATCCTATGTATATCTAGATAGATAGACAGAAAGATAGAGATATATAGATATAATTTGCTTTGCATATATTTGTTTTCATGTTGTCTCCTGCATTAGATTGTAAGATTAGATTTTAAATTCCTTGAGGACAGGGACTGTTTTTTACCTCTTTGTATCCCTATCCGTTAGCACAGTGCCTGGCATATAGTAGCTAAATATTTATTGATTTATTGATTAAAAGGACTTTTTCTTTGTGCTTTAGAAAAAGGTCTGAATTATAAAGTATTTGCCAAAAAAAAATGTTGAAATACTAGTTCTCTTCTAAACTATCATTGCTAACACTGAAGATGAAATAAATGAATTGAATTCAGTTCAACAAATATTTATTAAACTATATGCCAAGGCACTGTTTCAGAAAGGAAAAAAAGAAAGGAAAATAAAATATTCCCTGACCTGAAGGAGCTTACCTTCTAATGGATGGATATAATATAAATTGAATACAAAGCAAGGAAACAGTTGTATTCACAAAGTGGTCTTGGTTACCTGGTAATGTGTCCAGACACTGGGGCCTGAGACATGTCAATGATTTTGAGTTTTGGGCTTGTACCAAAACTAAACTATGGGCAGTTCTGAATTATTGAGATCTGAGTGCATAAGGTTTTACTCTTTTCTAGGAGGTCTTATAGGCAACTGGTTGGCACAGTGAATAAAGTTCTGGACCTGGAGTCAGGAAGACCTGAGTTCAAGTCTAGCCCCAGACAGTTATTATCTATGGGACCTTGGGCAAGTCATTTAATACTATTTGCCTCAGTGTCCTCATCTATTAAAGAGCTGGAGAAGAAAATGGCAAACCACTCTAGCATCTCGGCCAAGAAAACCCCAAATAGGGTCACAAAGAGTTGGAGATAATTGAAATGACTGAACAAAACAAAACAAAAAGGTTAGGGAAGGGAAAATGACTACTTAGAACTCCTGCCTGAACTTTCCTTCAGGTTTTCGTTAGCCCAAACTCCCTTATCCTCTGTTTCTGCTGCTCAGCTGGCATTTGATTACCTGCTGCTCTGCCATTCCAGTAGCTTCCTTTGACTTCAGTATAAAATATAAACTACTCTGTTAGGTTTGTAAAGCCCTTTCAGTCTGGCACCCACCTATCTTATCAGCCTCATTATATATCACTTCCCTTCTTAGAGTTCAGCCAAATTTGCCTTCTCTTGGTTCCTCAGACATGGCATTCCACATCCTATCTCTGCATCTTTGCACTGACCATCCCCAATGTCTGGAATGTACTCCTTCTCTATCTCTGCCTCACAGAATCCCTTCCTTCAGGATTTAGTTTAATCATCATCATGTACAACAAGCCTTTCCCGATTTTCCCAGCTGCTAGTGCCCAGCTTCCCTAATCACCTTGAACTTAACTGTATTGCATATATTTTGTATTTTTTCTGGATACAGATAACATATATATATATATCTATATATACATATATAGATAGATAGATATGTACACCACCCAATAAAAATACTCAAAGACCAAAAAAATATGATCAATTAGCCCCTGAATGAGGGTGAGGCCTAAGAAAAGCGATTAGCACTGGGATTGATTACTTGGAATTTGTAGATCAGAAAACAAACCTTACTTGTGCACTTGAAATGCCTATGTATTCACAGTAAGGCAAGCAGGGTGACTCTGTTTAAATATAATAAGAAAAATATGAACATTTATCAGTTAGGCTCTAACATTTTAGTGATGCAAAGTCTACAACTCTGCAATAGAAGGGACAGTGTTGGTGTGTATGAGCAATGTGTTTGGCTAATGTAATCCCCATATGCAAAAGGCTGGGGAGTCTGCTTCTGGAAAGACATGATGATGTATAATGGAAATGCTCTACTCCCCAATTTGGAGCATGTGCAGACATTCTGTAATTGGTTCTGGTCTACTAACCACATGATGAAGAGACAGACTGTTGATTGGCTGTGTAGACAGAACTGAGGTACATTCCGAATGTCCAAAATAAGGTTAGTCCTCAGTTCCAGCTGGCTATGTTCCAGTGAAGAAGGAAGAACTACTGAAAGCCTCCCTCTTAATGCTAGAGACATCTCAGGCCTCCATTTCCCCACTGGAATGGCTTCTAAGAGTACATGACCTCACTATCTCTATTGGGTCTCTTTCTTGATTTTAGGTGAAAGAGAGTGAAGGTAGTTGCAATCTTGTGAATAGAGAAAGGTCAGGAGAGAGAGCCACCGGAAATTTGGGAAGTGGAATCCATGCTGGGATTTATCAGAAGCCAGGTAGTGAGAAAGAAAACTTCAAGCAACCTGCTTGACCCAGACATGCAGATGCAGCTGTTCATCAGCCATGCCATAGTTAGAAGTAACTTGATGGGGCAAGAGCTAGGTAGAAAATGCAGTAATTGAACTCCCTAGGGGTTAAGGTAGTATGGGAGAGGATGTGACTCCAGGTAAGACTGATTTGCCATTTCCTTCTCCAACTCATTTTATAGATGAGAAAAAAGAGGAAAACAGGGTTAAATGACTTGCCGAGGGTCACACAGCTAGTGTCTAAGGCCAGAAGAGTCTTCCTGACTGCAGGCCCAGAACTTTATCCACTGTACTACCCTGCTGCCCCATGTAGATGTACATATAGATATAGAGAGATATAACACACATATTAATGCATATATACACATGAAACTTACATATTGTCTACCCCTGTGGAATGTAAGAGTGTAAGTCCCTTTAGGGAAGAAAGTATTTCATTTTTGTCTTTGTGTTCCCAAACTAGCACATGGTACACATTTAATATGCGCTTATTGATTGATTGATTGTTCTATGCTTTATGGGATGAAAGTCTTGCCTCCCTAGCTAAGTTCCTTGATTGAAGGGACCATATTTTTACATCTCTGCCCACCCTGAAATTCCTAATATGGGATTAATACATAATAGATATCAGTGAGTATTTGTTGGTATTTAATTAAAATTGAGTTCAGCAAGCAATTCAATAAATGGTTATTAAGCAACTACTGTATTCAAGGCTCCATGCTAGGTGCCTGGGATTTGTAATTAAAATAAAAATAATTTCTCCTTTAAAGCAGCCTATTAGTTCTCTGCAGAGAGGATACAGTATAAAACAGATAAATAAATACAAAGGAATTTTGGAGGTAGAGAGAGCACTAATAACTGAGGGGGATCAGAATAGGCTTCTCTTGAGATGTGGCACCCAAGCTAAACCTTTAAGGAAGCTCGCAGTTCTCTGAGGAGGGAATGCATTCTTGGCCTGTAGGAGAACTTCTCAGAGACAGGAGGTAGAGAAATGAGTTTAGGAAACTACATGGAGGACAGTTTGGCTGAAACATAGTACATGAATTAGAGTCATATGGAATAAATCTGAAAAAATAAGTGGATTCAGATTCTGTAAAAATTTAAATGTCAGAGAATTTAGTATTTTTCCTAGAGGCAGAAGGAAGCTACTGAAAAATTTTGAGCAAGGGAGTGACATGGTCAAGCCTATGCTGCAGGAATATTAATTTGATAGCTTTGTGTTTGATGCATTGGAGAAGGCAATGATTGGAAACCCAAAGACCAGTGGGTGGCTACCCATTACAGTCCAGCTGAGAGATGATGAGAGCCTGAACTTGGGCAGGAACTATATGACTGAACATAGAGTGACTGATGTTAATGGGTGCTTAGGACATAGAACTGACAAGGCTTGGTGCCTAATTAGATATGAGAGGTGGGATGAGGGACAGTGAATAATTAAAGATGACTCTAAGGTTGTGAACCTGAGCAATTGAATTTATGGTGATGACTTAACAGAAATAGGGGAATTTGGATATGTGGGTATTAAGGGCGAGCTCTGTTTCAAACATATTGAGTTTGAGGTAACAATGAAACATGCAGATGGAGATGTCTCATGGGCATTTATTTGTATGTGGGCAGCTGGAGTTTAGGGGAGAAATTAGGGAGTCATTCGCATAGAAATTATATTGAAAAGATCTTCATGGCAGAGTATAGAAGTGATGAGATCACTAAGACAGAGGAAAAAGTGAACAAAGTCCTGGGGAACACCCACACTTAGTAAGTGGAAGATGGTTGATGATCCAGTAAAGGAAATTGGGAAAGAGTGGTGGAGAGAAAACAGGAGAAAATGCAGACTCACAGAAGCTAAAGGAGAAGAGAGTACTTAGGAGAAGGGAGTGGTTGACAGTGTCCAAAGCTACAGAAAGGAGAGTAGAATGGAGACTGAGAAAAGGCCATTGAATTTAGTAGTTAAGAGATCATTGTAATCTTGGAGAGATAAAATTAAGTAAAAGGGTGGGATCAGAAGCTAGATTGAAAAGGGTAAAGAAATGAGTGAGAGAAAAGAAAATTGAAGTAACCAGTGCAGGATGGGAACTTTTCTAGGTGTTTGGTTGATATAGGGAAAAGAAATTCAGGATAACTTGAAGGGATGGCAGTCAAGTCTGGTAAGACTTGGAATCAAATCTGTTTCGAATACCTACTAGTTGTGTGACTTAGAACAACTTCTCTAAAGTTTTAAGAATACACAAAAAATAAAGATATATACATCTGCTTTACAAAGATAATGTAAATAAAGTAATTTGTAAAGTTTAAAGGTTCAAAATAAAAAGCTAGATGATTTCTGTGATGGGGAAATGTCCTTAGGGACAAGGACAATCAGAGAACGGTTTGATGAGGAAAGGGCATGTACTTTGGGCTTTAAAGGGTCATTAGTAAGTCAATAAGTAAAAAAAGAGGTAGGTTATGAAGGGCTTTGATCTCCAACCAAAGGATTTTATATTTGATCCTGGAGATAATAGATGTTACTGGAGTGTATTGATTAGGAGTCAGTTATGATCAGACTGTTTTAGGAGGATCACTTTGACAGCTGAGTGAAGAATGGATTGGACTGGAAGTAGGGAGAACAACCAGTAGGCTATTTTAGTAGTATAGGTGTGAGATGATGAGGACTTGCATCAAGTATTGCATTACAGGGAAGAAAAGGGAACATATGTGAAAGATATTATAAAGGTAGAAATGATGGGATTTGACACCTGTATTGGATATAGGGGGTAAGAAAAAGCAAGAAGTTGAGGATGACATGTAGGTTGTGAGCCTAGATGACTAGGAAGATGTTGTACCCTTGGCAGTAATAGGGAAGTTAGAAGAAGGGAAAGTTTTGAAGGAAAGACAGTGAGTTCAGTTTTGCACATGTGAGTTTAACATGTCTATGGGAGGTCCAGTTTGAGATATCCAATAGGTAGTGGTAGATATGAAACTAGAAGTCAAGAGAAAGAATGCACAAGTTGATCTGATAAACATCTTCACAGAGGTGGTAAATGAAATGATGAGATCTTATGAGATCACCAAATGACAATCTAGAGAACAAAGGACAGAACCCTAGAGGACATAATCTTTGGCATGCTCTGGATGAAGATCCAGAAAAAAGAGACTTAAAAGGAATTGTTAGACAGATAGGAAGAGAACCAGGAGAGAGTCGTCTTGAAAATCTAGAGAGGAAAAACTATCAAGGAGAAGGAGCTAATAGTGTTAATGACTGCAGAGACGTCGAGAAGGATAAGGGTTGAAAAATGACCATCAGATTTGTCAATTAAGAGATCATTGGTAATTTAGAGAGAGCAATTTTGGTTGTGTGATAAGATTGTGAGCTAGATTTAAAGGAGTGAGAGGAAAGGAGGCAGAAGTGCCTCCTATAGAAAGATTTCTCAAAGTTTTTACCCACAACAAGCAGGAGATAAAGTGTGATAACTAACAAGGATGTATATGTTAAGTGACGGTTTTTTGAGGATGGGAGAGACATGGGCATGTTTTAGGCAGTAGAGAAGATAGAGAGATTGAAGATAACTGAGGAAGTAGGGATGACAGGAAGCAATCTGCTGAAAAAGGTAGAACAGAATGGGATTACTTGTACATAATGTTTGACATTAGCCTGAGTAAGGAGAAAGGAAACTGTTTCATGTGAAACAGGATTGAGGGAGGAGTTAGTGGCAGAAGTTATCTGAGTGATACATAGTATATTATATTCTTTGTGTTTCACCTTTTCAGCTAATTTTTAAATTGTGAAGATTTTAATATTTGCAAATGTCTGTTTCCTTTTCTTATTGTCATTAAGAATACCTTCAGTGAAGGTCATTCTCATAAAAACTTCACAGAAATGAGAAAATAGTCTTTATTGTGGCTTTTGATGTCATTTCAATGGCACCCTCATCCTTTTTTCCCCCTTGCTAATGTCATCTATGATTTTTTGCTTGCAGATATCTTAAGAACTGTTCTTTCAATGTCCTAAAAATTATATTTCCTCCAGCATGGAACTTTTCTGTAAGTATTTTGGTCTACTCCAGCTGCTTTTCCAGTTTTGTTTTTCTTGGCATCACTTCTGTTTCCTCATGTACCATATCTTGGACTGAGATGCTAGAGTCCAAATGTGGTGGCTCCACTATCATTGGTGGAAAAAGCAATATATTAAAGGAATGATGACAGGTTTTTTCCATTTTTTGTGTGTGTGTGCTCATTGTCTTTCTGGTTTCAACTTTAAGTCCTCATGGGGTAATCTGGCTTAATTTGGTTTCATGCCAAGTTTTCCACAAACTGCTTTTTCCCTCTACTATTTCTCACTGTTTTATGAGGCAATATTGCTCATAATCTTCCATAACCCCACTCCATAAAGTTTTGCAGATTAATTTATGTCCTAAACTGGTGTTACTCTTTTCTGCCATGTCTCTCTGCTTAGCAAACATACCAAGTATTTGGCTTAATGTGATTTCTGGGCTATTTTGGCTTTTTTATTGTTGTGATTGCTTTATATTCAATTCAATTTAACAAGTACATATTAACTCGTGATGTACAAAGCATAATGCTAGATGCAAAAATATAAAGACAAAAATGAAATGTCTTTGCCCTCAAGGAGATTATATTCTTTTAGAAATACCTTTCTGGCAGTAGCTTTATTCTACTCTCCCTTCTTCCCTTATCCTATTGAGGATCATGCCCTGCCAAACCCCTGGATGGCTCCCATTATCTGCTTCTTTTACTCCTACTCATGTGCTTCTGAATGGAGTTGACAGAAGTCATGCAATTGTACTAAAAAGGTCCATTATAAATTTATATTATGTAATCCCAGTGGAAATCTCACTACAAATCAATCCTTTTCTCTTTTCTAATTGATCTTTTATTCTACTCTCCACAATGGCTATTTCAAACCCTCTTTTCAAGTTGAAACTGCCATGTTACCCACTCCCTTACCTTTTCAGATGAAGTCTTCCCCTCACACTTTGGTGATAAACATTGAGGTCATTCTCTAAGAGTTCACTCATCTCATCACCTGGTCTGACAACCTTCCTTCCCCTTTTCACAATCCTTGACATATTTCTTCAATATTTCTTCCTTTACTGCATGCAGGCTCTGCTGAAGAGGTAGCTGTCCTCCTCACTAAAGCTAGCTCCTCTACATGAACACTTGTTCACATCTCTTTCCATCTTCTCAAGGAGATCTCCTGCACTGTTATCCCCTTTCTCTCTCTCTAATCTTTAGTTTTTCCCCATCTGCTTGTTCCTTTCTGGTTCCTTACAAAAACATCCAAGTTTTCCTTATCCTTAAAAAACTCACTCTAGATCCCACTATCCCTGCCAACTATTGTCCTATATCTCCCCTCCCTTTCTCAGATAAATCCTATGGGGGAAAAAAACAACCAACACATCTATATTCAGGGCACTTGCTTCCCCTCCTCCCATTCTGGCTTCCATTCTCACCTTAAGTTCCTTACTCCAAAGTTATCAATGATCTCCAGATTACCAAGCCTAATGATCTCTTCTCAGTTGTACTTCTAGACCTCTCTGCAGTATTTGACATTGGTGATTATCCTCTCTGCCTTGATACTCTCTTCTCTTTAGGTTTTCATGACATTGTTCTTTCCTGGTCCTCCTCCCTATCTGACTCTTCCTTCTCAGTTGTCCTTTCTGTATCCATGATACCCACTAACTTTAAGTGTACCCCAAGTTTCTGTTCCAACCTCTCCTTTCTCTTAATACTGTCTCACTTGGTGTCCTTATTAGCTTTGATGGTTCAACTGCCAATTCTATCAAAATGATATGGGTAGCTAGATGGCACAGTGGATAGAGAGCTAGCCCTAGAGTCAGGAGGACTTGAGTTCAAATCTGGCCTCAGATGCTTACTAGCTGTGTGACCCTGGGCAAGTCACTTTATCCTGATTGCCTTGGTTTCCTCATCTGTAAAATGCACTGGAGAAGGAAATGGTAAGCCATTCCAATATCTTTGCCAGGAAAATCCCAAATGGGGCCTTGGAGAGTCTGAAATACCACAACAATCAAAACTACTCATATCTATGTATCAAATTCTGAGCTCCTGGTCTGCATAATGAAGTAAATACTGGATTTTTTAAAATGACTGGATACTTTGAATTAGATGTCGTATAAGTATCTCACATTCAACATTTCTAAAGCAGAATTCATCTTTCCTACAGAACCTACACCTCCCCCCAAATCCATTGTTACTCTCAAAGATACCACAATCCTTCCAGTTATATAGGTTCACAACCTGTGTCATCATTGATTCACTAGACATATCTAATCACTTGCCAAATCCTGCTTCTCTTCATGACTGTAACAGCAAGCACCCTGGCATACCCAGGATGGCTACTAGCACAGGTGCTTAGATCTGCCTTACTAGGTAAGATAACTGTTTAAGGGGTCAACAATCACTTTTAATAACATTCACTAGTTCAGGGGAAAAGTCAGCACTCTGAACTTCGGAGGAAATGCAAACAGAGAAAATATAAGCCGAGAAATAAAAACAAAACCAACAGACAGGGCTCTACCACCTGAATCAAAGCAATATTGCTATATACTTTACATACATCCCTGGATTGACAGAGACTTTACATCTGAGCAGTGGGGGAGCTCTGAATATATGGCCACTCAGAATCACAAGATCCTTCTCACAAGCAAGCTCCCAAAGCAAAATACCAACTCAGAGTATACATACACTTCTCCCAGATAGAAGGCATCACAACCCTCCTGACCCAGTACCTAATTAGAAATTATCAAAAGGTGTGAAAGCCTTCCTACAAGTAAGCTTTCCCTAAGCAAGCTTCCTTTAATGGGCTCCACATGAGGCCTGTTAATGGAGGGGAAGATTTTAAATACCATTAACATTACAAGAATATCTACTACACCGATCTCAGCACGTGGTCCTACTCTAGTTCAGGACCTGAGTCAGGAAGACTTCCTCAGTTTAAGTCCTGACTCTACTTTTATATATGTATAAGTATACATAAACAGTAAACATAAGGTAATATTTTAGAGGGAATGGGGCATTAGCAAGCTGTGGAGATCTCCAGAGAGGCTTCAAGTAAGAGATAGCACGTAAACAGACTCAACAAGGACTTGTTGGTATCTACTAATACTAATCCAGTGCTAGGCATTACTGGGGAGACAGAGAAATAAAACATGATCCCTGCCCTCCAGGTTAGCTGGGGAGACAATTCTCAAACTGAATGAGACAGAGATCAGTCAATAAACATTTATTAAGTATATACTATGTGTCAGATACTGTGCTATGCCGGGGATACAATAACAAAAAAGGAAGTCCCTGCCCTCACAGAGTTTACATTTGATGGGGAGAGAAAACATTTGTATATGGGTATGGATGTGTATATACACATGTATATATACACACATGTGCATACTCTGTATATGTATATACATAACATTTCCTTAATTACTTGTCTCCCATGACATACTCCTCCACAGCACCTCAACACCTCACAAAGATGGTCATACTCTTGATCTTACCATCATCCACAAATACAAGAATTACATATTTGTTAAGTCAAAAAATCCTTTATCTGATCCCTTGTTGTCATTTCAACTCTCCTTCTGCCTTACAACGGGAACATGATTTTACATCCACATCATGACTTCAAATTCTCCAACTCCTCAGTTCCCTCCCAGATCATCACTCTTGAACTAGCTACTCTCTCCTCCCTTCCTCACTTTGACCCTGTAGCTACTCACTTCAACTCCATGCTGTCCTTTTTTCTTGAGTCTCTTGGTCCCTTATTGTATCACCAAATGTGCCCTGCAAAGTCACAGCACTGGACTACTCCCATCATTTACTGCCTTTACTTCTGAACACATGCTGTTGTGTTAAGAAGCTGGAGAAAATCACACAACCATTCTGACTGGGTCCACTATGGATTTATGGTACACAGCCTCAACTGCTGCAAGGCAATCCTTTTATACCTCCGTTCACCATAGCAGCTCATCTAAACCTTTTAACCCCTCCTCAAACCTTGGTTACCTCTTCCTCCACCCTCTGAACTGAGAACCTTGCCTCATATTATACTGAAAAAGGGAAGCCTTTAATGGAAAGTTCCCTTGTTTCCCCTCCTATTCATCTGACATCCCCCCACATGACTTCTACCACTATCTCCTCCTTCAGTATGTCTCACATAAAGATGTGGCCCTTCTCCTTGCCATCACTAACCCTTCTACATGAATAAGTGATCTCATTCTATCCCATCTTCTCTAGGATATTGCCTCTCTTATATCCTCACTTTCTCACTTGTTTGTATAATTAGTTTTTATTGATGCCTTCATATTTTTACATCATCATAGTTATCTCCAGTACCCCTCCTCTACCTTAAAATTTGAGCAATTATCTTTTTGATGGTTTTTCTATTTATATTCATCATGAGCATAAGATGAGATATCGAGTGACCTGTGAAATGATATTTCTTGTGTCTTTTGGGAGAAATTCTACCAACTCTTCTATTTGCCTCCAAGGAAAACTTGAGAGTCATCTTTCTTCTTAGCAGAAATTTCCTTATAACTTCTGGCTTCCCTTAGAGTAAAAGTGTCAATATTGATAGCAGTTATGTTGATTTGTTGGTCATTGGATAAAGGTCTCATAGTAAGAATATCACCATTTAAATAAAAACTTATTGAAGTCTAAAAGCTTTGTGATTCTTAATATTCTCTTCCCCCTTTTCTGACACCCTACTACTTTTAACTGCAGAAGAAGGGGATAGGATTGAGGGCCATTTTGTATTTTATTTTGTTTCATGAGTTGCTATGGCCAACTGAGGAGGTTAGACTCTGTACTTAGCTAATCTGCTCCTTAGACAGCAGGCACAGGCTGTCACTAGTACTATAGCCTTCCCAAAATAGTATATAACATGTCAAGGTTTTCATTCCCAAAGCTACTTCCACACCACAATGAGACATTGGAACAGGGCTTCTGTGGGCATCCATGAATAAGGAAGATTATTCTGGTAGTGATATGAAGGTTAAATTAGATGAGGGAGAGAATTAGTAAAACTACTCTAGTGGAAAGGTAGCAATGGGAACCTGTGCTAGAGTAATAGTGTTGCGAATAGAACAGAGAGGACTGATGAAGTAGAATCAATAGGGCTTGGTAAATGACTGGATGTAAGAGATGAGAGAGAAGAATAAAAAGATAAAATTATGTTATTTTTTATTGATTCCTTAGCTTAACATTACATCCTAGACTCCATTCATTTTCTCCTTACACTCTTCTAGTTAAATACAAGTGACAGAATATCAGAGATGGAAGGGACCTTAGAAATAATTTCGTACAGAAATTCTTAACATTTTTGTGTGTCATGGAACCCTTTGGCAGTTTGGTGAAACTCATGGACCTTTCCTCAGAATAATGTTTTAAGTACCTGAAAATAAAACACTTAGAATTATGAAAGAAATCAATTATATTAAAAATAGCTTCAATTTATCTAGAAAAAATTCTCAGATCCCAAATTAAGAATTTCTGATCTAGTCTAACACCATCGTGAAGCAGGAACACTCCTCTACAATATATCTAAGAACTGGTCATTCAACTTCTATTTGGAGACTTCCTGAAATGGAATGCTTTCTTCCTCTCAAAGTGGTTCATTCTCATTTTTAAATAGTTTTCATTGCTAGTAAGTTTTGTCTTATATTGAGCTGAAATCTGCCTGTCTGCAACTTCTGACCATTCTTGTTTTGCCTCCTGGGTTTCTTTAGTAATTTTCCACCCTCCTCTCAAACTCCCATTCCTCCAATCATAATTTCTTGTTTTTGAGTGGATGCATTTTAGTCTCCAGTAGTGCCTGGAGCAGAGATATACTTACTTCATCTTCTTTTAGTTTTCATCCATGCAATAAATTCATTCAAAATTCATCAAATTATCATGGCAGCCATGAAGACACTTGGTGGGAAAGATCTTTGACTGTGTTTCTTTGAATAATGAGTTGTATCCATATTTGAACAGTGTCAGTGACATTTTATACAGCCTTGAACTTTAAATTCTGGATGTTGTAAACCAACTTCAGTGCTTTGATACTTGCATTATATCCTTTTCTTAGTTAGTACAAAGCAGCAATTAGCATAGAGTAACAAGGGCTTTTTCTCAGACACCAGCATCCAGATGAAGAATGCTTCTTCTTTCAGACACTTGCTTCCTGGTCATTCTCTTAAGCTTTTTTATTTCCCCTCACCTGGAATAATATTGTTGGTAGATCAGTCTGCTTCCTTTCATACCCAGGGTTGATTATCTCTGACATGCAAACTGGCCTAGGGATGCATGACATGCCCATGGGCCACCTGATATCACTGAAGGACTAGACAGTGTGGGAGATCAGCACAGAAGAAAGAGGATGCTAGCAGCCACCACATCACCCCTTATAGTAAATGCAGCCTAAACCCTACCCAGTTAATATCTTCTGCTTTCCCATTCCATGGTACCCTCTGAAACCCTCCTATCTTCTCAAATTCCCCTTATCCTGTATCTTTTCATTACATTCCTTCCATCTTCTGATGGTCACTGAAACTCAAATTTCTCCTGAAGACACCATAACTCTTGGTACCTTCTCTGAGGTTGGCTATTCATTCTCTTAAATTTCCAGATGCCAAAAGGGGCAGTTGCCATATTTCCTATTCCCTAATGCCAATTTCAGACCCTCTCTACCATCATCACTCAACAACCACATATCTTCCTTTAAAATTCACTCCAGTCTGTCCAGATCCTTGTCCCTGTTATCTTTGTATCTACAGGTCTTCATCCCTCCTTTTAAATAAGTTCAGTACCTGGTTCACAGTTTTTTCTGTCCTGTCCTCCCAGGTTCAACTTTTCAAGTCCCATGACCTCTGGACTTCTCATCTCAACCCCACATGAGTGACTAGAGGCTATTTAATAATAATAGCTCTACTTACCAGGGTTGTTGCAAGGACAAAATGAAACATCCCTAAAAAGTGCTCTGCAAACCTAAAAGTACTATATAAACATTTATGATTGTTGTTATTTTCTCACTTCAAAGATGAGGAAACAGACACTAAAAGGTAACTTCTTGCCCAGTAGAGCTCAGCTAGTAAGAAACAGATCTCAGTTTCAAACCTAAATCCAGTATTACTTTTTTCACAATGCAATGCCTCTTAGACATTCTCCACTCATCCTTTTTCCTTCCTTCCTTCCTTCCTTCCTTCCTTTCTTCCTTCCGCATGTTTTAAGCATTACTATCTGCCAAGAATTTGATAGGTACTGGGGCTACATAGATAAAAGTGAGAACAGTTTCTGCCTTTATGGAACTTCCAGTCTAACTGGGGTAGACAAAATATATACACACATGTGTATATACATGCATACATATGTAACTATATATACATGTGTACATAATATATGAAGTGTTCCAAAAGTCTTGCTTTGTTTTGTCAATTTAGTAAAGCTTAAAGGTTCACCAAGAAAAAGGAAGTTTTTACTACTTGTACAAAGGATTTATTTATACAAAAAAATATTTATAGCAGCTCTTTATTTGTGTTGGCTAAGAACTGAAAATTGAGGGGATATCCTGCCCATCAATTAGGGAATGGCTGAACAAGCTGTGGTATATGATTGTGAAAGAATATTATTATGCCATAAGAAATGACAGGCAGGATGACTTCAGAAAAACTTGAAAAGACTTAAAATGCACTGATGCCTAGTAAAGTGAACAGAACCAGGAGAACATTGTATGCAATATTGTTTGATGAAAAATTGTGAATAACTTAGTTATTCTCAGCAATATAATAATCCAAAACAATCCCAAATTCAGGATGTAATCCTCCTCCAGAGAAAGAATTGATATTGTCTGAATACAGACTGAATCATATTTTTCTTTTCCTTTCTTTCTTTCTTCCTTCCTTCCTTTCTTTCTTATGTATTGTACTAATATATACTGATATATTGGGATATATTATGTATGATAGTATACACTATACTATATATAAATATGTACTATATATAGTATAGTATGATATATAGCATATGTTATAGTATATACTGTATAATAAATTATCACATATATCATATATTATACTATCACTGCAGATAGCAATTACAGCCATGAAATTAAAAGATGCTCGTTCCTTGATAGGAAAACCATGGCAAATCTGGACAGCATAGTAAAATCAGAGAAATCACCTTCCTGACAAAGGTCTACGTAGTCAAAGCTATGGATTTTCCAACTAGCAATGTATGGCTATGAGAGTTGGATTGTAAAGAAAACTGAGAGCTGCAGAATCTATGCTTTAAAATTGTGATGTGAAAGAAGACTTTTGAGAGTCCCTTGGATGGCAAGGAGATCAAATCAATCAATACTTAAAGAAATTAATTGACTATTCACTATAAGGTGAAATACTAAAGTTGAAACTTAAATACTTTGGCCACATCAATGAGGAGATGAAACATATTGGAAAAGACCCTGATGTTAGGAAAGATTGAGGGCTAAAGGAAAAGAGGATGAAAGAGGATGAGATGGACATAGTATCACGGAAACAATGAATATGAACTTGGACAGACTTTGAGAGATAGTGGAGGATAAAAGAGCCTGGTGTGCTATGGTCCCTGGGATCACGAAGAGTTGGACATAACTGAATAATGAAAACAAATATAATACTGTTTTTCAGTTATGTTCAACTCTTCATGACCTTATTTGGGGTTTTCTTGGCAGAGATCCTGGAGTAGTTTGCATTTCCTTCTCCAACTCATTTTACAGATGAGGAAACTGAGGTAAACAAGGTTAAGTGACTTGGCCAGGGTCTCACAGCTGGTAAGTGTCTGAGGAAGATAAGTCTTCCTGACTCCAGGCCCAGTGCTCTATCTGCTGCACCACTTAACTGCTTCCTGTATACAGTATAGCACAGTGTATATAACATAGTATAGCAGAGTATATGTATATATATATGTGTGTGTGTGTGTGTATAATGGCATAATAAATATAAGCATATATATTACCATAGTAAAATATTAGTACTTATAATAATATGTAACAGTGTGTATAAAATATATAATTAATTATTGTGTAGCCTAATATATTAGGACATATTAAATGTTTATAAATGCTAATTATTGTAATATGCTAAAGTATAGTATAAAACATCATACTATTATATTAGTATATAATATAGCACTTATAATTATATTTTAGGCTACAATATAACACATATATATGATGTCTAAATACCAATATTATATATTAATATATACTATACCATGGTGTACCCTATGCTCAGCTATGCTGTTATATTATATACTACTACATAGTATATAATCATAATATTTGCTATTATGTAATATTCTATGATATATAAAACGCATATATGTGTGGTGTCTCCAAAGTCTTAGTGTGTTTTTAAGCTTTAATAACTTAAATATATGATTCTGCATAATGTTATCCCAAAATTATGTATGTATGTATGTATGTATATGTGTATGTAATTACAGTGTGTGCATGTATGCACATGTATATATACAAACACTCTGGATATTTTGCATACACACACAATAGATCCAAGATGATTTGGGGAAAGGTTCTAACTACTTATTGTCCTGGGAACCTGATGTCCCAGTCCCTATTCTGACCTTAGGTCTTCAGTTCTGTAATGAAGTGGCATAATTTCTCACTGGCATTAGCAGGTAAACACCAGGTGATTCTCCCCCAACCCTTCACATAGCCCTGGTATTACAGTAACCCTTGATTAGGCTGATGACTAAGATGAAGGATGTTTTCCTATAACTAACATCAGCAATACCCCTCTTTCTATTCACAATTGCAGTTTTAAGCCACCACATTTTTGTGAGGCTAAGGTATTCATACATCCACTTCTCTCTCCTTTCTTCCTGTAATCTAAATCTAATTTATTGGACAAGGCACCTGAGGGAACCATCTAGGTGCATGGCTTATGTGCAGTGAAGAATGTAATATACAGAGTTTCCATGTAATAAGGCTCTTTATAAAAGCCATTAACCAATGTTCTGACTTTCAGCTCCAGTGAAGTCCATGATGAATTCCTGCCTGGAAATAACTAGGTTTATAGAGCTCAGAAGTCTCTGTAGGAATGGAATAGCAAGGGAAATGAACTGAACTCAGAGAAGTTTCTAGCAGAAGATCTATGTGTCACTGTTATCTTCAAGAATAGGGCAAAGATGTTTTTCCTTCCTCTCCCCCTTTTCATCCTCTTTTTGCATGCTTTTCTCCCCTTTCAGGTACCTACCCCCAGCTCCCAAATTCTGGATATCAAAACCTGCCCTTCTTGCAAGTGGTTCTGATCAACCACAAAGACCTTAGATCCAGGTAGTGAGTGTGGTGGCATCTGGATGTTGGAAGAAATGCGTTGGGGGAGAGCACTGCTAAGAAGATGAAGTAAGGGGTGCTCTCTGTTAACCCTGAGATTTTACCAAGGATGCAACCATCTTCTTAACCTACAAGTAAAACTGAACGAGCTTAATTACCCATACGTGCTGCCCATGAAGCTCCAATCCAGAAGCTTTAATAGATCTTTAATACACAATCCAAATACAGGAATACTGTACTTGGATTCATATTTGGACTCAGATACTGCCTATGTTTTCTACTAACCATATGATCTTGAGAAAGTTACTTCTTACCTCTCTGGACCTTGTCTTCTTTATCTATAAAATAAGAGGTTTAGACCAGATGTTCCTTCTAGCACTAAATCCTGTGGTCCTATGACCCATTCTTTCAGGAAGAAAATGCTGTTGCTGATAGAGGACTCTAGTAGTTTGGCTGTCTTACTGATTCACACATCCAGAAACTCCTGTGGAAAGGAAGATTTCCTTCCTTTCCTCAGAAGGAGAGGTCTGCATGTGTTTGAGTTAGAATGGGGTAGCTTTTTTTGACAAGTCAAAAGAATCGTCTCTTCCATTCTTCAAGGACAAACTCTAATTTGGCTTCTTCCATTAAGAGTTCACAGAATCCCAGGGTTGCAAATAATCTCAGGGGCCTTCTAGGTAAATTCACTTATGAACAGAAATCTCTATAATATACTCAACAGTGATCTTCCAGTCACCATTGGAAGATCACCAGTGACAGGGAACACACTACCCCAAATGCAAACTCATTCTTATCTTTAGACAATTGATATTGTTGTGGGGAGAGGAGGTTCTCCTTAAGAGAAGCTGAAATTTGCTTCCTTAAGATTTCTATCATCTCTTCTGGTTCTACCCTGTAGGCCAACAAGAACAAACCTCATACTTCTTCTATTATATTAGTACTTGAAAATACTCAAAGCCAAATATCCAATTACCCCTAAGTCTTCTCTCATCTAAGCGAAACCTCCCCAGGTCCTAAAACTGATCCTTGAGTGGGGTTTTCTCCAGACTTCTGACTATTTTTGTAACCTTCCATTCACTGTGTTTTAGTTTGTCCATGTTCTTTCTAAAAACTGACAGGGGGTGCCACGGCGGAGCCAAGATGGTGGAGTAGCAGCATGGACTTGCTAGTGTTCTTCCCCCAAAGCCAGCTAAATACCTGTCAAAATGATTAAACAAATTCTGGGGCTGCAGAACCCACAGAATGATGAAGTGAAGCAAATCTCCAGCTCACGAGAGCCTGAAAGGTCACCAGGAAGTGTCTATTTTGCCTCATTGGGAGCAGAGATCAGTCCAGTATGGGCCATGCCAGCACAGACTGGACCTAAACATGCCTTGGGTGGACTGAATCTTGGGCAACTCTGGTGCTTTCCAGACTTCACAACCCCAAAACACCGAAGACAAATTAGAAAGTCAGTGGGAAAAACCTGTGGGACCTGTGTGAGAGAGTAGAGTGGTTGGGTCCCCGGGTCCCAACCTTAGGGTGGCAGAGGGGGTAAAAGAGCCTGGGGAGGAACCTGGGGAGGAGTCTGCAGAGGAGCCCATAGCAGCAGCAGGAGGGGCCAGGGCATCAGGGACTCTTTCTGGATCTCTAGACCCACAAATTGTGGGAGGATCAAGCGGCTGACAATACACCCCCCCATACTCCCACTAGAAACAAAGAATTACCTTGTCAAAAAGCTCAAAAGTCAAGTAATTAGCTGGGAAAATGAGCAAAAACCAGGAAAAGAACCAGACTGTAGAATTTTACTTTGGTAATTAGTAAGATCAAAACATACAGCCAGAAAAAGACAACAAAGTCAAAGCTCCTACATCCAAAGTCTCCAAGAAAAATATTAATTGATCTCAGGCCATGGAAGAGCTCAAAAAGGAAGTAGAGCAAAAATTGGGAAAAGAAATGAGGATGATGCAAGAAAACCATGAAAAACAAGTCAACATCTCATTGAAGGAGACCCAAAAAATGCTGAAGAAAATAATACTTTAAAAAAATAGACTAACCCAAATGGCAAAAGAGATCCAAAAAGCCAATGAGGAGAAGAATGCCCTAAAAAGCAGAACTGGCCAGATGCAAAAGAAGGTCCAAAAGCTCACTGAAGAAAATAATTCTTAAAAATTAAAATGGAGCAGATGGAAGCTAATAACTTTATGAAAAATCCAGAAATTATAAAACAAAGCCAAAGGAATGAAAAAATAGAGGATAATGTGAAATATTTCATTGCAAAAATAACTGACCTGGAAATTAGATCCAGGAGAGACAATTTAAAAATTATTGGGCTACCTGAAAGCCATGTTCAAAAAAAGCCTAGACATCACCTTTCAAGAAATTATCAAGGAAAACTGCCCCAGTATTCTACAACTAGAGGGTAAAATAGATACTGAAACAATTCACCAATCACCTCCTGAAAGAAGACCCAAAAGGAAAAGTACTAGGAATATTATAGCCAATTTCCAGAGTTCCCAAGTCAAGGTGAAAATATTGCAAACAGAAAGAAACAATTTGAGTTGGGTGGAGTCCACTGTGGAAACACAGTCAGGATAACATAAGACTCTAGCAGCTTCTACATTAAGGTACTGGAGGCCTTGGAATATGATATTCCAGAGGTCAGAGGAGCTAGAATTAAAATCAAGAATCACCTACCCAGCAAAACTGAATATAATACTTCAGGGAAGGAAATGGTCATTCAATGAAATAGAGGACTTTTAAGCATTCTTGATGAAAAGACCAGAGTTGGATAGAAAATTTGACTTTCAAACACAAGGATCAAGAGAAGCATGAAAAGGTAAACAAGAAAGAGAAATCATAAGGGACTTACTAAAGTTGAACTGTTTACATTTCTACATGGAAGGATAATATTTGTAACTCTTGAGACTTTTCTCAGTAGTAGGGTAGTTGGAAGAACTATATACATACAGAAAGTGGGCACAGAGTGAGTTGAATAGGAAGGGATGATATCTAAAAAAATAAAATTAAGGGGTGAGGGAGGAATATATTGGGAGAACAGGAGAAATAGAATGGGGTAAATTACCTCACATGAAAGAAGGAAGGAAAAGCTTTTTCAGTGGAGAGGAAGAAGGGAGAGGTGAGAGAGAAAAAGTGAAGCTCACTCACATCACATTTGGCTTAAGGAGGGAATAACATGCACACTCAATTTGGTATGAAAATCTATCTTACACTACAGGAAAGTGGGGGGAAGGGGACAAGTGGGGGGGGTGGGAGATGATAGAAGGGAGGGCAAATAGGAGGAGGGAGTAATTAAAAGTAAACACTTTTGAAGAGGTATAGAGTCAAAAGAGAGAATAGAATAAATGGGGGGCAGGAGAGAATGGAGAAAAATAGAGTAGTCTTTCACAATATAACTGTTATGGAAGTGTTTTGCATAACTACACATGTATAACTTTTGTTGAATTGCCTGCCTTCTCAGTGGGGATGGGTGGGGAAGGAGGAAGGGAGAGAAGTTGCAACTCAAAGTTTTAAAAACAAATATTGAAGGTTGTTATTACATGCAACTGAGAAATAAGACACATAGACAATGGGGTATAGAAATCTATCTTGCCCTACAAGAAAATAGAGGTGATGGGGATAAAAGAAGGGAGGGATGTGATAGAAGGAAGGGCAGATGGCTGTCTTGGGCTGAGCAGAGGAGAGAGATGAGGAGAAAATTTGTTTTTTTAATGTTTATTTATTTTTAATTTTCAATATTCATTTCCACAAAATTTTGAGTTCTAAATTTTCTCCCCTTATCTCCCCTCCCCATAACACCTTGCACACCTTGCATTTTGATTACTCCTTCCCTCAATATGCTCTCCCTTCTATCACACCTCTCCCTTACCTTATCCCCATCTTCTCTTTCCTTAGAGAAATATTTCTATACCCTGTTACCTGTATTTCTTATTTTCCAGTTGTATACAAAAGCAATTTTCAACTTCCATTCCTAAAACTTTGAGTTTCAACTTCTCTCCCTTCCTCCCTCCCCACCCATCCCCACAGAGAAGGCAAGCAATTCAATATAGTAGTCTTGCAAAAGGCTTCCATAATAGTCATGTTATGTAAGACTAACCACGTTTCCCTACTTACTATCCTATACCCCATTTATTCTATTCTTTCTTTTGACCTTATTCATGGTGAGAAATTTGGAACTCAAAATCTTGTGGAAGTGTATGTTGAAAACTAAAAAAAAATAAAATTTAAAAAATTAAAAAAAAAAAACTGAACACAGGACTCCAAATGTGATCCAAGGTAGAGGAAAGCCTTCTAGGACTATTCCAGTTCACTCTTTTTTCTTCCTTCTCTGACCTCCCATTCCATGAATTTTTAACTTGTGGGTTAATTTTTTCTCCCTAAATACATAGAGTGCTGGGGCAACATCTTGAATGCTTCTGTGTCCACCACAGTGTGGATGTGGAGCAGAGATATAACTGTTCCCTCAACTATAATATGAGAATATAGGTATAGACTAGTGGTTCCCCAACTTTTCCCAAGGAGAAGAACCCCTCGACATCAAAATATTTCACCAACATGATGGTAATTATAAAATTAGTATCTGTTGAATGAGAAAATACAAAGTGACAAAATGCCAGTGGGTGTAATACATATGGATTAAGGAAACCCTTGCAGTGACCTTTGAACCATTAGGTGATCTCTAAGATCCCTTCTAGCTCTAAATCTTGTGAAAAGATTTCAAATCCTTGTCACCGATCTATTTTTCTTTTCATAAAGTGTCTGGGAAACCCATGGCTGAGATACCCAGCTTTCAAATCTTCCCTTGATCTCAGTTCATAGAGAGAACAAAGCCCATGTTTAAACCCTCATCTGAGATGTAGGGGCCCCTGCAGCATTATCAGGGCTCTTGGGGAGAGTTATGGCCCATCATAAAACATTTTAATATTATAACAATGAAAACCAGGCTAAACAAGCATTCTCTGTTGTGACAAGCTTCAAAAAATAGAAAAGGGAAGAACCATCAGACTGTGGGTTGAAGTGGGAGGATGTTTTTTAAAAAATGAATAAAAACTTGGTCATCTAGAACTCTAAAAGATTTCTTGCACTTATCTAAAAATGATGAAAAGGCACTTTATTGGCTGTGCTGCTCCTTTGGCACTCAATCATCCACTGCCCCTTAAGTGCCCCGCAACAGCTTCCTCCCTTAGGTTGAGAGCATTCCCTAATTCCCATTTCTGCCATCTCCCAGGGTACTTTGCTGAGATCTCTCCTTTGCCCTTATCCCATTCCCATTTACAATATTGTGATTTATTCCCCTGTTTCAGAGTTTTGTAGGAGTTAGAGCTGGAAGGAACCTTTATTTTAACAGATTGAGGAAACTGAGGCACAGAGAAATGCAGTTACTTTACCAGTATCTCACAGTAACAAATAATAAGAAGGAGTTGATCCTAAGCCCTCTAACATCAAATCTGGTGTTGTTTCCACTGATTGGTGCTATTACATCCTCTCCCTTACTTGGCTTTGGAGGAGAAGCTACGTATGTGTGTGGCACAGTGCAAAAGTGCTAGATCCTGAAGTGACTGAATAGTATAGTGAGTGAAGTCCTACTGTTGAAGTCAGGAAATATGAGTTCAAATCCAGCTTTAAACACACACTCAGTTGTATGACCCTAGGCAAGTCATTAACCTCTGTCTGCCTCTGTTTCTGCAAGTGTAAAATGAGGATGACAATAGTACCTGCCTCACAGGGTTGCTGGGATCCAATTGGCATAATACCTGGCGTACAGGAGGCACTTAACAAGTACTTGTTCTTTTCCTTCTCTACCCCGGCTCTGAGAGGGCCTAGGTTCAAAACTCAGCTCTTCTAATTGTCTAATTATTCTAGTTCTTATCAGCGGGTGGCACAGCAGATCTGGTGCTGGGCCTGGAATGAGGAAGACTTGAGTTCAAATCACATACTTACTAGGGGTATGATGCTGAGCACGTCACTTAACTGCTGTCTGCTTCAGTTTCCTAAGTAAAATGAAGGTAATAGCAACACCTACTTCCCACAGTTGTTGCAAGGATCAAATAATACAAATATTTGTAAAGCACTTGGCACAATGCCTGGAACATAGTAATGCTACATAAACGCTAGTTATAGTTATCATTTTTAACAACTTCCTTAAACCTTACTTTCCCCACTGGTAAATAATAGGTGCTTATTAAAATGCAGTCTTCAGCTTATCACATATAGGATCAGATCACCTCTTTTTCTGGTCATACATATCACTGATGACTATTTAAAATACCAAAAAAAAAAGTCTCTCTGTACCACCCATTGTGTGACAGGTTAGAAGCGACTCCTGAAGGAGTTTTCTATTGAAGCAGATGAAATTCTCAGGCATACTTCAAGCTGTCATCTGGCACAGAAATGTCACCCACAATTTGATGGTGATGCTGTCATTTTCTTGGACTAAAGTTACATTGAATTGGGGGAGGGTAGGCAGAATGGTAGTCACATGAACAATGCATATTTCCTTATTTTGTTATTTCCCATGGAATCTAAGCAAAAATAAAAAGATTCCTTTATTCTTAAAGCTACTTTGGGGCTTGTAGTAACATGTATGTACATATAAATAATCATTCAAAATAAAAACAATGTGTTTTTCTTTAGAAAAAAAAAACAACCATGTACATCTGTTTACATTTTGTATCTATTACACATGCACACACACCCCCATCCCCAGGAGAATACAAACTGTCTGAGGTCAAGGGACATTTTTGCATTATCTTTGTATCCCCAGCTCCTGATTGGGAGCCCTGGCCAGAGCAGGCACTTATTTATGCTTAATGTATTTTTAGTCACCTTTTAATGCGTTTTTATTACTTTCCATTAGGATGTAAGTTCCATGAGATCAAAGATGGTGCCATATATTTGTTTCTGTCCTTTAAGTTTCTGGGATAGGCCTTTGCAAATGGCTAGCCTGTGGGGAATGTTTATTAATTAAATGATGGATCCCTTCAGTCACTGGAAGAAAAAAGATAATGTAGAGGCTAAGCAAGCACTAATCATGGACACTGATGGGTCTATTTAGAGACCCCAAAGCATATTCATTGACCTGAAATGATCAGTAGATTGAAGGGTGCAAGGCACTGAAGTCAAACAGAGGTGTTGTTATGAAATACTGTCCCTTAGATGCTTCTTATCTGTCTCCATCCATTTACTTTCACAAGATCACTTGAGCTGACTTGGAACATCAACTGCGTATCAGAGATAAGACAAAAAACATGAGCAAAGATGGCTCCCAATAAGAATCACTTTAATAGAGTCCAAGGAGTAGGTGAGAGTCCTCCAAGATGAACAATAAGCTGAAACAGACAGAAGGGAAATAGTCCTTTAAGACTTTTCAGAATGGAGTAAAAGAAGAAGAAACCATATCAAAACCATTTCCCAGGCAGCATAGCTTTCCCAGGATGTTATTTAGGGCCAGTAATTTTAAATGTAAAAATAACTAACATTTACATGGCAGTTTTAAGATTATATAATGCTTTATAAATGTTATCTGATTTGGTTTCCACAATAATGCTGTGAGGTGGGTGATAGAGTTAACAGTTATCCCTTCTACATCATAGGGGTTAGGGGGATGGTGTCCCCCATGATCTGGAAAATCTGCAAAAAATTTTTTGGTCTTCCTTTCATACCAGAAAAGTGTGTATATTTATGGTACTAAAAGATAAATATGTTGATATTATGCAGTTCTAAACATATATTTTATACATTTGTGAGTTTCTAAACTTTCTCTATGTCATCTGCCGGCCTTTAAGTGTTGTCTGCAGTTTCTGCAGAACTCCAAAAAAATTTCCATTTAATTTTTTATACTGATCCACAATATATCAAAACTCTGTTGGGGAAAGTTGAAATATGGAAGGGATAACTATTATAATTCCCATTTCATAGATGAGAAAACTAAGGTTAAAAGAGATTAAACTATTTTCCCAGAGTCATACAACTCATGTTGTATGGGATTTGAACCTACGTCTTCCTGACTCTAATTACTTCCATCCATGATGTCATGCTGCCCAGAGTAAAGTGCTTTGTAGCAAAATCATGGCTGATAACAGGACTTACCCCAATAGAATGAAAAAAATGATCATTGGGGAAATCCAGCAAGAAACTAAAGAAACACTAAATTTGAAATTAGAGTTAAAAGGTCTGGGTTCAAATCTTTCTTCTAATTACTACCTATCTGACCTGAGCCAATCACTTGGCCTTGCTGGGACTCAGTTTCCTTATGAAGTGGTTGAACTAGGTGATGTCTAATCTCTGATTCTGAGGAAATAATTTGTATTATTTAGAATCACTTGGCAATATAGGGAGAAAGACTTAAGGAAATATGCTGCAAAGAACAGGAAGCCTGGGGGGGAGGAAAAGGAATCTATAGTGATTTTATGTCAAAAAGTCCAAGTTGGGAGGGATCTGAGGAGCTCTCTAATCCAATCCATATCCAAACAAAACAGCCTCAGATGCAGAGAGGAAAATTGGCATAATGACCATCACATTTGTCAGTCAGTCAACAAGTAAGAATTAAGCTCTTATACCATATGACAGGCATTGTGCAAAGTGCTAGGGATACAAAGAAAGGGAAAAAACAGTCCAAATTTGTGCTTTATATAAACGGCAGCAGGTTATCCATATGTCCTGGTCGTAATGCACATGTCTTGTGATGGAAAGTGAGTGAGGTGTTCTCAGCATGAATGTGTGTCTGAGACATCTCTCTCTCCCTCCGTGTTTCTCTGTGTGAAACTTTTGAGAGCTCCAGCTGGGGAACAGGGTAGTAGAATATTGAAATCCTACAATCGCTATGCACATGGGGACTTTTCCTCCACCACTGCAGAATGTTTCAAGAAAAATAAATCATCCTCTCATTGGTGGAAAGTGACTGGTCCCAATGTGTGGAGAGAAACCAGGCTCTAGAAAGAATGACCTAATCAGCATCAGTCTCAGGATGGCTAAAAGGTTATTTACTCTTCACTCCATTTTTCAATGAATAAACTAATTTTACAGTCAACCAAATGTGATTTTCAGAAGAAAGGAAAAACATGAATGTTTTAGACGGGAGGCTTATTCTGGGTCTCTTCAGCAGATTCTTTTTAAGACTCCTCTAGTGGGAAGGAACCCTTAGGGCTAGGACTCCGTGTGCTGTACCCCTTTCCACGAAGTCTATTCCCATCACCATCATCACCTCCTCCTTAGCAGGGAGGACTAGAGAAGCTGGAGGAATGGGGACTGAATTTTGAAACTGATGGCACATTTACAACAGAATTGTAACTGTATAATGTTATTGTATCATTTAACTTACATGTGTACCTTGGAATGTTTATAACTACTGTAAATCAAGTGCAGGCCAAGCCAAGATAGTACTATGACATTCCAAGGAAAACGTATAAAATAAATAAAACAATCGCACAGTATCAACATTCCATTCCTCGTTAGAGAACGGAAAATTTAACTCTAATGCAAATGCAAGAGCGGGAAATGAGTTTACAGCAAAGCCCTGATGAAGTTTGAGGAAACATGAGATTGGGTTCTCCCCAGGCCTCCAGTGCACTAAGCAGATACATTGTGTTTTCTTAATAAAGACATCAGATGAGGAAAGGGTTATCAAACCACTGAAAAGTAATGTCCATTCCTTTGAGCAAAGACCTGCCTGGGGCCCTGTCATGCCTATGGGGCTTTGTTGGAGAGGGGGAGGGACAGCGTTACCTCGTTTATACTCAAGTCTCTGCCAATATATTTCTATGCTTATATTATGCAGCTACTGAAAAGATTGTACTGCATGACATTTGTGACTTCCGTTCAAGCTCATTATCTAAAAGAAAATAAAAATTTGCTCATTCTCAAGTCATAAAATTCAGTGGATTTGCAAAATGCTTGATTTCTGACCATCGTAATTTCTTTTAGAGTTTATGTTACTTTTATGATTTGACCAGTGGCTTGTAAAATACACATTTAAATGCATTCGAGCCAGATAAGCATCTGATCATTAAAAATATCTCCGGTCCTTTGTTTGAAGTTAGAAACCGTAAAAACTTCTCTGGATACATCAGTGCTTTAGTGATACGTGGTTTTTATTTTTTCTATTTTTATATTTTTTACTCCATGAACCAGGCCACGTAACAGGATACCTAGAATGACTTTATTCTTAAACCTATAGTTAAAAAAAAGAAAGTGGTTGCAAAGCTCTTTGTAACCTCTCTTCTTCTCTTGAGGGCCCCTGCGACAGAGTGGGCAAGCCCTGTAAAGCCAAATGCCTGCCCCAGAGATGCTATCAAAAGTTAAAAATTAACAATGGCCAGAGATCAGAATCACGCTGAAAGAGAGTAGATGAACAATGGTACCTTCTTTCTCTCTTTCCAGCTTAGTGTGCTTACTGTCTGATAACATTGTAAAGGATGAAATAACTGCTGGTGCAGAGATTTCTGGGAAGTGCTCAATGAGAGGGTTTCAGAGGCATCTCAGGCATTCTCTACTTAAAATCTTCCAAGTATTTGCCTTTCCCTTGTTTTATCAAACCAGACCAAGAGAGAAGTGGCTCCCTCAGATTTTTCTACAAATAAAAATCAGAGGTCAATGGCCTAAAAAGTTTTGGAATTCCTTAGTCATCATATCTGAAATTTTATTGTTATAATGAATAATTACTATTATTAGTGAAAAGACATTGTAACTATAAGGTAAGTTGTGGTAGATATGAACTTGATAATAGTTGGCAAGAAATTATTATTATTTTAATAGTTTATATATATACACATAGGTATATGTAATTTTACAGTTATTAGGTATTTTCCCAAACATTATCATTTAATCTTTAAGAATACCTACGGGTTAGGCAGCTTCAATATTGTCATCATTTCACAAGTGAGGAAGTAGACTTAAAGAAATGGAGTGACTTATCCAAGGTCACACAGGTTGAAGTGAAGAGTCAGGACTTGAACCTACAAATCCATGACTCTTTCCACTTTGCTGGGCAATTTAGATTAATTTTACCCCCTTAATGGTCTGAAGTTTGATTCTTGAACAGGAATTCCAAAGAGATGCCTTCAGACTCTTGACATAGCTCTTGGAGGGATGACATGAAGGATTGAATTCCATCTTTGACATTAGCTGTAAGACCCTGGACATGTCACTTATCTCAGCCCCACTTTCCCTTTTCTGTAAAATGGGCATAATGATACACCTCTCAGGGTGTTCTGAGACTCATGTGTGACAATGTATAAATATAAGCTATTGCTATGATTATTGTTTTAACTCAGGACAGCTCAATTTCAAATTAGAACTTGCTTGTTCTGTAGCACTTGGTTTCAGTTAAGCTTTTCTTATCCTCTCCTCATTTTTAGGCTATCAATTAATAGAGAGCAGAGATCTGATCTCCTGGGAACCAGGCCAACCCATTTCACCTCAAGGGTGCCCATTAAACATCAATTCAACCAAGGGAGTTGCCTTCAAACCTAGTTCTTAGCTTTCTGTGAAAGGTCTTTTAGAATTCCCCATGAGAAGTGCTATAGAAATGAAATGAATTAATATATATCTCGATGTAATATATTAAATGATAGGATGCAAGTTTCAGTGTTCCAGATGTTGATATGATTCTGATTTGGTAGTTACTGAGTTTCAAGAATAATTGCTCCCTAGACCTTCTATGTATTTTTTCTTACAGGATTCCTGCCTTCTTTTGCCACAGGATCTCTTAGCCCAGCCAAAAGATTTATCATTCCTAGACTCCAGTGGGGATACATTTGATGCCTCACTAAAGAGGTCCTATGGTTAGAGATGCCTTTGTATGGGTCAAATGCTACACCTAGATAGTTATAATATATTCTCATTCAACTTAGCATTTTACCCAAGGTTGACCACTGATTTCAGGAGAATTGGACATAGTAAGGGAATTTAAAGTCCTCTCCTCAGAACATCTCCACCACACACACACATCCTGGCAGTTCAGAATAGTTTCTCCCCTTTTAAAGATGAGGAAATTAATGTTTACTTTGCATACAGAGTTCTGACCCCCACTTCTCCCCACCCCATACACATACCAGTGAAATCCAGGAAATATGCTCTCCAAGGACCAGGGCCTGATACTTTATCATCAAACGTAGGCCTTTGTTTGCCTTCCAGTGACAAGCACTGAGGACAGAAAGTCTCAGCTTTATCTCTCTGGTTGCAGAATGGGGCCTCAAACATAAGTAGGTGGTAGGTTTTCTAGGGGTCAACAGGTGCCTTGATACCATACTAAAAGAACATAAAAAGTAAAAGAAGAAACCAATCGGCAAACATAAAACAATCCCACACCCATTTCTTGGTTTTCCTTCTATCCAAGTCCCAGCTAAAATCCCACTTTCTACAACAAGCTTTTTCTGACCCCATTTCCTGATCAGCCTTAATGGTAGTGCCTTCTCTCTTTTGTTTATCTCCAGTTTATCTTGTATATACATAATTGTTTGCATGTCATCTCTCTCATTAGATTGTGAGGTCCTTAAGAGCCAGAAACTGTTCTTTATTCCCCCTCCCTTTGTCTGTATCCCCAGTTTTTAGAATAGTGCTTAGCACATAGTTAGTGTTTATTCAATGCTTATTAACTGAATGTCAGACTGATCCAGTGTTTATTCAATGCTTATTAACTGAATGTCAGACTGATCCAGGGCTTTTGATGATGCCGGGATCCGTAGAACCTTTTAAAGAATCCATTGATAAAGTCCAGGGATGATGTTAAGTGTGTCAGTTTCCTAGTTAATTGTATCCAAGTAAAAGTAAAGTACCCTGTCAAAAGATGGAGGTGCCATCCTTGAGCAATTAATTATAGGTATCTAAAGAGGAAAGGAAATAGATTTCAGTAGGAAAAGTTTGGATTTAGCAAGCTTGGGTCCATGCCTTCTTCCCAGACAATCATCCTTCAGTTCAAGGGTCACTGAGAGGATGAAGGTTTGTATAACAGAAAAGTCACTAGGATAGGAATCAATAGACCTGACTTCTAATCCCATCCCTGTTACTAAAAATCTGTGTGACCTTGGGAAAAATCTTACGATCTCTCTATCTCTGTGTCCTCACCTGTCAAATAAAGGTATTAGAGACTAGATGATTTCTAAAGGTCCCTTCCAGCTCTGATATTCTAGGATGTTAGAAGGATCTACTTGGAGACAGATCAAGTGTGGATAGCAGAATGAGATGTAGCAGCCAACACAAGCAGTTTTTTTAGAAGCCAAGAACTGAAAGCTATGTTCATCCCTCCCATCTTGGTAAGGAAGACAAGGGAAGAATGACCACCACTTAAATCCTTCATGGCTCTGTATTTTGGTTCCTGAGGCTTTCCTGAAGCCATTTTATGGACTCCTTAATAGAAGTCCCCCAATCCATAGTCATTCCTCCTTGTTTCATGTGCCCCCAGCATAACCTTACAGACTTAACACAGCTACTGAGATTTGTGTGGGGCTTAGACAGGACAGGCAGATGTTTTAAAGACCAGGATAAATACAATTAAGGTGACTGTCTCCAGTCGCATATTAACATTCAAAAAATCTTTGCTCTGGAGCAAGAGTATTAGGTAGCTTAGCCAACTTCTTAAAAATGTTACTCTTTCTTTACAAAATGTCAAGTAAGATTTCAAGAGGGAATACTTCATAACTGAAGTATGTTTTCCTTAGGGCAATAAACCACTACTAAATTTACTTTTTTTCCCTCCAGACTTGAAGCCAAAGCCTTCATCTGTTTTTCAGAGAAATAAAAATCCTAGGTGTTTTCCTCGAGCAGAGTGAAGCTCCCTCCTGGGTGGCAGAATGAAAGTTGGGCAAACTTTATAAATCTAGAGAGGGGGAGATGTTTTTGGCAGCAGCCAGGGTTCGAGTCTAGTTTTTCTGTGCATGGTGTTTAAAGTCAACTAGGAGAACCTTGTCCATACACTGCTTCCACTGTACCGGTCAGACCTCTCCAGATCATGGAAACCTGCCACATATGTAAGGGAAGCTTTTCACTGAAACAGCAACAGAAATAAAAAGTCAAACTTTCAATTATTTCTGTATCTGACAAATGTTTGGCTCATATACAGAGGTTTATGATTACTGTACCCCCTGCCCTCTCCACATATATGAAAAGTGGTTGAAATTAATTGGAAATAAAGAATTATATGATCAACATAGTGCTAGGGTCTAGGCCAACATAGACTCAGATATAGTTTTCATAAACTAAGCAATAACAATTGCCCCTAGGATAACATTAATTTTTTGGGTGGGAATGTGTTATGTGTGTATATGTGTAATACATACATATATGAGGAAGGAAATGAAGTATGAGGGATAGAAAGTTGGCCTTGGTGGTCAGGAAGGTCTGGGTTTCAAGTCCTACACCTAACAGATACTATTTGTGTCACTATGAAAAAAATCTGTCCAAGGGAGCAGATGTGGGAAGCTCTGTAGACCTCAGGTTTAAGGCTGCTATTAGCCACAAAAGCTTAACACTGCTTCATTGGGCTGAGAGTAGAAGACAAATGTCTTTGTCCAGCAGGAGATTAGAGAGACAAAGAAATGCAAGTGATGTGCGTTGAATATTGTTCACTAAGAGACCCAAGACAACCAAGCCTGCACTGCTGAGTCTTGAGTTGCCCTAGACAAAGGGTGCCTCCTATTGCTCATTGCTAAGTTTCTGTGTATTCCCACTTTTCTCTTCATGGATACTACATACATTAGTGCAAAAGTGTGACATAGATTTACCTCTGTACTGTGATTATTCTCGCTTTTGTTTCTAGTCAGTAAATGTTATATTTACTTGCTTTTGTTTATGTTCAAGTTCTTGCTTTTTGTCTTGTTTCAGTTTCATGTTTAAGAGATAGTGGTGTCATTGTGATTTATTTGTATAAATGTAAAGCACACCAATAGGGGCTCGAGGGCTACAGTAATGAGCATAGACATTTATTTTCCCTGAACGAGGTATCTTTAGGACTCTGGGAGTATGTGACGGCTGTGGCCAGCCCTTCACCCTCTTGCTTCCACCAAAGAAGTCTCAAGCCTGATAGCATTAGTGCTGTTTGAGGTGAGTCTGTTAAAAGGGAAAGAAGCAGGGTTCAGGTGCCATATCAAGTAGTCATGCCCTTTATATTTGCTATTTATGCACATAGAGTTATTGTTGTGGGATTGGGGAGGATGGAGGGTGAAGGAATGTAAAGAACCCTAAGGATGTGGATACTTCATGATACCAGTACTCTGATACTAATGGTGTAATCCTGGACAAGTTATTTGAGCTCTTTGGGCCTTCGTTTCCTGCTCTCAGAAATGGAAATGGGGTGGACTGTACGGTACCTAAGGTCCTTTTCAACTCTAAATTAATGATCCTAAGATAATAATCTTGTCTGATTTTTGTCCATGTTCTTCCATAATTCCTTCATAGAGGATTTATTCCAAGTGGTAAGCACCCATCTCTGGGTAGTACATCCTCTACAAAGCAAGCTTTCTATTCCTAACCTCTAGTAGTTTAGATCCTAAAACAAACTGTAATAAAACAGATACAAGATATGACAGTAAATCAAGAAGAACCATATCCTGAATTTTTATATTTGTAAGGATTCTTAGAGAGCTTGAAGGATAAGTCTGGCTACTCTTACGAAGTAAGAGGCTCAGTGATAGACTATGTCTTTTGAGAACCAGCTAAATTCTGAGAGGCTCATCACCAGGAGTTTTAACAATCTGCATTTTTGAAGGGAGCAACCACACTTGTATAGAGTATATTTTGGCTCACACTCCCAGAGTTATGTAGGCTATATCTGTACCCTTGAGGGGACTGGGGGGTGGGGTCTGTTCTCTACAACCATTGGTTCAAGTCCCCACTGACTGTTTCCTGCAGTTAGGTGCCAATGGTTACTGCTCCAATTTTATTTAGTTACTTAACATCCATTAGATTTTACAAAGGGATATTTACTTCAAAGACACAGTAAGAACAGAAGTATAAACATTTGTCCTCAGTGCCTTGGGGGAACCTTCTCTCCTATTCCATCTTGTTTTTAGGGAGAGTGGGCTTCCTCTTAATAGTTTCTACATAAGAGTGATCTCACCAAATTCATGTTCGGATGCGGCATGAGTGTGAATGAGTAATCAGCTCAGCTTCCACTGAGATACATCTTGAAGATTAGTCTTGGAGATCATTCCTTTGTTGCTCAGGGCACTGATGTTGAGTGGGCTGCAAAAGCTTGATCCTAGGATATTGGGCTGCCACTTTCTTTTCACCTAAAATTAAGGAATAAATACCAAGGCAGGCAAAAAGTCAGACCCATATTCACAGGATAACATGGCTTCTTGGGGAGAAGACCCAAAGCCTCTCCTCTAACAGCATTGTCTCTCACCACAAGCTATAAGCAATATAATTAATGAGATCCATCAAGACTGAGCAGCCAAACGGTGTGACCTTGGCTTTTCCCTATTCTGGCTGCACAGTCAGTAAAAAAGGCTTTCCCTGATCACATGGGTAACAGGCCCTAGAACTAGTTACAGAAAGTCTATACATGCTACGAGGTCTCTGCAAAGCACTTTTTAAGATCGAGAGAAGATGGAACCCTCTCACTTGTAAGTTTCCTCCTCCTGAGTCCTACCAATTCCTGCCAGGTCACTCTGCTGCTTCTGTACCTTTCCAACCAGATCTCCAACTCTGTCCCTAAGGTCTTACTCATTGGTGAGAGTTCAACAACTCTAGCCAGTCCTAGCTATCTGATATTGTTCCCTTTCATCTTTGTACCATTCCATTGACTGTGGATCATTATACCATCACACCACCCCCCTCCAACCATACTGTCCAGATCTTCTTTTGGGAACAACGATCAGGTCTACACCATCATTGCTTCTACAAAGGGTATGTCAATGGATTGCCCCTGGCTCCCCTCTTCCTTGTGATTTAACTTTTCCCAGGTAACCATTTCCCAATTTCTGTTGTCAATTCCTTTTTGAGAAGGAAATGGCAAAGCACTCCAGTATCTTTGCCAAGAAAACCCCAAATCATCACAAAGAGTCAGACATGACAAAAATGACTGAACAACAACAAATCCCTTTCTGAATGCAATCTCCTTGATGTCAGGGACTGTTTCTCTTCTGTATTTGTATCCTTAGTCCTTATCACAGTCCCTGGTTCATAGTAAGTGCTTAATAAATGCTCATTCATGGCTTGTCCCTAAAGGGAGCATATTGTACATGAAAGAGTATCAGAGACCTTAGTTTGTATCTTGTCTCTGATACTGACAGTGGGGTCTTGAGCAAGTTATACAACTTCTGTGAGCCTTAGCTTCCTTCTCTGTAAAATGAGAATAGTAACATTTGTACTTATAGGACTATTGCAATGAATATGTGTGTATTAGATATCTCAAAATTTTAAAGAAATGTGAGTTTTTGTTAGTATCTCAAGTTCCACCTTCTCCATAAAGTTTGCCTTGATGCCTCCACCCTCAAATGATCTGTCTTCTTCCTGTATCATACTTTGGGAATATGACCCTAGCACATCAAACTATTCCTCCATCTCCTGGAGAAAACATTATCTTTCTTATGGTCTTAAAAAATGATATCCTGACAGGAAGATAAAGTTATAGACATATGTAAAGGGAATGCATTGACGTGCTTAGGGATGGGCCTGAGGGAGTCATTACCCAGAGCACAATCTGGGGCCATGTGCTCAGCCCTGAAGGACTTTAAGCTTTGAGATGATGAAGCAATTCTATGAACCCTGGAGCTGGAAGAATTGTCTGCTTAGTAGACTTTAAAGTGGACAACTTCCACTCTCAATCTCTGAAATGGAGAAGGAATTTTTTTCCCCTACCTCACCTTGGTGGCAATGGTGATTGCATGCCGCTAGTCTACATCTCAAGGTATTCTTTTGCTTTGTGTTTCTTTTCCTGATCGTGGAGAAGAGAAAGATTGCTAAATACTTGAAATGGATATATCCAGGCTCAGGAACAGCCTCATGAGTGCTACAGGTGAGGTGCCCTTGGACCCTTGGCCTACTCTGACTGTACTGTGGTAGGTGTCCTTCAGCTACTACATTGCTTCCTGGAGGAGATGAACACCAAAAGAAAATTATCCTAAGCCCTAGCCTAGCTTGCTAAATTACATGGAACTTGGTGGAGTTGTTTATAAGGTAGAGTCAAGGTGAAGGTGAAATTCAACTATCCCACTAAGTGCTCCATGTTTTAAGTATCACTCTGCCAGGAGGGGATAATAGGAATTAAAAGTTATCATAACATGGTTTAAGTCTTTGTCAATAGGTACTTGTGGGTCTTCTGTATTTTGTTTTTCTTTTGTGTGAAAGAAAGAAATAACTCTTCTATACTTATATCAAATGAGATAATGTTGTAAAGTACTTAACACAGTGCCTGTGTTAAGATACAGTAGGCACTTAATAAATGCTTATTCATGTGCCCCCTTTCCCCTGTACTTGTTGTGCTTTTTACATTGAATAACCTTCTACTCCCTAGACTTGAATCAAATCTTAGTTTTTGTGACTTTCTCCAGGTTTCTGGGGTTGGAATGTAGAGATCAGAGGCTATGAGAAAGACTCAAATCCCTCTCTTTAGAGGCCAGTGTTTCCAAGGACCAAATACCATTCAAGCACAAACTGAGAGCTAGGTCCTTTTGTGAAAGAGGTTGAGCACCCTGGCCCCCTGGGTCCAGTGAATCTGCTGTTACACATACATACATACAGACATACATATATATATATGCATATACACGTTTCACACACACTTGCACACACATATTGCCTTGCAGTCCCAAGCATGAGCAGACCTGAGGAATGTCAAAAGCTCACTGGAAATAGTGATGCTGACACTGAGCCTAGATAAACCAAGGTGCTATCCAGGTGGCAGGGGGTGGAGGGATTGGGAGGCAGGAAGGGGGAGAGAGCTCTGAGGGAGTAGATTAGGAAGGGATTACTTTTTCTAGTAAGGAAAATAATATAAAATGGAATACAATAACTCAGGGAATTTGAACCAAGGAGCATGACTATAAAACATTGAGGAGAAACCACAAAAAAAGCAGGAAGAAATGGTCACTTGCATTACTCTGAGTGTTAGTTACATGTGAGTTTCTCAGAAATCATGGTGCTTCCAGTTCCCCAAAATCAGAGGCAAGAACAGTGATAGAAGCTGGGTCTCCAAACTCAAGAGAGAAAAACAGAATCATAAAATGGGGAGAAAGCTTAAAGGGAGCCCTGAGAATGTGAGCTCACAGCAAGTTCTGATTCATCAATCTCTTATGTTCGTTTCTCCAGCACCTCATATGGTGCCTGGCCCACCACAGGTGCTTATTAAATACCTGTTGATTGATTGTTTGTGGGGGGAAGGATGCAATTCCATTGCCTGGACCTCCCTAAAGGGCTGGAACAACTTCTGAGGTCTGGGCAAAATTAGGAGGAATGGTCAGGGGAAGGAAAAGATCTTCTCAGGCTCATTTGATGTTAAAAAGAAACTTTAAGGTCTTTTTTATGATGCATTAGAGGCCACGTTATATCTTGAGAAAGCAGTAAGATCTTGCGGGTGCCAAAGCTATGATCCTATGGGGATAGTTGGAAAAGAGGGAAAAGCAATACTATTCCACTCAGCAAACATGTATTGAACATTTACATGCAAGAATCTGTGCTAGGTCCTGGGAACACAAAGCCTCCCCTCTCCAAAAAATAATACTGACCCTCAAGGAGCCCACATTCTACTAGAGCAGGGGAAGGGGATACAACAGGATAATATAACTTAAGGAGTAAAGGGTACAAAGGGACCAGCAGGCAAAGTGTCCCAAGAGTATTTAAGGATTCAGGAGTCCACTAAAAAGGGGCTCATGATGGTGCTCTGTTGCTTACAGGATGAATTCTAGTAGCCTAATATTTAAGGTCCTCTATAATCTAGCTTTGGTTTGCCTCTTAGTACCATCTCCCATTGCTTTCTGGAAAGAACACTAGGGGTCTCAGCTTTCTTGAGCCTAATTCCCTAATGGTGGCACAATATTTCTCATTCCTGGGCCACTTCTGTCTACTCATATGACCACTACTCCAGCTCCCACCCTCATTACCCACTCACACAGTCTACTGTAGTAGCCTCCTAATTTGTCTGACTAAAGAATTTTACTTTCTAACTGTTGATTGCCATGCTTAAAGGAGAATTAAGATTGCTATTGGAATTTTAAAATATAAAATCATTCCTATATCTGCACAGTTACTATAAGTGGCTTTGTAATGGAGATCCAATCTTGGAGGTGAGGATTGGCAGTTAGGATTGGTATTTCATAGGGCTGTAGATTAAGATCTAGGGGGGACCACAGTGTCCATCCAGTCATGGATGAAAGATATCTTTGTAACTTGCTTTTTGAGGGACCTGGTAGAGTACTTTGTGTGGGTCAGCACTTTAGGAAGATTTTTTTTGTTGACACAACACAGACTCATTTCTAAAGTCAATGAAAGTACTATTCTTAATTTTTCAAGGTTATCCGCTGTCATACAACACATACTGAACTTTTTTCCCATCAGAGGATGGTTACTTTTTTCCCCAAGTCATAAATCATACCTGACTCTTTGTGACCCTCTTTGGGCTTTTCTTGGCAAAGATACTGGAGTGATTTACTATTTCCTTCTCCAACTCACTTGAAAAATGAGGAAACTGAGGCAAATGGATTGAAGTGACTTGCCCAAGGTCACACAGCTAGCAAGTGTCTGAGGGTGGGTTTGAACTCACAAAGATGAGTCTTCCTAATTTCAGGCCCAGCACTCTATCCACTGTACCACTTAGCCACTCATCTATTCAGAAACACACATCTGTAAAATAGATTACTGGTTCTAGGAGTAGGGGGAGGGAATATGTGATTGTAAATATTATCAGATGACCTGAGTTTAAATCCTGACATTTCCATGTATCATCTGTATGACTTCAGTCAAATTACTTCACCTCTCTGGGTATCAGTTTTCCTTCTAATCCATACTCCACAGATCTGCAAAAGTTATTCTTCTAAAGTATAGATCTGACCATGTCACTCTCCTGCTCAATAAACTCGAGGAACTCCCTATTACCTCAGATATAAAACTCCTCTAACATTCAAAACCTTTCACAATCTGTTTCAATCTATCTCTATAACCTAATTATACATTACTCCCCTTTATTCCTTCTGCGGTATTTTGACAAATTGACCTTCCTCCTGCCGCTCACATCTCTATCTATTTTCAACATTCTATCGATCTCTGTGCCTTGGCATAAGCTGTCTATCATGTTTGGAATACACCTCCTTCTCACCTCTGCCACTTAGAATCTCTAGTTTCCTTCAAACTTCAGCTCAAGTGCCAACTTTCACATGAAGTCTTTTCTGATTGCCCCAAATGCTAATGTCTCCCAATTATCTTGCATTTTTTTGGTATATACGTATAGGTCTACACATTGTTACCCCCAATAGAATGTAAGTTTAAAGGAGGGAACTGTTTCATTTCTGTCTTTGTATCTCCAAAGCCTAGCATAATACCTAGCATATCAGAGGCACTCAATAAATGTCTGTTGGTTGATTGAATGAAAGTTGACCTGACTCAGTAAAGGAATCTATCACCTTCCAAACTGGTTGGCACCAATAGACATATAGAAACAAGTTCAAGAGACTGGAGAGAAGACAGCAATATTTGGGTTTCTTTGAGTTTTAGGTCTTTCCGTCATGTGGACTGTTTGGAAGCTCTGCACTTCATTTCTGGTAAAAGTACCTGGCTTGCCTCAGTGCTAAAATTTGGAATATTAATGACTGGGATGAATGATGTCTTAAGGTGCAGCAATTCATGGGAAGCTCCGACTGCAACCCCCAAAAACAATCTCTCAGCAGCTTAAGGACATTGGGTTGACTTAACTCCCTCAAGTTTTCCCATAGGAAAGCTAGAAACAAGATCCACGTGGGGGTATAAAGCCAGTAAGGGAGTTGTGAAACCAGAGACATGCAGAAGCATTGGCTATTAAAATTTGCCCATTACCAACTACTTGACAGCAGGTGAGAGTTTGTCTTGGTATTTAGGGGAGCGTTGGAAAATTAGTCTATATTGCCATGCTGGCTGCTCTACTGACTGATCTCATTTGGAAAAATTCATCCAATAAAATAAATATGACCCAGTTGTGTGAGCTAAACTTTAAAGAACTGTAAGTTGTTCATGGACATGGGGTATATTTGGCAGAGTCTGAACTGTTCTTGCTACCTCCTGGTACTGAGTAAGGGCAAATTTGTCTCTTTTTCAGATAGGAAGTAGACCCTTTTGTACTGGAGTCATATGCCATTATGATTTCTTCAAGAAATGAGATGTTGTGCCCATGGAAAAAAGCAATGGCCAGCCATTAAGTGGACCTGGCTGCTGCTGAAATACTATTTCCTTGGAAAAAAACAGGTACCTTAGTCAGTTTTATTGCTGGGAGATATGTAGACACCATGAAAGTTATGGGGGTGGGGGGTTAAATCATAATGGTGCAGGGAACTCTGGGGATTTTCCCTTGGAGCAAATAATTTAATGAGTCGAAAAACTCTTGCAATTTTTAGATTCAAGTTCAACAATTTCGGTCCTGTGACTGAGCCAATGGCACAGCTACAGAGTTTGTACGGGTCATTGCTGAAGTTATTAATGCTTAATACAGATTGCTGCCATGATCTCCAAAGCTAGGGAGAGCCATAGCAATAGTTAAAAACCAGTCCAGGTGGTGGGGAAAAGAAGGAGTAGATGAGCTGTTTAACTAGAAACAGAGTCCATTTCATGGGTCATACAGTCAGGACTCTGTACCCAGCTTTCTAGATTAAACTCTATACAGGACAACCTGAACATTTCATAAACATTATTGTTTTGGATGCACCAAGATGTTGATATATGTAGTAGTCATTTCTTTCTATCTTATTCTTTTTCCCATCAATCAATTCAGTATTCACTCATAAATGTATTCCAAGCACAATAGATCCACAGGCATGCATGAATGCACATCCACATAAACACACAGAGACACATACCACCCTCTCTCCTTTGGGCACCATGGTCACCACTAACTCCTAACCCTCCTGGTCAGAAATTGGCAACGAGGAAAGAGTAAACATAGGGCATCAAAAGATGCCAGGATATTTTTTTCAGTATATAAAGGCATCTTGTTGAGAACATTGTACACAGTAACAGCAATATTGTAAGAATGACCAACTGTGAAAGACCTAGGTACTCTGATCAAGACAATGATCCATGACAATTCCAAAGGAACCATGATGAAAAATTTAACCACCTCCAGAGAGAACTGATGCACTCTGAATCAAGACTGAAGCATACTTTTTTCATTTTCTTTATTTTGAGGGAGTTTGTTTTAACTTTGTTTCTTTTATAACTTGAATTATATGAAATCTGTTTTGCATGACTTTGTATGTATAATCAATAGCAAATTGTTTGCCTTTTCAAGAAGGGTAGAAGGCATGAGAAGGAGGGAGAGAATTTGGAACTCAAATTTTTTTAAAAAACGAGTGTTAAATTTTTTTACATGTAATTGGGAAATATTTAATGAAATAAAATATATGAAAGAGAAAGGAAGAAAGAAAAAAAGAAAGGAAGAAAGCACCTTGTTACCCTGGCTAGAAGACAAAATATCATTCAACTTAATTTGACTATAAGGAACCACTGAACATTGACTCTTTTGAAGGAGCCATTGAGTGAAAGGAGATAGCTCTGGAGGGAGTGAGACATGACTTACCACTGACATTTTGATGTGTATCAGGAGTCAGAAGGTATTTCGTAGTGGAAAGATCACTGGACTGGAAACCAGAAGACCTGGGTTCAAGTTTTGGCTCTTCCTTTAATGTGCTATAGGAATTTTAGCATGTCCCTTTTGGACTTCAGTTTTCAAATGCACAAAGAGGCACCTGGGCTACAGAACCTCTTTGAGCTCTAAAATTCTATGATTCCAGCCAATGCAACAATCACCCATTAAGCTCCTACTATGTGCCAAGCATTTTCTAGGCTCTGGATATACAAAGACAAAAAATGAAGGTAGTTGCTATCCTTAAAGAATTTGGGCTATCAAAGAGCTAGATGCTTCATGAGAAATGAAAATGGCTCCTCAGTCCTAATCCTCTGAGTATCTTATCAGCATAGTAAGGCTAATTTACATCCATTTTGCCTCTGTTGCCACCTCTGATGGAGTCAGAAAACCAGTCCTTGTTTGGGGTAATTCTAGCCACTGGACCAGCTGGCTAAGTGAGGCCCCAGGCATTCAGTGCTGAAGTTTCTGTTTGTCCCATGGTGGGGGCCTCTGAGGGTCTGTTCCTGGTTAAACCTGAGCTGGGCTTTTCCACTGAATTTCAGAGAAACCACCCAGCATGATCTGCTCTTTGCATCTTGGCCTGGAAATGTTGGAAAACGTTTTTCCCCCTTTCACATGATAAGTGGCCCCAGACTCAACATATGGTTAAACACAAGAGCACTAGGTACCCTCATCCCTTCATGTGCAGTTCTAAAATACTAACTAGGAGGAATAAATAGTCTCTAACCTGAGCTTGTTCAATGCCAAGATGTTTAAAATAAACAAGTTAGCTCAGAGGAGAACTTCTTACGAGCCAAAGAGTAGGGAGCTTTGGGAACTTAGAACTTCCTAGGGCATCCAAAATTCATCAGTTCATATTACATTTCATTCTAATTTTGCCAGTTAAGGAGCTAAGTAGCAGGAGCCTTATTTCCTACTCCTCCCCTATAAGAACTCTATCCTTTAATCAGCCAGATTGGTCTACTCAGTTTTTCTGAGTACAGTTCCCTCTGACTAGCAAAACCCTTCTTCTCTTTACCTGTTGAAATCCTGCCCAGTCTTAAATGTTCAGTTCAAATTCCATTTTTTCCTTGTAACCTTAGAATAGAATAGTATTTTCAAGTTGGAAGGAACCTGAAAGATCAGCTAGTCCAGCCTCCTCCATTTTAGAGAAGAAACTGAGACCTATGAGAAGTGATTTCATCAAGGTCACATCATGTGTGAAGGGCAGAGCTAGAACATGGTCTCTTAATGTACAATATAGAGCTGACCCCTCAGCACATCCTGCCATTCAGAAGTGAGCTTTCTCTCTTCTGAATTCCTGAAGGCCTTTGGTTGTCCTAGAGCAGGGATGGGGAACCTGTGGTCTCCACTTTGAGGCTACATGTAGCCTTCTAGGTCCTCAGGTGCAGCCCTTTGCCTGAATCCAAACTTCACAAAACAAATGCCCTTTATAAAAGGATTTGTTCTATAAAACTTGGACTCAGTCAAAAAACTGCACCCAAGGACCCAAACATGTTGCCTCCAGGACACAGGCTCCCCACCCCGATCCTGGGGCAAAGTAATAACCTCCTGGAGCCTCACTGTGCTCAAGTGAGGTCAACTTTTGAAATCCCAACCTCACAAAGTTATTATGAGAAGTAAATTATATAAAACTTAAAATATTGTATTTTAATACAATGTATTTAATGTATTGTATATTGTTGATAGGCATAGTGAGTAGAGCACTAGGCCTAGAGTCAGGAAAACCTGATTTCAAATCCAGCCTCCAAAACTAAGCAACCGTGTGACCCTGGGCAAGTCATTTATCCTTGTTTGCCTCAGTTTCCTCATCTGTAAAATGAGCTAGAGAAGGAAATGGCAAACCACTCCAGTATATTGCTAAGAAAATCCCAAATGAGGTTACAAAGACTCAGACACAACTGAAACATGAAAATACATATTGTCATTGTTGTTACATAGCAGTTTATCCTTTATAAATATTTTGCACAATGTTGTGAGGCAGGTAGATGTCAGTCTTATTTTCCTTTTGCATAAAAAGAAACGGAAGCTCAGGAGATGAAGTGTCTTGCTCAAGGACACATAGCTAGTAAATGGCAAAGCCAGGGTGGCAAGAGGTCCATCACCCCAGATTGTTGAACTTCAGGTCAATAACCAATAACAATCATAAAGGTCACTGACATTTGCAGTTTATCCATATTTGAAAGAGAAACAGTACCTTGTTGACGTGGGTGGTACAGTTTCTAGAGAGTAGCACTTGGAGTCAGGAAGACCTGGGTTTGAATCCTGCTCCAGAAACTTACTAGCTGTTTTTGTTC
>CM053769.1:283032458-283063527 GCA_028658325.1 Potorous gilbertii | reverse complement strand
TCCCAGTTGTATGCAAGAATAATACTCAACAGTTGTTCCTAAAACTTTGAGTTCCAATTTCTCTTCCTTCCTCCTTCCCCACCCATCCCCACTGGAAAGGCAAACAATTCAATATAGGCCATATCTGTGTAGTTTTGCAAATGACTTCCATAATAGTCATGTTGTGTAAGACTAACTATATTTCCCTTCATCCTATCCCACTCTCCATTTCTTCTATTCTCTCTTTTGTCCTTGTCCTTCCCCAAGAGTGTTGACTTCTAATTGCTTCCTCCTCCCATTGCCCTCCCTTCCATCATCCCCTCCACCCTGCTTATCCCCTTCTCCCCCACTTTCCTGTATTGTAAGATAGGTTTTCATACCAAAATGAATGTGTATGTTATTCCTGCCTTGAGTCAAATGTGATGAGAGTAAGCTTCACATTTTCTGTCTCACCTCCCCTCTTTTCCCCTCTATTGAAAAGTCTTTTTATTGCTTCTTTTATGAGAAACAATTTGCCCCATTCCATTCCTCCCTTTCTCCTCCCGATATGTTCCTCTCTCACCCCTTAATTTTATTTTTTTAGATATGATCCCTTCCTATTCAACTCACCCTGTGCTCTGTCTCTCTCTCCCTCTCTATGTGTGTGTGTATAATCCCACCAACTACCCAGTAACTGAAAAAAGTTTCCCTGAAGAAGTGTAAACAGTTCAACTTTAGTAAGTCCCTTATGATTCTCTTTCCTGTTTACCTTTTCATGCTTCTCTTGATTCTTGTGTTTGAAAGTCAAATTTTCCTTTCAGCTCTGATCCTTTCATCAAGAATGCTTGAAAATCCTCTATTTTATTGAAAGACTTTTTTTTCTCCTGAAGTATTATAACTCAGTTTTGCTGGGTAGGTGATTCTTGGTTTTAGTCCTAGTTCCTTTGACTTCCAGAATATCATATTCCACTTCCTTCTATACCTTAATGTAGAAGCTGCTAGATCCTGTATTATCCTGATTGTATTTCCACAATACTTGAATTGTTTCTGTCTAGCTGCTTGCAATATTTTCTCCTTGACTTGGGAACTCTGGAATTTGGCCACGATGTTCCTAGAGTTTCTTTTTTTTGGATCTCTTTCAGGAGGTGATTGGTGGATTCTTTCAACATTTATTTTTCCCCCTATTTCTAGAATATCAGGGCAGTTTTCCTTGATAATTTCATGAAAGATGATGTGTAGGCTCTTTTTTTGATCCTGGCTTTCAGGTAGTCCCATAATTTTTAAATTGTCTCTCTTGGATCTATTTTCCAGGTCAGTTGTTTTTTCAGTGAGATATTTCACATTATCTTCCATTTTTTCATTCTGTTGGTTTTGTTTTGTGATTTCTTGATTTCTCATAAAGTCATCTGTTCCATTCTAATTTTTAAAGAACTATTTTCTTCACTGAGATTTTGAACCTCCCTTTCCATTTGGCTAATTCTGCTTTTTAAAGCATTCTTCTCCTCACTGGCTTTCTGGACCTCTTTTGCCAGTTGAGTTAGCCTATTTTTAAAGGTGTTATTTTCTTCAGCATTTTTTTGGATCTCCTTTAGCAAGTTGTTGACTTGCTTTTCATGATTTTCTTGCATCTCTCTCATTTCTCTTCTCAATTTTTCCTCCACTTCTCTTTCTTGATTTTCAAAATCCTTTTTGAGTTCTTCCATGGCCTTAGACCATTGAATATTTACTTTGGATGTTTGGGATACAGAAGCCTTGACTTTTATGTCTTTCCCTGATGATAAGCATTATTCTTCCTCATCCAAAAGGATGGGAGAAGATATCTGTTCATCAAGAAAGTAACCTTCTATAGCTTTATTTTTTCCCCTTTTATGGGCATTTTACCAACCAGTTACTTGACTTTTGAGTCCTTTGTCAAGAGTTGGGTATTCTCTGTGGATCCATAAGATCTCAGTTCCTCCAAGGTGGTACAATCAAGCGTGCACAGTGGTCTGGGAGCAACCAGAAACTTTTGTGCCCAGAAGCTGTGAGTAGTAGGACTTCCTCTCCACAACCACCTGACCTCCAGTTCCGCCAAGCCAGCACTGGGGGCTGAGATTAAGATGAACTGCTCAATTCCTCCAGGAGCTTTGAGGGGGAGGCAAGGCCACATTCAGTGTGAGATAAAAATCAGGTCTTCAATTCCCCCAGGAGCATTAGCCACCACACAGGGTGGAGGTATGGTTGCTCAGTTCCCCCAGGAGCTTTACGATCCAACAATGGATGCAGGCTGTTGTGGGAGCTGCTGCTGCCTGAGGCCAGAGCTATGGGAAGACCCTGCTCTCTTCTAGGCCAGCTGAAAAAACCCTTTTGCTGACCTTTGGTGCCTATGGATTGAGGGACCTGTTAACTGCTGCTATTGTAGCTGGGGATTCCACTTCTAAGGCCTGCTCGGGTCCTCCTCCTGGTGCTGCAAGGCCAAGACTGGGCTGGGCTCCACATCCGGTGTGACAAAACTTTCCCCTCTCAGGTTACCCTGAACTGGAAATGTCCTCCACTCCATTGTTCTGTGGCTTCTGCTGCTCTAGTATTTGTTGAGAGTCTTTCTTTACAGGTATGGGCTATGGGGGAAGAGCTAGTGTATGTGCAGCTTTCTACACCACCTCTTGGCTCCACCACAAGCTGGGTTTTTTTGAAAAATATACTGGAGTGGTTTGCCATTTCCTTCTCTAACTCATTTTACAGATGAGGAAACTGAGGCAAACAGGATTAAGTGACTTGCCCAGGGTCATACAACTAATAAGTGTATGAAACCAGATTTGAACTCAGGACTTCCTGACTCCAGGACCAGTGCTTGATTCACTGCACCACCTGGCTGTTAACTCTGGACAAATCACTCCATCTTTTCTGGGCTTCAGTTTCCTCATCTACACAACGAGGAGATTGGATTTGCTAACCTTCCAGTTCTTGATCCAAGGCCATGAATTAGATTCACTTTTGCTACCTGTTGTTGATTGTGATGATGATGGTCAGACTGCCATTGTCTTATTCATTTTGAAGAACATCTTTGGTCCAAGAATAATATTGTATGTCTAGGGATTAGTTAGAATTATGTCACTTGTCCCAGTTTACCTTACTCTGTAGTTAGTTGTGACTGTATCTTTGGCAAGAATAGGAGAAACTGAACAGAAAGATAATATCCAACTTTCTCTTTACAGTAGCAATACTCTTGTTAATACAATGTATGAGAAGGAGGCCATGACAACAATTCAAATGAGAAATAGATTCATTCCCCCATTGATGATGAAAGCACACAAAGATTAACACAAAGTATCTGGAGGAATATACACACTTATTGGGAAGAGACTGAAAATCTCCTGAAGGTCCTTTCCTACTAGTTTCTTTTCATCCTTGATACTAAAGTATTGAGATATTGGATAGTATTAATTGATAGTGATAATTGGATAGTATTAATAGTATTAGATAGTTTTTGTCAAATTACACCCAGGGGTCATCCTGTTTTCATGAGAGATGCCCACATAAAGGGCTAATGAGCAGGAACTTATTTTTCCTCAGATTTCCTCTAGGAAAGATGTTTTCATTGGAGTGTTCCAAGGATCCATGCTTGATCCTTGCTGTCTAGCTTTACTATAAATTATTTCAACAAAGGCATAGAATGCATTGCATATAAAATTTGAAGATGATGCACAGTTGTTAGAGATAATTGAAACACTGGATCTCAGAGTCAGGAACTAAAAAGATCTTAGCAGGCTAGAGTCAATCAAATAAGATGAAAAGCAATAGGGATAAATATAAAGTCTTATACTTGGGTTAAAAAAACAACTTCACATACATAAGAAGTAGAAACATGGTTAATTAACCATCTGAAAAGGATTTAGATTTTTTTTGTAGAGTGCAAGGTTAGTATGTGTCACGGTATGATATGGCAGGTAAGAAAGCTACTTTGTCTTTAGGCTACATTAAGAGAGACCTGGCATCCAAGAATAAGAGTCAGACCACAATTGGAATACCATGATCTGTTCTGTTTGGGGTGCCACTGTTTAGAATTGTCATTGATAAGCTGGAGAATATCCAGAAGAGAACAAGGATGGTGGAAGACCTTAGATTCACACCATATAAAGATCAGTAGAAGATAATGGGGATATTTTAACCTGACAGAGAGGAGGAAGAGGAGGAAGAGGGAAGTGGGGACCTAATGACATGAGAGCCTCCTTCAAGTGCTTGAAGATCTCTCACTGGAAGAGGGAATAGACTTGCTCTGCTTTGCCCCAAAGGGAAGGGTAAGGCACATCAGTTATCAAGGAGCACGTTTAGGTTTGGTGGAAGAAAAAATACTTGCTAACATTAGAACTGATCAAAAGGGGAATAGGTAGACCTAGAAGATGGTGGTTCCTTTTACTCTAAGTCTTCAAGTCCAGGCTGGATGATCACTTGCTGGGCATATTGTAGAGAGGATTCTTATTCTGGTATGACTTGTGCTGGATGACCACTGAAGCCTCTTCCAAGTCTGAGATTACTTGACCCCCAGAATAAGGATGTGGTTGGCCAATGAATTTGGATTGGCTTATAGTGTCTTCAGCTTAGAGGGGAGCTAGGCACTAATTCTAGCATCATGAAATCAGGACTGTAAGAAAGGAACAGAGACTGAGTCATGACTATATGACCTACCAAATGGACTCCAGTCCAGTTAAAACAGTTCCTATGGTTCCCTCCCCTCATGACCCCTCCTTCCAGCTAATGGAAGCCAGATGCTGTAAGACTTCTTTTCACACACACTCCCCGTTAGGATGGTTAGAGGTGATTTTCTGAATCTTTGCCTGGCACGCTCCATGATGATAAACACATTTTAGTCTTTGATACTAAATGGATTTGAATGTTCCTTTAAACCTTCTGCAGATGGAAAGAGTGCAGGTTGAAAAATTAGGCCTTATTAGAATAATTCTTCCTTGTAATGAAGCACCCAGGCAATGACTCTCAGTTGTTTTAGCTGGTTTTTATTTCCTGGGCATCTGGACTTTGGTTTCACAAAGATGCTTTTATCTATCTACTAGAGAGCGTTCAAATATAATAGTAGCAATAGTCAAATTAATCATCATGGCTTACTTTTACATGAAAGGCAGTATTAGGTGGAGGAAAATACTGCTAGACATAGAGTCAGGAAACCTGGGTTCAAATTCCTGCACTCTCTAAATGCATGTATGACACTGATTAGCTTAAGGATCATGGGAAAAATAACAATATTTTATTCTCACATTCAGAAGGTTTCTGTAAAGAAAGCACCTTATTAACCATAAAATATGAAATAAATGCAAGTTATTATCATTTCAAGGTAATTTATGGTTCATGAAGCACTTCCTTACTACAATGCTGTGAGGTAAGGAGGGTAGCAACATTTTATGTCTTCATTTGACATAGGAGCAAACAGAGGCTTAGAGAGATCTAGTAACTTGCTCAGGATCAGAGAGCTTGGGCAAGTAGTGGATTCAGGATGACAGAGGGTCGAAGATAAAGGTCTTCTGACTACAAGTCCAGTGTTCAATGATACTAATGGTAACTGATTACAAATTACCTTACATGCATCCAAAAGAGGATTCAAATGATTTTGGCTTATCCATGCTTTCTGTTGTTGATGATGATGATGACGATGAAGACAGTGATATGGATGACAATGGCCTAGATCTGGGCTTCTTAACTATTATTGGGTCATGGACCCCTTTGGTCATCTTATGGAGCCTGTGGAACCCTCCTCACAATAATGTTTTTAAATGTATAAAATGAAACACAATAGATTACAAAGGCAATTTATGAATTATGAACTTATGAATTATGTTGAAATGTTGTCATCAAAATATATTTTAAAAAATAAGTTCATGGACCTCAGGCAAAGACTCTCTGACTTAGAACCATCTCACTAAATTTCACTTATAGATCATCTTTGATCCCACATTCATTCAGCATTGTCAAGGAATGATTTTCTTAGACTCTCTTTGTAGCAAGTGAGTGCTACATGCCTTGATTTGGAAGGTAACTTAACAGGAAAAGATGGTGCCATGGGAGAAAGGCTCCAGCTTATGTGCCTGCTGGCCAGGAAAAGCTTGAGCCCTGTTATTATAAAAGTCATAGTTTCTAGAACTGGAAGTAGTAATAATTGTTTCCAGATAATTTAGTACAAGCCTTCATTTTATATAAGATAAACTGAGACCCAGAAAGGGAAATGAATGGTCTTGGGTCATATAGAGCCAGTAATTTACAGAATTGGAACTCCAGCTCATGACTCCTGAATCCTAAGCCCAGAACTCTTTCCACTGAGCTAAAACCTTACATTCTTTTTTTTTATTTAATTGGGTTTCCAATCTACTCTCTCTTGCCTTCCCTGACCTCAGTGGCATTATCCCTGAGAAATGTATACACTTTGCCTTCACTCAGTTACATTTGAATCATGAAGTCATCATCAGTTAAGACTGAAAATGACCTTATTTCTGGATAAGAAAAAAACACAAAGGTATTTATAGTGAAATTTGTAGTGAAATTACACACATGAGGAAAGAATCACATGTCCAGTAAGTGTTTCCAAAACTGTGCTCCACTGGGTGTGATGTTCCATTTGGTGTGAATCATAAATTCCATGAAAAAAAGATGACAATTGTCACGAAGTGTCCTAAAATATTAACTATGAAATTAGGTATGTAAAATACAATGTGCAAAAAGTTATTGGTATAAAATAGGTTTAATTGTCCCTATTTTGCTCCAAAATTCCTTTAACTCCCTCCATATCCTATAGGTATCTCATATGCCCAGACCAGCATTTATAGGTTCTGTTAACACTTTTCTAATCCAAAAGTGTTCAGTGGCGAAATTTGCTTAGAAATATCGTTTTCACATAGAACTAAACTAAACAAGGAAATACCTTGTTTAAGGTCATACAGTTTGTTGGTGGAAATACTAAGATTAGAAAGATTTTCTGATTGTCAAGGCAGCTCTTCTCTCTCCTAAGCTGTAGCCTAAATCCCAAAGGTTTTAGCTAGAGCCATGATACATAATAGAGGGTCAATTAATGTTTGTTCACTTTAATTTATTTGGCATTTGGGATCTGAGGCAACACTTTCCCCCAACCTCTGCCCACAAGGCTGGTCTATTTCCAAATCTGTCATTTAAGGGGCGGGGCATTGTCTGTTGGGGTTAAGTCTAGTCCCTCTCTCTCATTAGCATGACAGCAAGATATCTTTATTAGGTGGACTGGAGTCAACATGATTCAGTGGGATACAGAGTTGGAGGATGTGAGCTGGAGGTCAGGCTCTCTGACTACTTCTGTCACCTTGGGCAAATCACTGCTCTCTGAGTCTCAGTTTCCTCTTCTATAAAATAAGTGGCTTGGACTAGATGATCTCTAGTCTCCTCTGCTTCTAAATTTATGATTCTGTGATCCCAGTGAACACCCTGGGTCTGCAGGGCCATGAGATTCAGGACAGGCCCTCAAGGATAGGGGCCAGAGAAGGGTCCCAAGTTAAAGAAGATTTGTTTAGGGAAATGGGGAAGGTGAGGTGAGCACTTGGAGTAGGAGGAAGAAATGGAGTTCTGAAAAGAAAGACAATCTCACAACTTCTTCAGGCACTAGCTCTTGTCCCTTGCTCCTCTATGGAAAATTTGTCTGTATGTCTGTTTGTGTGTGTATGGCAGGGGGAGGTGGGAGTAGGGGTAAGGGGGAGTTATTAACTGAAGTGACCATGTCTCACTCCATTTTTTCTCTTGTGGATATTCCTGGTAAAAACTGTGAGAAAAACTTTCTCTTAAGTAGATATGCAATAGTTTTAATGGGGAAAAACAATGGTATTATGTAATAATGGAGGAGGTTTAGACTAAATTGACTCATTTCACTAACACTATTTATGTCCCTCTTGTGTGCAATGTACTATACTGGACTCTGGGGGAGGAACAAAATTTAGAAAAGATTCAGATCTCTTCTCTTGTGATGTTTACAGGTTAGGAAGGGATGAGACACATAAAAATAATATTATTTAATATTGAATTGATACTGAATCTGTATTAGAAATCATTCTATCTCTTTGTTATTTTTTGTATATTTCTTCCTTTCCTAGGTGTTCACTACCTCCTTAATACAATCTTCTAGAATTTTCATAGGAAGCAAAGTCAGTTGTGAATTGGAACATTTGTGCTTCAATACTATGGTATGTTCTCCTTGATCATTCAAAAATAACTGAGGAAGACAACCCCATCTGTAGTTCTTTCAGGGCCCCAGATGCAGTTCATTTGGGTCATGTAACTTGAATTCTTAAAGGACAAGCTAAGTGCTTTCTTATTCTCTACTTCTCTCATATCATCTCCCTATCAACTATTTTTGTTCATTTTTTTCCTGTTCAAAAATTGTTCTTCTTAACAAACAAGTAAAATAAGATTGGAGCCTCTCCCTAATTAGTTGTCACTATTATCCACCCTAATCAGTGATTTCATTCCTCCCTCCTCCTTTCCCCAAAACAACTAAACATGATGATGGTGATGGTGTTGGTGATGATGATGGTGGTGGTGGTGGTGGTGATGATAACTAGTATTTATTCAATACTTTATGGTTGTCAAAGCACTTTACACACATTACCTCATTTGATCCCCACAACAACTCTAAGAAGTAGATGCTATTATTTTCCTTATGTTATAGATGAGGAACCTGAGACTGAGGGATGTTATGTGAATTGCTTAGGGTCATCTAGCCAATCAGTGTCGGAGGAAGGATTTGAACTCAGATCTTCCTGACTCAAAGTTCAGTGATCTGTCCATTCTATCTCCTACCTGTTAACCATTCAACCTTTTTGTTTCCTTCTCTCTTCAGGTTTTTTGGGGGCAATAGCTCATTTTGGGGTTTCATATTCTTGACAATATTCTTACAGTATCATTGCATACTTTTAAAAAAATTGTCCAACATTTTGCTTTTGTTTCCATCTTGGGTACGTAAAATGGCATAAGATTAGGAAGGAATATATAGTACAATAGAAAGGGCACTAACTTTGGAGTCAGAGGACCTGGATTCAAAATGTGCCTTGGAAGCTTCTTACCTGTATGAGCAAGTCACTGAACATCCTTGAAACTCAATTGACTCATCTATAAAGTTAGGAGGTTGGACTCTCTGGACGCTGAGGTCATCCCCTTCTTATTTAAGAGCTATGATATGTCTTTTTAAAATTAGGTTGGTTAGTGAATTTCCTATGTATCCACATTGGTCTCTTTAGAAAACTCTCTCCTCCTTATTGGAATTATTTATTTTGTGTCCAGAAGGCAATAAACATTTATTAATCACTTACTATATGTTCTAAGCCCGGGGGATAAAATGGAAGAAGAAAAACAGACAGTCTCTGCCTCAAGGATGTTAAATTCTAATGGAGGATGACAATGTAAAAGACAACATTCTAATGGAGCTGAAGAGGGAAGGGAGGAGAAGGTACCTACTTATATGTTGGGGATGTGGTGGCAGAGTCCAGAGAGTTATCGCACAGCTGGGAGAGGAATGAAGAATGGCTGACTTCGGATCAGCCAAGGAACTCATCAATGGGAGAAGAGGGGTGGCATGGCAAAGGAATATGCCAGAATGAGACACTGAGAGAAGGTCTAGCGTGAGAAGGCTGCTGTTTCATGGTGGCAAAATCTAGAGACTTTTACAGAATTTTAGTCCTGTGAGCTTCTCATCCCTCCAGGCCTGGCTTCCCTTGTAGACTTTTAATCCATAGGATCTTAACTTTACTTTTTCTGAACGCTTTCAAAACTATACTTCTAAAAATAAGGGTATGTCTGACTATGTCCAAATTTTCTTTTTTTCTTTCCTATCACAAGTTCTCAGAAGGAGTAGTCATTTCCCTTTCTAGGTTCCCATCATGTTGCCCAACTAACCAATTATTCCTTGTAGATGAGAATCAGATTAAGAAGAGTTGTTACCCTCACTGGACCCGTTACCTTTTGAAGGATACAATTATTGTTAAGGAAAATGGAAAAATTGTCAGCTTCCCTTCTTTGGTAGAGACAGAATTCCAGTTGATGCTTAAATAATTAAAGTCCTCCGTCATTACTATTTCATGCATGAGTCGAACTTACGATCTCTTAGCTGAATTCCTCATCCATTTCCTCTTTCAGTCCTGGTGATCTGTAGTATACTCTACCAACAATATTTAGTTCTGTCTCCACTGATCTTCACCAAAATGCTCTCCATAGTTCCTAGGTTTACTCACATAAGTGCATCCTTTTTCTCTCTGTGGCTCTGTCTCTGTCTTTCTGTGTGGGTCTTTCTCTGTGTCTCTCTCTATCTTGGTCTCTCTGTCTCTGCCTCTCTGTCTATCTTTCTCTGTCTCTCTGTCATACACAGAGTCTCACTAGGTCTCTCTATCTTGCCCAGACTAGACATTCAATGTCTACCCATGGTCCCGCTTCTAGTCTGATTAGCCCAGGAACTTTGACTCACTTCATCTTTGACCTGGGCTGGTTTGACCCTGCTTAGACAACCTGATGGGGCTGCCCTCTCCTCTTTACACTATATTAATGCCCATCTTAGAAGAGACACTTACCTAAGCCATTTAGCCCATTACAACTCAGAACTCGAGATCCACCAACCTCAGCCATATACTATACTAATGTCACTTAATCATTTTAGCAATCTTTTTCATTTTGAATAAAGTATGCCCTTACAGAGTTAAAATCCAATAATAGCTTTCATCTTACCAAATCTTAGTGATACCTAGAAAGTCAAATCCATTTCTTTGGGGTAGCCTCTAGTTCATCTTGCCCATACTTTGTGCATTTGTGCAGAGATTTCTAAGGCAATGGGTTTTATAGTTGGTTGTTTTTGTATATTTTGTACTTTTTGGATTTCTGGGAGTAAGCACTATTTTACTTATCTGTATATGTTTGTCACTCTTTATGATATCTGGCTTGGTGTACATGTGCACACAGTTTTCTCCTCCCTTTCTTTTCAGTTTAAGGACTTTTTGATGAGAGTTGCCTGACTCTAGGCAAATATACTCTTATCAACCTTTATTATGTACACTCAGTCCATTACCAGGAGGCTGTCATTTCTATAGTTTCAGCACTAACCTAGAAAAGGGCAACTAGGTAGCACAGTAGCTACAGCACCAGGCCTGGAGTCAGGAAGACTCACCTTCCTGAGTTCAAATCTGGTCTCAGACCCTTAGTAGCTGTGTGACCCTGGGCAAGTCACTTCACCCTATTTACCTCAGTTTCCTTATCTTGACAATGAACTGGAGAAGGAAATGGCAAGCCACTCCACTATCTGTATCAAGAAAACCCCAAAATGGGGTCATGAAGAATCAGACATGTCTGAAAATGACTGAACAAAATTCAGAAATCAAGATCCCATTCTCAGATACCATTTTTAAAACCAGCTGTTTCCAACCCAAATCAACAGGCAAGTAGTAATGAAAACAATACCTATACATTTAATTTCTTCTTCAAGAAGAAATTCTTCACAATATTCACATTCTTCATAATATTCACAATATGCTTCATAAGTTCTGACAGTATCAGTTTTATAGGATTATAGATTTAGAGCTAGAAGGACCTTAGAAACCATCTAGCCAAGGAGTTTTTACCTGAGATCCCCTAGGATTCTGTGAATAGATAAGAGTAGAGAGCAGGTCTATGAACTTAGCTGAGAAAAAAATTAATTTTCACTAATCTCTAACTGAAATATAGCATTTCCTTCAATTATTTAGGCTTCTCCAGGTCAAAGGAGTCCATGACACAAAAATGTTAAGAACCTTTGATCTAGTCCAACTCCCTAATTTTTCAGATGAGGTAACTGAAACCTAGAGAGGTTATGACTTCCCCAAGTTTGTGTAGGAAAAGCAGGGGAGCTGGGATTAGTACCCAGATCCTTTGACTTCCAATTCAGCATTTGTTTTACTTCCTTGCACTCTGCTCACATGAATGACCAAAAGTGTGTAATAATTTTTAAGTTAACCAAGACTTTGGAGATTCCCTCTCCTATTTTATTTTCCCATCCAGGGAAGATAGCAGACCATTCTATTGCCATTAGGTCAACAGATAGTTGCCCCAGTACACCTCTATAGGAGTCATGTTGTAACACTATTTATTTCTTTTTCCTTTGACCTTTATTGGATACCTTTTCCTCTCTGGATTTCCGTAATCATCCCTTGGGAGACAAACTTCTTCTTCAGAGGGTCCAGTTCCCTCCCTCTTGTAGAAGAGTCTTTCATCTGTTACTTAGATTCACGCATCATCAATTTTCCCTGTGTATTCAATTGTTCCAGACTCCAGTCTCCTGATCACAGATCAGGAAGTTCCTCTGACTCTTCAAATTCTTTTTCTTTGTTTTCGCATTGAAGCCTTTCCTCTGATCACTTTCTTTTCTAGGTAGGAAACCAGCTCATACTTTGAGCACAGATAATGGTCACATGACCATGACAGAAAGACAAGCAAGGAGGACCCTGTAAAATTCTCCCTTTCTGTATCTCCATCTTTTCTGGAAGCAAGTTGATTTAGCTTGACCCCCTTTTGGTTGAGGTGCTAAATGAGGTCTGAAGAGGTCACAGAGGCACTTAGTACAAATCTGTATCTGGAACACAAGTGTCCTGACTCCTGGTTCTGTGGACTTTCTACTATATTACCCTGCTTTCCATTTAACCTCCAGGATTCATTCTCTCCTCTATGAAATGAGGAGATTTAATTAGGTGAGCTCTAAGATTGCTTTTTGCTCTGACCGTCTATGAATCTAAATATTTCCCCTTCATTTCCTCCCCATTCAATTCTTTTTAGTCGGTTACTCTGCTCCTAGGAAGCTATCATTTATAGTACCATACTGTTCACTGTATAGGGTACCATAATTTTTTTATTGATATTTAACTTTTTGCCTGATTATACTCAGTTTCCCCTATTAGAATGTAAACTCTCTGTAGTTTAGATCTCTTTGTAGCCTCTATCATACCCAGAATGGGGCTGAACACGTGATAATTGTTCAACTATATCTGTTCCTTTTAGACCAAATCACTTGAATTCTAAGACCTTGATGTAGAAACCGATCTTTTTGCATATTAACCTCTTGACCTCTTGCTCTCTTGGGTGAGAATGGATCATAGAGGGGTTATTTCTGGGTGGAAAAACATAAACAAAGATAATATCAAGTTATTTGGACTGAAATTTCATCAAAACACACATGAGGACATACCAACACATCATTTGGGGAAAATGAATGCTCGGGAGGAGGAAAAAAAAAGAATAATTTTCGTTTAAAATAATGAGTTGGTTAAGAAATGAATGAAAATAGTCAGTTGGTATTCTTGTCTATCATAGGGTTTTCTACCTAGCACATGTTTAAAAATATTTGTAATTGATTGACTGAATGAGTAAATGAAGAGGAAAATTTTAAGGTGTCAGTTCTGATGCTTTTAGACTATCTATGAAAAAACTCCACTAGGTCATCAACCCTTCTCACAGGCCCCATTAAGGAAGTGTGAAACACAAGGCCAGTGCTTAGACAAATAAACACTTATGGGGTTGGGGCTTTCTAAGGATGATCTCCTTGAGATGACCCCACCCCCAAAGAGTTTACTGTATCTGATCTGAATCAGACAACTATAAATAAATACTTATAGGAAGTCCTTTCTGAACAGACTTCTCCTAAGACCCTATGAATTTGTTTTCATATTAGCAGTAAGAGACTGGGTGAATTTGCTTTCCAATACCTTTAACTGATCAAATGCTAGGAGATATTTTCTTTCCAAAAATTTCTCATTAAAATTTCTCATAAATTCAGAAAATTCTCATTAAGTACTTATAATGTATACTACATGGGTAGGTTATGATGTAGTTCCAATAATGATGTATGTTAGAAAAGCAGCCCTCTCCCAAAAAAACACATCATAAAAGACATGTAACTAGATGAAGAGAGATTGTAGAGAGTCTTGGATGTATCAAGAATGAGGGACACCAGAAAACAGCTCAAATGAAGTATAGATATCCATGAAACATTAAAAGAATCAAATGAATGACTCCAGCACGTTTTTGATTTGAAGGAAACATGTATAGGAACCTCACAGGATGAGAAGGCATTGAGGGTAGGAGAACTATAAGACAGATGGATGGAGGGAGGGTCTACACCAGTGAGAGCAGTGAGAACACAATTCCATTCAAAATATTATGGCGAAGTACAACTTCAATAGGTGTGAACAAAGAGAGGAAAAATGTTGTGGTCTTTGTCTAAAAGAAGCTTACAGTCTGAGACAGCAATGAAGCAAAACAAAAACCTCTCGTACTGTAGAGATAAAAATCCAAACTGGATCAAGTCAACAAACATTTATTAACTACATGTTTAATATGTGCCAAACACTGTTCTAAGCACTGAGAATTCAAATATATGTAAAAAAAAAAAAGACAGTCCCTGCTCTCACAGAACTCATATTCTAATTGGGGAAGACAGTATTTAAAAGGAATTTAAAGAGGGGAGGGTCAGGGCTCAGGAACATGGCAGACCAAGTCTGGAGAGTCAGGAGTATGTCTGAGAGAAGAATAACTGGCCTGGGCCTTTTCCTTAAAATGGAGGTTTTGGTAAGAACCATTCAGTCAGAGGGAGGGGCTACAGGGTAGAGGATACTTCCTGTGGTTGAAGTCCAGGGGATGGATTGAACTTCCTGGATGAAAAGGTTTCTATGGCCTGGTTGAGAAAGTCTGGAGAATTAGGAGTACAGTGAGGAAACGAAAATGATTAAATCCAACTTAGCTCATCAACTGCTTCTGAAGCATAAAGCTCAAAGCACCCAGAGACATGCTCAACAGACTCCAAACTGCTCACAGCAGCTGAATGTTAAATGTTCAGTATCAGCACTTTCACCTTGGAAACTGGTAAACACTACAAATTAGGACTCAATTAACTGTTTTGTTGATTGTTAAGACTTAACAAATTGATGGAAAAAATGTTAGCAATGCAGGTCAAACTTAAAATATACCACGAGTACATTTTTTTTGAGAACTGGTTGTTAAACATTTACCAATATACCCCTGAGAACATTTGTTTGGTTTTTGTGGAGAAGAAGGAATTCAAAATAATAACTCTTGCCTTTATTAATACATAAACTAAATGAAGAATGTTATAGCTACTGTTTTCTGTGGTGTAATGGTGATAATGTGAAAGTCTGTTGGCTTGAGATTAAATGTCCATACCTTATTACTGTAGCCCATTATTATTTAGTTTTTAACTCTATGAGTTAGTGCCTAGTACCCTCAAGGCCAAAGTCAGAAATTTGAGTCCATATATGGGACAATTAGGGTCATCGATTCAGAACTGGAAGGGACTTTGTTGATCATGTAGTCCAATGTCCTCCTTTTATAAAGGAGAAACTGAAGCCTAAAGAAGGTCACACAGAGGATCTGTAACTAACCCACTAACAGAGATAGCATAGCATGTTTTCTCACTTCAAATCTAGTCCACTTTCCATAGAACATACTGCTTTCTCTTGTTTGGTAGCCACAGATTATAGTCATCCCTTTAATCATTCTATCTTGCCATATTGAAGACTGAGACTATGAATGACTCTACTCTTCCATCTCAGTTACTGAAAAAGCAATTTAAAGAACAAGACCTACCGACAATAGACCAGTAACATCATCTTTATATAAACAGAAGTTGTAATTTCTAATACGTTTTCTAGGATTATTTGTCATTTTCAAAAAATATAATCTTTTCAGACTCAAGTTTGACTAATAAACTGCTGTCAACACAAAATATTTCTGATATATTTGATCTTTTATTCTAAGGAAACTCATTCTCATTAGATCTACTTTACTCTTCTCCTTATCTTTCGTCTATGTTTTGTATAGATGATACTAAATATAATAAGTTCTTAAGAGGTCACAGAATATAGAAGAGGTCCTTGCACTCAAGGAGATTTTATTTTGTATTATTGCCCTGATTTCCCATCCCCCTACCTCACTACCCTGGGGTCTTAAAAGTAAGAGTTGCATGGTGAATATTTGTTGATTTCAATTTGGATTTGGAATGATTTGTACTTCAGTGATCTTATCCCAAGCTAGAATTTTACCAGTGTATGACATCTGGATTTTAGTACTTGGGAAATCATATACTTTAGGGGGAAAAGTGCTTACCTATTAAAAAAAACAGCCAGAAACCACTACCAAACTAAGTGAAATGAAATTCCACTGCCAAAAATCTAGAATTAGAGAGTAAGGCCAGGTCTCAAGATTTAAAGATATCATGCTGATGGCTTTGAGAGGATGTATGTTTGTGAGGAATTCATAGTTATAACAAGCCCTGCAATGTGAGCAACTGATAGAGCCCTCCAGAAGTGATGCAACACGAACCAAGGTCTCCACATGATAAAGAGATTCAAAACACCAAACATTCAAAACATTTCCTTTGCTAAATCCCAAGCAGATAGCAGTCAGACCAACACATCCATAACCATGCTCCCTGCCTAATATTCTCTACTTGCCCAGGAATTAATCAGCAGACCTTAGTACTAAGAGATAATTCATTTTCCAGGGAAGAAGACTATTAGGAAATCTTGACTTCCAATGCTGTCTGACATTTAATCATCATATTCGCATTTCTTGATGGAAGGAAGGGCCAGATTTAAAAACTCTTCCATTAACGGAAATGACAGGAAGGTTCATGGGTTTCAGATTGGAAAATGGAAGGTGCTTATCAGAGTTACTTTATCCTATAGACTGAGAAACAAGCCACTCAGGAGTACTGGAATTATTGTTCTTTCATTTAGAAATTTAAAAGGTGCGTGCTTTCAGGCTAGCAAAGAGTTCAGCTTCCCCTTTAAAGTTTCTTACATAGTTGTATTCTTTTATTGCCTATTTATTTATTCTACAGTGTATTCTCAGGTTATATGTTGACAGAAGAAAGGAGTTGTTGTTGTTCTGTTTGCCATCAATTTAACAAGGGTAACATTTTTAATATGATCCAATTTGGGCTTTTTGTTTTGATGTATTGGCTACAGTTGGTGCAACTAGGAGGCACAGTGAATAAAGTGCTGGACCTGAGTTCAAATGTGACCTCAGGCTCTTACTAGCTGTGTGACCCTGGACAAGTCATTTGTTCCTGTTTGTTTCCTCAGCTATAAAAATGAGTTGGAGAAGGAAATGGCAAACCACTCCACTATCTGTGCCAAGAAAATCCCAAATAGGGTCTCAAAGAGTCAGACACAACTGAAACTACCAAATAACAAAAACTGGCTACTTCCTAGTGATAAGGACTGTATGCTAGAAAAATAAACTCATCATAGTTTTGAAAAAGCTTGTGAAGGTTTTGCAAGGAGAGGGAAGAGGGTACATAACATTTCCAGGAGAAGATTACGATGGACAGTAAGAGAATAATGCTTATATGGAGTTGAGAAAACTCAAAATTAGGAGAGCAATGGAAAATATAAGATTGATTGAATTTTCTTTTCTTATCTTGGGCATTCTTTTTTTTTTTTAAACATCTTTTCTTATGGAAGGAAGGGATTAATTAGACCAAGAACAACTTTGTTGCTGCCTATTTTACATTATATTTGACTACTTAATAGACATTTGATCTAAAGCAAGACAGTGTTAAGAATGGACCTCTAGGATGAAGTCAGGAGGTCATTTCTAAAAGCAAGCAGCAGCTTTCACGGATTCTGTCAAAAACTAGAAGCTAGGAGAGAACAAGCATTGTAAGTACATTGCCCATCTCTTAGTTTGAGAAAATCCATAAGTTGTCCAAAATACATCAGTGAATCTATTATCTCAGTGGCAAAGGTACTACTTTCACTAATGCAGATAACTACCTATCTGCATGTGTGATTCTCATCCAACTCTTTCTGGAATTTTCCATAGTGGATCTACCCAAAGTGCTAGATTCCTTCTGGATCTTTTAATTTAAAGTCTGGGAGTACAGCACAACATTTGGGCTACCCATAAGTCAGTCCTCATAAGTCAGTCCACCTCCTTTACCAGTCATCACTCCTAATAAATGGGTAGCCCAAAGAGGAATGGAAAGAGGAATGACTTAAAGAGAGATTGACATAGAACGGAGCTCAAATTCAATTTAATTCAGCTGTGTATCTAATCTATTCAGACCCTTTCATTTAAAAATGATAAGACCTTTGTGTTAATTGCTCCTGTCAGAGAATTTCACTACTAAAAAGGGAGAATGATTATGCATATATGTGTGCTGTGTGTATTTGTCCTTCATTGCTGAAGAAGACCATGCCATCAGACAAATGATGACATGATGTGCACTTGACTTTGTTTTGAGTGAGGGAGGGCTGTGCAGGTCACCAGCCTCACTTCTCCTCCAGAGTCATCTGAATCCAGTGACCAGATGTTCATCAGGATGACTGGAGATGACTCAGGATGAGGCAATTGGGGTTAAGTGACTTGCCCAAGGTCACACAGCTAGTGAGTGTCAAACGTCTGAGGTGAGATTTGAACTCATGTCCTCCTGACTCCTGCACTGGTGCTCTATCCACTGCACCACCTAGTTGCCCCATGCACATATTTATAAAACAAATAAAGGCAATATATGGTAATTCACAGTTTATTACCTTTTCATGATTTCCAGCCCTGGAGAATGGTAGCATGAGCATTGTTATTCCCATTTTATAGACTAAGAGAATAAGATTTGGAGAAGTTATACGTATTTAACAGTTAGCGAGTATCTAGCCAGGTCTTCTGACTTGAAGACCATTCTTTGTTCCACCACATATGCTAAATGAAGTATAAACTATAAGTTTTTAAAAGTGAGAGGGCCCATAAAAATTCACTTCTAGAAGGGACATTGGAGATAAGATCTAATCCCTTTATTTACACTCTAGGAAATCCGCAGCCCAGTTACATAACACTGTTCTGCTTTCCCTTTAATTCAATCTGCCTCAATTCTAGAAGGCAATAAAATCCTGATCAGATGCAAAAGACAGTGTTTGTGGCAAATAATTAAAATTAAAGAATATTTTTTCTTGTATTTATTATTATTAAATAATAAACTATAAAATAGAAAATAATTTACTATCAGTGGCAATAGCTATATCAGGAAGATAAGGAAGAGTAGGAGACAGATTCGTTTGAGGGCAATGACTGTTGTGTGCAAGCAAAATGTATCAATAAAAATTAAGCTCTTTGGAAGTTAGTGGAGAAAAATCAGTCGGCCAGTTAAACCTAAATAGAATCATTCTAATGTAGGGTGGGGCTTTTCAGTCAACTTTTAGGTAGTCCAATAAGTCTCTCTCAATTTAGTTAGACTGGTCCTCAGATGACAGACATAACTGTCCGATGTCAGGCAAATACTTGGAGTATTTCTCGCTTAGTAGAACCTGGCATTTTAGAGAACTCAGCGCCATCTTTTTATCATGATGCACCATCACAAAAGGACTGCGGTGGAGTTACAATAAGGTTCTCAATAGATCACAATACTGATTGTAAACACCAACAATACTAAAGCAGCTCACATACTTTCAGTTGCTGCCTCTTTTTAAGAAAGGAAAGAGAGAAGGAGATGGAGATAAGGATGAGAGACATAGGGAGAGAAAGGGAAACAAGGAGAGAAAGTGAAAGAGGGAGAGATAAAGAGAAACAGAGGGAGGGAGGAAGAAGGAATGAAGGAGAGAGAGAGAAATCTCAGATCTTTGAGGATCATTTCTAGCAGAGAGAGATGTTCGAATGTTCATTGCTGCACATCTGAAAGCAATAGCTAGCTTACAGCTGACATTATTAATAACTGTGGAGATCTTCCTTAAAAAAAGATGTTAATCCTATTTTGTGTTCACTTTCATAATTCATCAGGAAATGCCACACAATTACCCTTTTTCTCTCATTGTTTTTCAACTGGTTCACATCACAGCAATTACATTAACTGTCCCATAACAAGGAGAAGTCAAATGCCCAGCTGTTAGGTAATTTCGCTGTGATTAAAGCAGAGGGGCTGATCAGAAAGTTAATGTTCAATAAATTAATCAAGAAATAAGAAATTAAAGCCAGTGTTTGATGTTCCCTCAATGCACATGTGGTTCTCCAGATGTTTTGACTTAATTTCTGCTCTAATAAAAGTAAAATAAAACTGAGAACAACTCAAGAGCCAATGAGCAGTTCCCACTTTGGGAATGGCTAGCTCCAAGCAGAAGTAACTGCCTGCACAGAAGAATCAGAAGCTCTCCATTGCCTAGGATATGATGGACTTTGACTAAGTGACTAAGAGAAAGGCCAGTTTGAACATTGAACATCTTAGTTAGTCTAAATCCTGCAGGGGATATGAATTTGACATCCGTCTCCCACCACCCCCATGCCAAGTGGTGGTTGTTAGTCACCATACTAAACATGTACAGCTTCCTTGTCTGCCTGTTTTTCTAAGCACAGGAGGCTCAAGGAGAGCCAAGAGTTAATACAACTACAGTCCTTGTGCCTCTATTCACAGATTCAAACATTCAATAAAGCTTGGCAACATATGTTTGAGTTCCAAAGGAGTAGTAATACTAGTAATCTTTGGCATTCATTTTAAGGTTTAACAGCCAATCTGTGCTACTCCACACACCCCACCCCCTTCAAACTGAGCTACCAATTTTTGTGGCCTTTATATTTCCCTCCACCCAGTTATGGGGGCAAGTTGGTAATTGCAAGTCAATGGCAGTGGCTGCCCTTTTAATCAGCAATAGTTAGCTGATTAACCATCTGCTTTGAAGAAAGTGTTGGATGTTTGCACCTGTGGGACTCATCACACTTGATGCTAAAATGGAATAGAATTCACCCACTAAGAAGGAAAGTCTTAGAGAGACCTGATTTTACTTTGTAACCTCACGCTCACTGATCCATCCTTACTCCACACATAGGGAAACTGAGGCTGAGAGAAACAAATTACTGATAGGATCATGACCAGCAGGGGTCTTGACATTTTATGTAGACCACCACAGCCTGAATCCTAAATGGGCTCGCTTATGCGATTTATAACTCGAGAGGGCGAGAAAGCCTGGGAAGAAGGACCTCACAAATTCAATAAAAACAATATACCAGGTCTCAGGACTGCGGGAGACTGTGTGAGGTCTCTGAAGCTGTGGAAAACCCAATTTTTGGCAGCTCCTACAGCTGGACGTATTTTTGATTGAGTCAGACCCTAAATAAGGTCATGAATCACCAACTTTCAAGAAAGAACCCTCCATTTAGAGCCTATAAATTCAGGGCTAGACCACTTATATCAGCCCTTTGTAGACCCAAAGCCTCAGGTTGTGCTATCTATACCTTTACGTTATTCCTACTGTTCAGGAGCCATGGTTTTCTTTCCCTTAGGTTATCTTTCCTCCCCATGTAGAGCTGAACCAGTTTATGGTAAGTTTTATATTATTATTTTAAATTAAAAATATTAGAAGTGATTATTCAAAAATCAGAAATGGTAAGAAAGAGATCCCACCTAGGGGAATTGAAAAGTTCTTAAGAGATTGGCTAATAACCCCATTTTACAGAGAAGCAAAAAGAGACCCAAAGGATCTTAAAGGGTGAGTAGGTTAGGCTAGCTATGTGGAGGAAGACAAAGGGGAGCATATGCCAGGTATGTGATTGAATTAGTGTCTTTTAAGGGAATAGTGGGAAGTATGATTGAATAAAGTACTGTAGAATCAGATCATGGAAATTCCATTCCCTGGAGTGGTTTCCTATAGTTGTCATTCATTAGTTACAACCGCTTTTGACACTGATGACAATATTACAACTAGCTAGTGCCAAAATAAAGACACTGGACTTGAAGTCAGAAAGGTCTGGGTTCAAATGTTGTCACAGATGCTTAATATCCATATGACCCCTGGCTATAGCTCAATTTCCTCATTCCTCAAAATGAAAGATTTAGACTTGAGGATATCTAAGTTCTTCCAGCTATGATCCTATAACACTTTCAGATGTCCAAATGACCACGCACCTTCACATGACCTCCTAATGATAAGGATAATCGCTTTGAAAATGCTGATCACCTCTGGTACAACAGCAAATTCAACACGCAAATTCAATTTTTTAGGAAAAACTGAAATTAAAAAGTCAAATAACTTGTTCTAGACATGTCCCAAGGGTACATAGGAAGCCAGCTTCATGAATACAAACATTCCAGGCCTCAGATACCAAATCCAGTGCTCTTTCCCCAACACCATCCTCTTCCACTCTTGGACTCTACCAGTATGATCCTATTTTGTATGCAGCATTCTCTGTTCTTTTTTTTCTTTTCTTTTTTTTTTAACCACTGCCCCATATGTTGAATTCAGTCACTGCAGGTCTGACAACCTCTCCGATTTATGAATGACGCTGAAGCCACACAAGCATTAGTTTTGAGCCATCGCCATACTAACAGAGGAAATGGTGATAGTAAATACTTTTCATGTGTGACATTATTATTGGTTACGTTTTCAGTCCTGTCATTGGTTTTGATTTGTTGCTGAGTTCGTTCCGAAGAAGCACTTTGGAAACACTGACCAACTCTTTTGCTACTATGAGTTCTCTGGATTTTAGCTCCATTTTTTTTTAAGGTGGAAAAACTGAAACAGAAAGGTTAGGGAATTTGTCCTAGGCCCCTAGGGAGTCACAGCTAGGACCCAAACCAGATCTCAGATGTTGCAAAGGGCACAAGAGATAAAACCTTAATTCTCTTGATGAACTATGCCAAAACACTTACCCATTCTCCCTGCTTCCGTGCCGGGGCACAGCACAGTACAATACAGTCACTGATTCAAATGAAGGAAGGAAGGAAGAGTGTGGGAGGGGGAGGGCAAGAGGATAAAGAGCGGGCATGGAGATAGATAGGAAGAAGGGATTATCCCTAGTAGACAGAAGAATGTAGAAACAAACGATCAACCTTAAGTTTAGAATTTCTTCATGTTATTCTCCAGCTTTCTTTTTTTGGGGGGGAAGGGGGTGTTGCTGTTGCAAATTTGGAACCCTTTCTGTGCAAACAGCAGAATCTGGACATGGGTGAATAATAGTTTGCAAACACAGAGTCTCACAGCTGCCTGTGAAATATATGAAAAAATACTTTAGAAGATAGATGATTATTACTTGTGAAAAACTGAGGATTTTTTAAAGTTTGCTCCATTCCATACCTTTCCAAGAAATACCAAATGATTCTCTTTGCTTTCTTCTTGTTTAAAACTTTAACTAAAAATTTTTGAACTAACTTTTTACATTGCCTCCTGTAAGAAAGTCAAGTACAATGTCCAGATACTGCACAATTCTTTTTTGATTCAAGTAGGATGCTGTTTGCAACATAGATACTTGCTAAGTTTGATTCAGAATGGAGTCCTGCCAAAGTCCGATACTTCCTCCAAGACTACTCAGTATCACCATATCTTTCCCAGGTAAAGAACTGTAGCTTTGGATGTGAGGGTTTAGGTAGAAAAGAGGAGAAATCCAAATAAGGCTGAGGGAAGGAGGGTGGGAGTGGGATATTGAGAATAGAATGTAAAATAGCTTCAGGGGAAAGAAAATTGATTGTGGACACCTGGACCAACCATGATGAAAAGAAACCAAACACCTAACCCTCTCTGGTGGGAAAGAATTCACTGTGTGTGTTTGGTAGACCAAAAGTGAGCCCTTTAGATAGAAGCCCACGCCCAGTGGTGGCAACACAATGAAAAAAATCAAAGGATCTTAGGAATGTACCACTTTCTTTTGAGGGGGCCAGGAAAAAGCATCCACTTGTATGGGTAGCTACAGAATAGTAGCTCCTGTAGTGCTAAGAGTCTCAGGAATTTTGGGATCCCATGGGGCTTTGATGAAGGCTGGAGAGGGACCTGAGTAAGGCCTTTGAGGGAAAGGATTATATCTAGTTCTTTAAATATGGCTAAGTTCTCAGTAAATATGTGTCCACTGATTTCTATCATCATCAAACAGAAACCATTAAGTGTCTGCTTATGTCTGGAGCTGGGATTTGTACTTTGTTAAGCAATGTGATCAAGAAACTATCCAAGTGTCTGTCCATTTTCAATCCTACTACAAACTGGGCTCTGGTCCCTGGCCACAAAAATACCTCACTCTTGATACTAATTTTCTCCTTAACCTGGAGATGTCACTCAGGCGTCATTAGTGAAATGGTGGAAGAGAAGAGATGGCTGTGTTAAGTTATGCCATTATATGAATAGCAATGGGTCATAAATAGGATCAATTACATCTACCTTTAATTTCTGTTCTCATTTTCATGATAGAATTGATCTTTGAAGCAACAAACCAACACCACAAATTGGACAACCATGAAAGATTTGTGATTATATTCATAGGGAGGATACCTTTCCAACTCCCATGACTGTTGAGTTGAGTTGCTCCAAACCAGGATCAAAGAGTAGTCATGCACCAACTGGGATATACTGTTTCATCACTTTAATAAATCAGCTGGACAAACTGTGACTTAGACAAGATACTCTAGGGGCAACTTGTCAGGAGTTGCAGGGTCTATTCAGCAGGATAAAGTCAGTTGCTCAGTGGAAGATGAAAAACACTGGTGGAATAATTGTTACTGGACTCTGACTATAAGTTGACATGCGACCAGATGTAGAGGAAACTGAAAGGTGGTCTTAAAATTTTTATGTAGACAATGGTGCCGAGGCGTTTTGATAGGTTTTGAGTGATAATTTTTGATAACGGTAATGATAAACTTGTATAGCAGTTTATATCTTTTATATCCATTATCTCATTTGAAACTCACCCCTGAATCTGCTGTCCTAGTGCTATACCATTCTGTGACAACATTGATTGCCAAAATGTTACCTAAAAGCATCTAATCATCTCAACCTCAGGCAGTGACTTTATGATGGCACTGGATCCAATACTTTCATCAGTGTCAAGAGTGGTTGTTTTTAGTAAATGCCCACCATAGTAAAACACTTCATGAGATTAAGTTGAAAAGCCTTTGCAATTTGGCGCTATCTTACCCACTCAACCATACCTTCCTTCAGTGCATACATGAGTGTACCTCCCTCCTCTTTAACTATCCTAAACATAGCCATCTTTCCAACCCAATTTATGTTCTAATTCCTCTGTGAAGTCTTCCCAAGTTTCTTAGGGCTATCGAAATTTTTCCCTTTGCTGACAACCACCCCCTAAGCATTGTACCATATGTTTAATTTTTTTCTTCTTTCTTTCTAACATTCATGTAAAAAAAAATTTGAGTTTCAAACTCTCTTCCTCCCTTTTGTCCCTTCCATTGATAAGGCAAGCAATATGATGTCAATTATACATATGAAGTCATATAAGATATATTTCCATATTAGTCATATTGCAAAAAAAAAAGCAAGAAACAAAAAAAGTGAAAACAGTATGCTTTAATTTGTACTCTGAATTCATCAGATTTCTCTCTCTCTCTCTCTCTCTCTCTGGAGGTAGGTAGAATTTTTCATCAAAAGTCCTTTGGAATTGTCTTGGATCATCATATTGATCAGAAGAGCTAGGTCCTTCATAGTTGGTCAAGAGGATAATATTGGTGTTAGGGTTGTACTATAGTAGTTTTTTTAAAAAAATAATTAATTATCTTTAGTTTTCAACATTCATTTCCATAAGATTTTGAGTTTTAAATTTTCTCCTCCTCCCTTTCCTCCCCCTTCCCCCCAAACTGTGTGAAATCTGATATAGGCTCTACTTATACATTCATATTAAACATATTTTCACACGTGATATAAGAAAGAATTAGAACTGATGGGAGGAACAATGAGAAAGAAGAAACAAAACAAAACAACAAAAGAAAAGGAGAGCAAACCACATACTTCCATCTGCATTCAGACTCCAAAGTTCTTTCTCTAGATGTGGATGGCATTTTCCATTGTGAATCTTTTGGAGTTGTCTTAAATCCTTGCATCGCTGAGAAGAGCTAAGTCTATCAAAGTCAGCCATCTCACAATGTGGCTGTTACTGTACACAATATTCTTTTGGTTCTGTTTATTTCATTCAGCATCAGTTCATATAAATCTTTCCAGGTTTTTCTAAAGTCCACCTACTCAACATTTCTTATAGAACAGTAGTATTCCATTACATTCATATAACACAAATTGTTCAGTCATTCCCCAATTGATCAGCATCCCCTCGATTTCCAATTCTTTGCCACCAGAAAAAGATCTATTATAAATATTTTTGTACTTGTGGGTTCTTTTCCCATTTTTATGATCTCTTTGGGATACACATTTAGAAGTTGTACCATAGTTTTTAACCAACTGTATTCTTTTATGTTATTTTCCTCTTCATTGCCCAAATATAATTGTTACTAGCCTGGTCTGAAGTTTTATACGAATTTGGTCAGAAATGGTCCTTGTCCTCGGGAGTTTGGAACATTGCAAGTTCCAAAAAGCCTATAAACTTTTCAAGAGTCATTACGTTATAGAATGTTGGAGCTAGAAGACAACTTAGAACATGGAACATAGAATGTAAGACATAGTATCAAACTCAAATAGAAATGGATCCCTTTGGCCACATATTGACTTAGAAAGTCACAAATAAATATTATCTATGTTGAATTATAGTTTCATTTGTTTTGTTAAACATTTCCAAATTAGTCTTTTTCATTTTAATCTGGTTTGGTAGGCTCTGGGGAGTTTTGAGAGCTGTGAGTTTGACACTTATGCCTTAGAACATAAAAATCAGAGCTAGGAGGATTAGAACATAGAACACAGAATGGGCAGAGTTGGGAGGAACTTTAGAACACAGAATATAGGATTATAGAACTGGAAGGAATCTTAGAACATAATGTATTAAAGCTCAAAAAAAAGTTAGAGAACATCTAGCCTAGTCTCGAGGCTGCAGGTTCCCCACTCCTGATTGAATCTAACTCCTTCGTTTTACAGATAAGGAAACTGAGGGCAAGGACAGTGGATCATGTTTTTTTTTTTTTAATTTGTTATGTCCTTTCCTACAGTACTTAGCACAGGGCCAGGCACATTGTATTGACTTAGTAAATTCTTGTCTATTTAATGGGAGCTGCTGCTTAATACTATATTCAGTAATGAGGAATATAAGACAATCTTGGCTCTTCTTCCCACAGTGGGAATCACTCAAGGAATGGAAATGTGTTTAGGAACTCGTAGGTAATGAAGTGAGGGAGTGGGTTCATTTAAGCTCCTGCCACTGTAATGAATTTCATGTTGGCAGGTAATCTCTGCTCACGTACTAGGGTCTGGTTTCCAAGAAAGCTCTCTGATTTTCACCTAGGTTTGCAGGTGAGTCAGACAAGGCGCAAATAAGCCAACTGACTTCCCTCTGGGCTACAGCCTGAGAAGCTGAACCAACATCCGTTCTGTTTCATACTTCTGTGTTATAGAGCTGGCAGACCACAAATGTCTTTCCCACCCATTGATGTTAAGAAGGCAGCCTGAGTTTTCAAGATTTGAGAAATGTGGTGAACTTAGGGCAGGAAGAATCTGTCACACAGGAGAAAAATGTATTCTGTAGCTTCAATATATATGTTTTAATTTAACCTTTCTTTCTTTAGTACAAGCAAAGTCTAAGAGTTAGGCAAAAAACTTTAAATCTGAGAACACTGCTGTTGTTTGCAGCTTTCAGTAGCGTATTTGATTTTGGTTTGTTTAAATTGTATGTAAAAAAACAAATGACATCTTCATTTCCTTAATTAATAGCATCCTTCAATAATTAATTTCCTTACACTTTGGGAAATGGGTATATGAGGACAAGCTGACTCTGGTTCCTTTTTTTCCCCAGCAAACAGGACTTCCAAATTGGTATATGTGACACATAAACATGAGTGGTCTAAATCAAACCCATTTTCTTCCATATTGAGATATAGCTGATGTTTCCTCAGAGTCCTGCAACAAGCATCATTTCAGCATGTTTAAAAATAGGAAGAGTCAAGTTCTCATATCCTTTTTACCATCTCCTGTTGTTTTCTGCCCACCAAGATGAAAGCAAGTTTTGCCAGCATCTGATTGTAACTATTTGCCACCATAAAGTCAAGTCCAAAGGAGGGTGCCAAGAGGAAAAAATAACTTGTTAACCTTTTCTTTGGGTGGTTTTCTTTCCCCTTGTTGCATTTACATTGGCCTTAAAGAATTGGGACATTTTGCAGATGGCTTAAGGTCTATAAACTCTTATTTAAGCCATCCTGAGCCAAGTATAACAGGTAGCAGTCCAGACTTGTCTAAAAAGGATAAACCCCAGCTAAGTATGTAAATAATACCCTAGTGCTTTTTATCATATAAACACATACACAGAGCCAGGTACATTGAAAGACCTCTCCACATTTCCCTATTGTTATCTTATAAAGTATTAGGTATGGAAACCAGGTCCGTGACAGATTATTATTTTTTTTTAATCGTCAGCAAATAGATTAAATGAAAATAATGGCATGGCCTCTAGAAGGCCCCCACCCTATTGGATTCATCATCGATACTTACCCAAATGTTATTTTTGAAACTCAAAGTCATCGTTGAGTTTCCTCACTGAAACCTGCATCTGCCCAAATCATATTTCCAAAGCAAAACCACCATGTTCCTTCTCGCTACATAGTGGGAAGACAAGGACAAAGATCTCTGCCATGAGGAACACTGGACGGATCACATGCTGGCTATCAGGAAATTACTGGGGTGATCCAGGTCATCAAAGGCAGGACTGTGAAGTTGCTTCTGGCAAGTTGGAAAGAGCCTATCAATTATTCATGCAACTGAATAAACAGGGATTTTATCTCCTAGTATGAATCAAGAGATAAAAATTCCATTTCATGGGGGGAGAAAGACTAAACATTGAATATTAGTCATAGCCAAAAAAAAAAAAAAGGCTGGGATGGGGGGAGGGGGGACAGACTAGGGAGGGAGAAAGGAGTAAATAGTGTTTTCTGTTTGTTTTTCCCCTGAGCAGTTCCAGGATTTGCCAGCTCCTTTTACTCTCCTCACTGTTAAGACCCCAAATCTTGGCCACCAGCCCACAGTGCTATAGATGGAGTTCTTAGTTCTCTTCTAGTGAGGTGGCCTGAATTTTGCCTAAATGACACCTTGAAAGACAGCATGCCAATCACTACTTGCCCAATGACTGCTCTCAGAAGTATGCTCGACTAACTTCAAGGGCTCTACTCAGATGACTTTGCAAGCTTCCCAAAGTATCAGCTAAAAGTATTTTTACCTAAGATCAATTGGCTAGTTTCAGTGGCAAATCTATGATGGAAGTTAGAATAAAGTTCATAGGCAAGTACATAATAACCCAATATCTTCCAATTTAAAAAGAGGAAAGAAGGCAAGTAAAATGCAGTATTTCATCTGTTTCATAAAATACCAACAATCAACTGGTTTCATCCTCCAACCTTAGCTGTCTGCCTCGACAGCCCCCAAATGGCTGGAAAATAGGGGAAGGCAAAGGAAAATAGTGATTCAGGACTTGGCAAGATAATAAATGTTATTTTCCAGCATCTACTAAATACAGTCTCCACTCATTTTTATTTTTTGTTAACTAAAACCAAAGAAATCAGCTACAAGACAACTAACCTAGGCTATTGCCATTAATACCACTTCTATCCCCCTCACCCTCATTCACCTTGCTGGAATGATTAGGGATGATTGATAGATATGGGGGAAAAAGCTAAGCAAACCCCAGGTCAATTCATTGTAAACAAAACTGACATTTTGTCAATAAAATTACTTCTGCTCAGTGCCAAAGCAGAAGTATCAAAGATTATTAGGAGGCAGGACCAACGACCTACGTTTTTCAGTATACAAAAAAGTTTAAAAGGATCCATCTATGAAAAAAATTTTTTTTATCCTGGAAAGAATTGATCAAAGCATTTGATTTAATAGTTCTTGTAATAGACAAGCCTTGATTAGACATTTTTAAAAAATGAATTCACAAATCCAATTCTATTCAAAATTTTATTAAGTATGTAAATTGTACAAGGCACTGTACTTTAGCCTTCCATCTGCAGAGAGGTTACATAAATCCTAGGGACCAGTTTGCCCTGGCACCTAGCAATTTGATATTGGCATAAGGTACAATCTTGCCTGAAAAATTATATCACTTTGCTCTTCCCATTTATTTCTCTTTGGCATTTACTGCCATGATAACTTTTTTTAAAAATAAATTTATTTATTTAACTTTTTACATTCATTTTCACAAAATTTTGGGTTCCAAATTTTCTCCCCATTTGTCCCCTTCTCCCATCCCAATACACCCAGCATTCTAATTTCCCCTATCACCAATTTGCCCTCTCTTCTATCATCCCTCTCTTCCCTTATCCCCATCTTCTCTTTTGTCCTGTAGGGCCAGATAACTTGCTATTCCCCATTACCTGTATTTCTTATTTCCTAGTAGCAAGAACAATACTCAACAGTTGTTCCTAAAACTTTGAGTTTCAACTTCTCCCCATCCCTCCCTCCCCACCCATTCCCTTTGGGAAGGCAGGTAATTCAATATAGGCCATATCTGTGTAGTTTTGCAAATGATTTCCATAATAGTCGTGTTGTGTAAGACTAATTATATTTCCCTCCATTGTATCCTGCCCCCCATTGCTTTTATTCTTTCTTTTGATCCTGTCCCTCCCCAAAAGTATTGATTTCAAATTGTTCCCTCCTCCCATTGCCCTCCCTTCCATCATTCCCCCCTACCCTGCTTATCCCCTTCTCCCCCACTTTCCTGTATTGCAAGATAGGTTTTCATACCAAAATGAGTGTGCATTTTATTCCTTCCTTTAGTCAAATATGACGAGAGTAAATTTCATGTTTTTCTCTCAGTTCCTCTCTTTTTCCCTCCACTAAAAAGTCTCCCACCTGCCTCTTCTAAGAGAGATAATTTGCCCCATTCCATTTCTCTCTCTTTCTCCTCCCAATACCTTTCTCTCTCACCATTTACCTTCATTTTTTTAAGATATGAACCCATCCTATTCAATTCACTCTGTGCTCTCTGTCTGTGTGCGTGCAAGCGTGCATATGTGTGTGTGTGTGTGTGTGCGTGTGTGTAATCCCACCAACTACCCAGATACTGAAAAGTTTCAAGAGTTACAAATATTGTCTTTCCATGTAGGAATGTAAACAGTTCAACTTTAGTAAGTCCCTTATAACTTCTCTTTCCTGTTTACTTTTTCATGCTTCTTCTCATTCTTGTGTTTGAAAGTCAGATTTTCTTTTCAGCTCTGGTCTTTTCATCAAGAACGCTTGAAAGT
>CM053769.1:282925609-283031958 GCA_028658325.1 Potorous gilbertii | reverse complement strand
ACCTGCTTTTCATACTTTTCTTGCATCTCTCTCATTTCTCTTCCCAGTTTTTCCTCCACCTCTCTAACTTGTTTTTCAAAATCCTTTTTGAGCTCTTCCATGGCCTGAGTCCATTGAATATTTATTTCGGATGTTTGGTATACAGAAGCCTTGACTTCTATGTCTTTCCCTGATGGTAAGCATTGTTATTCCTCATCCGAAAGAAAAGGAGGAAATATCTGTTCACCAAGAAGGTAACCTTCTATGGTCTTACTTTTTTTCCCTTTCCTGGGCATTTTCCCAGCCAGTTACTTGACTTCTGAGATTCCTCTCCACCCCTGCCTCACCTCCAGATCTGCCCAGCTAGTGCTTGGCATCTGAGATTCAAATGCTGCTTGCCAGCCTCAGGGCTTTCAGCGAGGCAGGGCTGCTATTCAATGTAAGATTAAATTCAGGTGCTCAGGTCAGGGCAGGGCCACAGCACAGGGCTCAGTTCCCTCAGGGTGTTTATGTGGAGACCTTCAACAATGGATCCAAGGTCCTGCCTGCTCTGGGAGCCCCTGTTAGCTGCTGCCTCCCGAAGGGGCCTGAGTTATGGAGACACCCCACTCCCCTCTCGGCCAGCCAAACAGGCCCTCTCACTGACCTGTGTGCCTGTGGGTGGAGGGAACTGCGTGTCCACTGGAGATTCTGTCCCAGGGCCACTTGGCCAGGGCAGGGCTGAGTTCCACTCTGGGTCAGTGCACAAGGGACCCCCAGTGTTGGTTTTTCTGGTCTCTCTGGAACAGAAATCTCCCCTACTCCATCGTTCCGCAGCTTCCTCTGCTCCAGAACTTGTCAGGAGTTCCTCTTTACAGGTATTTTATAGGCTATGGGTTCAGGAGCTAGCGTATGTGTGTCTTTCTATTCCACCATCTTGGCTCCTCCTGCCATGATAACTTAAGAAAGGTAAGGATGGATGGATGGACGGAAGAAGAAAGGAAAGAATTAATCAACCTATCAATTAATAAGAATTTAAGGAAGGAAAAAGAAAGAGAAAGAAGTAAAAGAATTTTAAAAGAAAGAAAAGAACTGAAAGAAAGAGAATAGAAAGAGGAAAGAAGGAAGGAAGGAAAGAGAAGAAAAGCAATCTACAGCATTGGAGAATATCTCTTGGTGTGGGTAGAAGTGAATGCCTTTCCTGGGAGCTACATGGTTTTCTCATATAGCCATCATATCTGTGACAGAGACCTGAGTTTTACTCCCTTTGTAGATTCAAAGGAGGAGGATGTGGTTTATTGCTTTTAATTTTTTTTAAAAGGCAGGATGTGCAATGAGCCCTGACCACTAGGTCTACAACCTATTTCATACATGATCAGGAATTCCCCTGGCCCTGGCTGTGTCTATATAGTTAACTCAAAGATAAATATTCATCAAACGTTGTTTGAAGGATAAATGAAAAAAGAAAAAGAAAGGAAGAGGAATTGGTGCAGAAACACTTTTCAAATGCTACTGTGGCTGACTATAGACATAGCCAGAGAGCAAGTTGGTGTTATGTATTTGAGACTCATAGACATATTCCCATATGATTTCAGAGTTGGATGCTAAGTTAGAGAATGTTAATCCAACTCCCTCATTTTACAGATAAAGAAATTGAGACCCAACAAAGGAAAGTGATTGGTTCCCTGAAAGACACTCCCTGCACTTCCTTTTCAGTACATTTGCAGCTAACATCTGGAATTAGGATGGAAGTTTCTATGATTCCAGGAATATTTTAAGTAAATCTGAATTTCCACAAAATATAAATTAGGGGAGTACTCTATAAAAATGGCCACAAATAGTATGGTCAAATGAATAATTTTTAAAGATCCTTTTACAGACTGCTTTTTAGGGACATAGGTGGAATCATATTGACCTCTGTTAAAAAGAAAATGTGGAGAGTGTTATTTATCTTTTCAGAAGCAGTCTAGTGTAGCGGTTAGAAAATTAGAATTGGGTAAACCTGGATTCAGGTCCTCCTGCTAAGGGAAACTGGCTATGGGGTGAAGTCCCTTAACCTTTCACTGCCCCAGGCATCTTTCCAAGACTCAATTGCAGAGAAAGTGCCAGTCTTCATTGGCTAAGGGAATTACTTCCTGGGAGCTCCTCATGCTCATAAAATTCCAGGTCTTACTTAATAACAATACAAAGCCAAAAAAAGAGACCCTGTACTGCCTACCTCACAGGTTGTTGCAAGGAAAGTGCTTTGTAAACTTTAAGGCACTAGAAAAAATGTGAGTTACTTTTTTTATTATCTACTGCAGGATAATAAGCAGGTGTTCCAATGTTTAGAAAAAAACACTCATTAAAGACCAAACCTGATTCTCTCTGCTGGCATTTGGAAGGCTGTGAACAAAACAGCCTCCTGGTGCTGGAAGGAGAAGCAAAACAAAACAGAAAACCCAAAACCTTCCCTGTATCCTGCCTTCTTTTAAACAGCTCTTATAGAATCCCTTGGCTACTGCAACATCTCAGCCTCTGACTTCAGGGAAAGTTTGCTTTTCAGATCCAAATTTTCAGTGGGCTTGAGAGTGCAAGATCCTGGAGAGGATCTAAGTGGTGGTTTCACCACTTCGTATGACTCTGTCCTTGATTTTGCACAAACATCTGTTTTTACAATTTAAGGAATCACCTTTACTGGTTTACTGGATAACAAGAGAAGGTCAACCCTTTGATTCCATCACAGAACCACAGCATCATAGAGGTAGAAATCTTAGAGACCATCTGGTGCAGCCCCTTTCATTTTTAAGTTATTAAGTAGCTTCCCTAAGGTCACACAGTCAATTTATAGGCAAAGCTCTTGCCACTAGGTTGCTCTTCTTCATCCAAAATATTATGAAACTCCTTATTCACAGAACTCATATCATTTAAAACAGGAGATACTTTTATAGTACAATGTTACCCTTCCGTGGAATTTTAACATTGATAAATGTAAATGTCAAATGGCAGAGAAGGGTGTTGTTACAACCAAGTATTACTGTTACACAACCCTCCCACTTGGATTTTTGTTTGCCTGTAAACATAGTACATGAAATAGCAGAATCTTTTTTTCATCTCCCAACATACGGAAAGTCTCTTTCTGACATGCCTCATTTATACCTACCAAGCCATTTTTCAGAAAGGCAGTGGCCCCTAGGAACAGCTCCAACTTAACTGCTGTGAGTGGAAGAATACATTTTCCAGAAATTTGAATTTAGAATCTAAGCGACCTTAACTCTGGGGGAGGGGAAGCATCAAACTTATCTATGAGTTCTAAAGCTTTCATTTATTAACAATTCTGTTCATCATAGTTTTCTAAAAGAAAACAAAATAAATTCAGAATTTGGGGCCACAATTCAAGATCGGAGTCAAGAACTAGCTTTTATGAGCAACTCAGTTGATCTTCTTGGGTTTTATCCTGTAAGACTTTTCCTAGCTCATACAGCCTTATTTAGTCATTTAATTTTGCTTGCAAAAAATCTCTTCCAAAGGGGGAGGGAGGGGGTAAAAAATCTGAGATATATGGAAGTGAAAACAAATAAAATGATTTAATTTAAAAAAGAGAGAAAGGGGAACTCAGAGGCTATCTAGTCCAGCCAATACCCAAATTAAAGTATTTTCTATAGTATTTCTGATACTTTGACCAAACTGAATTTCTTACTTTCCCCCTCCTATCTCCTTCCTCTACAACATATACACAAATAAAACATATTCCCATAAAAAAATAATCTCTTCCACCAACTTCCTATGTGACCTTAGGCAAATCATTTAACCTCTTCATATCCTAGGTTTGTCATCTCTGATGTGCGGAATACTCTAAAATTCAACCTCTAAGATCTAACAAGAAAACAGTGCATATTCACAGTTACTTCCTGGTAAGTGGGGTTGTGTCTTTCAAGAGGTAGAAGAGCCAGTTACGGGGAGCTCTAGACCTTATTCTCACCAGCAAGAAAGAACTAATGACTAATGTGGGAAAATCATGGGAACCTGAAAGGAGTGGGGAATATGACTAAAATTTATGATAGAGAAGACGATAGTCTGACAGACACTCTAGATTTAAGGTGAACAGATTTCAAAGGGTTCAGGGAAAGGATAAGTAAGCCCCTATGGACTAAAATTCTCTAGAGAATATCATCCCCGTCAAAATGAGTTCTCAAGAAGGAAATTCTCAAGATACAAAGAAAAAGCAAACCTGATGAAGAATGGTAAGTGTAGCTGTACAAAGAGGTAGGGGAGGGAGGGAAGAGAATCCACAGGGAACTCACTAACCAAGTTGGATTTTACAAAAGCAAGCACATATGTAAAGCAAGGAGAATGAATATATAAGCATGACATTTTCATGGAATAATAGTGTCTAGAGTGCTAACGTTTAAAAGGAACTGAGGCTTTTGAGAAAAGCTAAAGACAACCTTTTGTTTCGTTGTTTAAGCTATATTCAGGAAAAAAGGCAGCAGGCTACATGGAGAGAGTTCAGAGCCAGGAAGAACTAGGTTCAAGTCCATGTGTCTTTGACACAAATTGACTATATGATCCTGGATAAAACCCTTAATCTCTTAATGCCTCAGGCAGCTAAGACTTTAAACTGGATAAAGGTACCATCTACACTGCTTACCACCATACTGCTAACTCAAGCCTTGATTAACTGCACCTCCTCCAGCCTCCTCTCCCTTCTGATTGGAGGACTGAAGGACCAATCTCCTCCCAATGCCTTCCTTTATAGAGGATCTTTTTTTGAATCTTAGCTTGGTCACTTATTAATTACATCATCTTAGGCAAGTCCTTTCCCCTTTATGGCCTTCAATTTCTTCATCTTTAAAATAAGGAAGCTGAACTAAATGAATTCCAAGGTCCCTTCTCACTCTAAATCTATGATCTTTTGACCTTGAGTGGAAATAATTTCATGCTATCCATAAGGCATTCCATGCACCATTCTTTTTCTTATTGATCATGTTCATTAATTCATTTGACAAGCATTCTTAGGTATATCCAACTCAGTAGACATTGGATCATCCATGTTAATTAAATTAATAGGGATATAAAGATGGAAAAACTACCCATATCATAAGGCTGTAAGTAAGGTATTTTGTAAAACCTAAAGTGATATAAAATTTTGAGTTATTATAAGTGCTAGTAATAGTACAAATATTAATAACAAGACAATCCTTGTTTCCAAAAAGGTTAAAACTAGGAATGTGATATGTATGAAAGTAAACATAAAATAGAATAGATAGGAGCAAAAGAGAGATCCAGACAAAGTACTCAAAGAAAATTGTGTAGTATCCTTTGTTGATTCTGGGTTAGGCCAGATGACAGAATCCCTTATGTCACTGACCTTGCAACTGAGTTTCTTTTCAAATTCTAAGTACAATGGCCAGGTGAAGAATAGGATAGCAGAAGTTCATGAAGGCATTTAAAAAATAACTAGGCAAAATACCTTCTGGGTCAGTTTTTCCTTTTGATTTATGTGTATGACAATGACAAAATTAGAACAGGCAGCAGAGAATTGATCCATACTTTGTTGCATCTCAGCTTCAGAGGCTGTATTGAGTGCACAATTATCTGCAAATAGAAAATCAAGGACCAATACTTCCTCCACTTTGGTCTTGGCTTGTAACTTTTTTCCAACTGAAGAACTTACCATCAGTATGGTAGTTGACCTTGATACCACGTTCATCCTCATTGAAAGCATTTGTCAAAATGGCTGAAAACATTATGCTAAAAAGCATGGGAGCAAGCACACAGCCCTGTTTTACTCCATTGGTGACTGGGAAGGTATGAACTTTGTCCATTATCCAGAACCCAGACAAACATGCCATCATGAAATTGATGTACAATATTGGTGAACTTCTCTGGGCAATCAAATTTTGACATAATTTTTCATAAGCCCTCACTACTAACAGTCTCAAAGACCTTGGTCAGATCCACAAACGTTGTGTACAGACCTTTGTTTTGCTCCTGGCATTTCTCCTGGAGTTGTCAGACAGCAAACACCATATCAAGTATTCTTTGGCCCTTTCTGAAGCCACACAGCCTCTCAGGTATATGCTCATCTTCCAGGTGAAGGATCAGCCTATTAAGGAGGACTCTAGCAAGAATTTTGCCAGCAATGACTAAGAGAGATACCCCTGTGATTGTTGCAGGACAATCTATTCCCTTTATCTTTATAGAGATGGACAACAGAGGCATCGCTTCCATTTGAACTGTCTTAGGAAGATTCTGAGGATCACTTGGTAAGATACCAGACACTGAAGTCCTTGTTCAAGCTGAATTGCCAAGTATTCAAACTATGCTTCAGAGAGTGTAACTCAGATGGGCTGGCCACGTTGTTCGAATGTCAAATGTATCCTTGTCAAAAGGACTATTTTATGGAGAATTTGCATGGGGCAGGCAATCACATGGTGGCCAGAAGAAGCAATACAATGATACTGTCAAGAACTTTGGATTTGACTGTGCAACATGGGAGACACTGGCACAGGACAGCTCAGCATGGCATGCCCACATAAGAAAAGGTGCTGTGCTCTATGAGCAAAGCAGAATTGAGATAGCACATAGGATGCACAAATTTGGGATATCCACCCCAAATATTCATACGGACTATCTGTGCCCAACCTGTGGTAGAGCATTCCGAGCTCGTATTGGTCTGATCAGTCATAGTCAGACACACTGAAATTTCCCTTTACAATGGTGATGTCATTTTGGTCCTCTTTGAAAGCGAAGGACAACAACCAACCATGACAATGACAATGTTTTGATTTATGTATATGACAATGTTTGAAAGAACCTAGGTGTGGCTAAACAGCCACATTTAATAGGTTTCCTTCCCTTTCAAGACTTTAGTTGCTGGTAATCTCGGTCAGCAACTTTAAACAACAGACTGGACCCTAGGACTCTTCTTGGAGCAGATAATGGCTGAATAACAGCACTAAGGTCTAGACCATTAAGTATACATAAATAGATTTTTTTTTTAAATGCTTAGTTCTAGCCCCAGGATTTGTGTCCATGTGGCAGCCTTGCTAACCTCTAGTCTCTGCTAAGAAAAGGGATTCTCTTCATCTGAAAAGGCTTAAAACACATAGTTTTACTAGTCTAAAAGGGAGAGCTCACACCAATTTCACTTTCAGCAAATCCCTGCTTTGTCTCACCCTGTTGCTCATAATCCACATGGGAAAGGAGTGGGCCAGGGTCATTTTCAGGAAGGAAATTGATCGTTTTCCTTACATAGATATACATTTCCATTTGGGCTTAAATTTCTGCTTTGGTCAAGCTCTGCTCTTTTGCCCCAGTAGAAAAATAAAGCCAAGGAAAATCCACATTCTTGCGTTTTGACAGGTCTACTTTGCATTTTTTTTTTAAACCGGGAACTTCATTTAGATTTCTGGAGAGGAACTCAAAGATGAGGCAGCATCTTTCAGCACCCGATTTCCTGAACCTGTCAACCAACAAAGGCGAACTCTAAGAATAAACTTCTGAGAGCCGCAAAGGCACTTAGTATTTCCTTCCCTCTCTGTGGGCAAGTTACTTTGAACACTGAGTTAATTATCCAAAGAATTCAAACAAAAGTCACACTTTTACTTCAGTTATTTTGTGGATCTTCTATTTTTAAAAAGCTTCATCTGTCTCTCTAGCCTTTCTATGGAAAACTCACTAGGATTCTCTGAGGTGATAAGTGAGAGTAGGAGATGGGGACTCTTACAGATAAAAGGCAGACACTTATTTTATTGTCCTTTCTCCTACCTTAAGTCTGTCTTTAGGTCTACTGGGAACCAGAAAACAGAAGGTGATGAGTGAGGAGTGGAGGTGTTGTTTCATAGTGTGGTGGAAAGAATTTTGGATTTGGAATAAGGAGAGGTGGGTTTGAATCTGGACTCCACCAACTTGATCTACAGCAAGTCACTTCGTAGCTGTGCCTCAGTTTCCTCACGTAAAATGAGGGGGCTGGACTAGATTATCATTAAGATCCCTTCCAACTCCAGACCCTATGATTTCGATAATCATCTCCCACCTCCTGAGGTTTTCTTTTGCTGAGGGCTGCTCCCAGTCTAAACAGATTCTTCCAGTTTAATATATATATGTAAAGCTGAAGTATGGGAAAGAAACAAGAGATGGGGGCTGGTTAACACACATTTGAGTCCTGTCGACCATGGTTTCCCAGATGGGAGGAGACGGGGAAAATTTACCCAAAGAGAAAGACCTCTGATCAGTCTACCTCCTACCAGGAGCCCTACCAGGGCTCTATTCCTGGCACTACTTACAAACACAGTTGGTCCATAATCAGGAAGAGCATCTCCCTCCCTAGTTGCTTGTTCAAGACTGTACTGGGACTAGGAGATGGCCAAGGAACGACAGCGAGTGGGGAAGGTGGTGAGGAAGCTCGCTGCCCCAGGAGTCGCGGAAGAAGTATGTACAGAAGGTTAACTTTGGTGGGAGACGCTGATTTGAAGAGTGAGGAGGCTTGGGCAGGGGACTCTTCGGTTGGGGAAAGGTCACTGTGTGGGGTGATGAAGCGAGAGATGACAGCCAGGGGACCTGGGCCAGCTGAGTGTGATGCGAGCGGTGTGTGTGTGTGTGTGTGTGTGTGTGTGTGTGTGTGTGTGTGTGTGTGCGCCCCACCGAAAGCAGTCTCCTCCTCTTCTGGCAACTTGAACCTATGACTGCAAAGCTCCCTTTACAACTATCAAAGGGCTGCGAGTGCGTGTCTCTCTGTGTAGTGGCGGGTGTGGGGTGGGCAGAGAGGCTGGGGACACGCATTTTGAGGCAGAAGTCCGGCGCGTTTCATAGGCTAGGAACCCAGGCGTCCTCTCCTCCCTTCCACCCTTGCTTGGGCTGAACTGCTGTAAGAAACTGGAGTGACTGGCTAGGAAGACACATCTCTTTGAGTGCCTTTCTTCCCAGCCTCCCGCCCTTGGGGTCTTGGGACTCGGGCAGTAGGCGTGCAGAGTCCTGCAGAGCGGATGGACTTGTGGGCAGGTTGAGGAGCCCCGTGGGGGTCCTGCCGCCACCCGGGAGGTCCCGAAGGTCAGCTGCAGTGAGGACGCGAGGGTGGATCCAACCTGTGCGGCTCGTCTGGGCGAAGGCGGGGAAAACGGGGCGGGGGGGTCCTGCCCGGGAGAACTGGAAGCTCGCGACCATGGTCCCCAAGCTGTGGTTGCTCGTGTTGCTCGGAGGTAGGTCACGTTGCGGGAGCGGAGAGGGCTAGGTGAGCTTGGAGGGAAAGAGGATCAGTGGACTTGGGGAGGGTGGAATACAGCCCCCATCGCTCTTCCTTTGGGAGGAGATCGTGGGGCGCCTTTGCCAAAGCCTCTCTGATGTACCGCCGCCTTCTTGGCTGCAGGGCAGGTGAAGCTGCCCCCTCGAAGGAGGCACCCACTTCGTTCCACCCGCTCCCTCCGTTCTGTCGCCTTTTCTTAGTCCCTCAGCCCTAGAGACGCCGCTCAGCTTCGGGCTGGGGCTCAGCCCCGAGTCCCAGCAGCCCGCCTCCGAGCTAACCCAGGCACCTGCCGGCTCACGTGCGCCGGGAGAGCCGCGGCCACGGGACTGCGGGGAGGTCTGACTGCTGGACTGGCCCTGGAGGGCCAGAGGGGCTGGGCAGGTAAGCAGAGCTGCCGGGGAGCCGGGCCCGGCGCAGCCCGAGAGCTCCGCTGCGCTCACCCACCCACGCCAAGCCGCGGAGTAGGGCCCCAGATTTCACCGACCCTTGCTTGGAGCTGGGGGCTATCCAGGGCCAAAGCGCCCTCCCTGGAGCCCAGAAGTCCAGAAGGTCGAGCGTGGGTGCGGGGGGAATGGGAGACAGCCCCGGAGCTCCAGTGAGGAGGTAGCCCAAAGGCAAGCCGCCTTCGCGCCACTTGACCCAGCCACATGCTACACCGGCGGATTCACAGCCCAGCACACGCAACCTGTTAGTTTCCAGGTTCCTCCAAGCTTAGGGTGGGAGATGGTCTAGCATGAGGGTCCCGGGGTTTGGAACTCTGGGGCATCTCCCTTTCCCCAACCTCTTCAGCATTCCCTCCAAATCAGGTGTTTGGAACGTATGGAGATACAACTTCGGGGATTCCGGTAATTCTCTCTTTTCTTTCAGTCTCTATCTCTCTGTCTCTGCATCTCTGTCTCTCTGTCTCTTTGTGTCTCTGTTTCTCTCTGTCTCTCTCTTTCTCTCTCTCCCTGTCTCTCCCTTGTCCCTTTGTCTCTGCCTGTCTGCCTGTGTGCGTGTGTGCGTGTGTGGTAAAATTTTACTTGATTTAAAAAGGACCCATTGATAACTTGATCAGTACAGACACTCCGTGGTAGAATCCAAAACGACTTGCTCGCTCTCTCTCTCACTGTCTCTGTCTTTCTGTATCTCTCTCCCAACTCCTCCTTCCTTTCCCTCTTCTCTCTCTCTCTCTCTCTCTCTCTCTCTCTCTCTCTCTCTCTCTCTCTCTCGTCTCTGTCTTCTGTCACTCGGTCTCTCTGTCTCTCTAACTCTGTTTCTGTTTCTTTCTCAGGAGATTATGAGATCTTTGTTGAGATCTCTGTCTCCCCGCCCCTGTCTGTCTCTGTCTCTCATCTGAGATTAAATATGAACTGTGTTTAACTCCTCCACATTTTCTTTTCCAGTAGTATAGATAATGAGCCAGAAACTAGCTCTTCCTTCAGTGACATTTAAATCAACAGTATTTCCACAATCGAATTCGAATGTGTTTTAAAAAAAAATTCTATTCTGTGTTGAAGTGGGGGAGATATGAAGGGAGGTTAAAGGGTTGGGCAGTTTAGCGGTTTGAAGCCTCATAGGTACATTCATCAAAAAAAGGCACTTTCGCTGTCAGGATGGGAGGTGAGAGTTCACAAAGAACTGCCCTGAACTCCCCTCCCCCTACTTCACCTTTCAGTTCATTAAACAAAAGTAGGGGAAAGGTTCACTCTTTGAAAAAGAAAAAATAAGAAACAGTGTCTTCTCTTTTAAGGGGAGGGGGAAGTGAAGAAAACCTAACATATTGGGGAGGGGAGGAGTGCTAAGAGGGACATGGAAAAAACAGCCCAGGGTAGCAGCTGTTTCCAACACATAAGAGAGGGACAGTAATGAGAAATGGGGACACATTACTACTGGGAAACCTGCAGCTCCGGACACACAGATCCGGGGTATTGACTTTGGCAGTACTTGTACTCCTCCTGCCAATAAAATCATTGAAACTACAGCATCGAAGCTCCGACGTTTGGAGTCGTGCAGCTCTCTCTCTCTCTTTGTGACCTTTTGCCACAACAAATCAGGCAAACTGAGCCAGAAAGAAGCCAAGATTAATCGATTATGATGAGGGAAGACTGAGTAATGATATTAGTCGTGGCTATAGGAGTCTTCCTGTGTTAAAATTTAGAGACAGATGACTGTAAATGGTGAATATTTCCTGCCATTCCTCCCTCCCTCCCTCCCCCCTTTCAGGAGTCTTTGAAATTCATTGCTCTAAGCTGGGTACTATTTCTCACTTAACACTTAGAAAGTTATTTTCACCAGAGATGATGAGAAGTCCTTTGCTTTATAAAAGGAAACAGAACACAGTTAATCCTTTTGATGGTTACATAATTTAGGCTCATAAGTAAAGGCATGTCTGAATTCTTTTTTTCCCTTTAATTTCTGGAGAAACTGTACATTGCATTTTAAAAAATGAGTAAATTCAGATGGGCAGCACTTCAAAAATGAGCCATTTTGAAGGGCTATAGTTCAGAAGAATCTTTCTGAAATCACTAGGTTGGATGAATTTTGTTATTCTTTTTCAAAAGGACCAGGAAATCAAAGAGGCAATGTAGCCCCAAGAAAAACAGCATTGCTTAGGTAGTTTCTAATTTTGATGTTGATTTTTCCCATTTGTGCTAGATCACCCTTGTGTATGCAAACTCCATCATCATAAATGACATGTGCTAAGTTGTGGGGAAATGCACTTTAAAGCAAAGTCTTCTTCCAAACTTTGTTCTGCCAGATGCATCTTGTTCTAGTTCTGGATTCCAGCTTTGGTTTTCTCCATAGCAATTTCTGGCTTTTGAAAATCTCCTTACTCAACAATTTATGCTTGAGGGGAAAACGGAGAAACCACAATTTTTTTATTTAAAAAAATCAGCCTCATTTTTATCTATATCCATATAGTTTGCAACATAGCAAAGTTATCATTATGGAAACAGTAAATAGAGTAAAATCACAGCTTTATGTTATGAATTAGTTGTTGATTTTGGGCAGGATATTGAAACAAAGTATAAAAGTGAGAAGAAAATGTACATAAACAAGTTCATATAATAGTAAATGTGCACCAGAATCAGATACTTTCTTAATTATTATTATAAAATAGGTTATTAGGCCACCTTTACCTACCTTTTCATGAGTCTACTCCTCATAGCCAAATCACTGTGTCCAGCTGCTGGGCTTATCTACTGACCAAAATGATAATCATCTAACTCAGAATAAGTGTCTTCAGGAAAATATAGTTTCTTTGATTTTAAAACCATCTGGATCACAAATGAGTTATGAGTATGAAAAATATTTGTGTAATACACTGAAATTTAAATATATTAATTAAAGCTTTAAGCAAAAGTGAACTCTGATACAATTTCTAAGATGCAATGGTTTCATGCAAAAATAAGTTTGCAAAATTATGATCAATGGCCTAATTCAAAGGAATGGAGCCATTAAAGATGGCTCAAACTTGCATGGGTTGACTGTATTTGGATTAGGTAACTGACAATGTAGGGAAGGAACGAAATGTTGAGGTTGGCAATAGGGATCTAGCACATTCATCCAAGAGTTGCAGAATGAGCTCTTCACAGAACCAAAAATGCCATAGGGCCATTTTTGTGTAAAGCTGACAGACTCTGTGCTTTTTAAGATCTCTTCCAAAACATCCTGAAATAGGAAACTGTCTGATATCCAGTTAATCATCTGCAAAGATGGGGGGTGGGGGAGCCTGAGCTCATGTAGTAGAACTAAGGATCTTGTTTTTGAAGGGAATATTAGAATAGCAGACCCTAGAAAATCCAAACAATCAAAGGGCCACACTTGAGGACCTAGAGGGTCTTGCGGCTACAGCTTCTCCACCCCTGCCCTAGAGTTACAGTGATCTATGTGTGTCAGAGTTTATATAAGAATAGTGAGCCAGAAGCATTCTCAAAGAGCAATACCTCTAGCCCCACACCTCCTAAGGCATCAAGAATGCAATAATACAATACAGTAGACCCAGAAGATGGTGGCAGAAAGGTAGATTTGGATATATTAATCTTGCATCAGAATTGTTCTTGGTGATTTAAAGTATGAGCTAATGGATGGAGAGCTTGAGATCTCACTGGCATATGGACAGTTTTAAGGGAATTTAAGGAAGGATTTTAGTATCTTTTATGGTGGATTGATGGTGAGACATGGAATAAAGTCCTTATTAACATCTTTATGACTTCTCCACCCCTTGTGACCAGGCCAAAGTCCAATGTCCAGGGCCATTGAATAATTGAAAACTAACCAACTCAGATAAAAAGAGGTCATAACTTTGACCTCAAGAGCATGCTGCTCTAATCAAGAGAGCTAACAGGCCCAGAAAAAGGACATAGCAAGAGTGGAAGTTCATTTGAAATTGTAAATGATCTCTACTTTTTCTTCTGTGCCCTGCTCATCTTATCATTAATGTCAGATTTCCATGACTGTTTTGAAACTTTTCCTACTTGTTGTTATAGTCTTCCTTGTTGTTTCGTGGCTTCAGTCCTTTTTGACTCTTCATGACCTTAAATGGGGTTTTCTTGGCAAAGATACTGGAGTGGTTTGCTATTTCCTTCTCCATTACCATCTCTTTTTCCAATATTCTCCCTTGTTGGCCCCTTACCTGACTGCACAGTCTCCTTTTGTTTTGTTTAGCTAGCATGAAGAAAGAGTTGTGACCCAGAAAGGAATCACTCCTGGGTTGGAGAGTGTCTCTGATTGATTGCTCAGTAAGCACATACAAATAAGCTTCCTATACCTACCTTTTGTGTTTTGAGTGTTGTAAGCATCAGCTCACCCTCAACTTTCTCTTTTCTTTCTCTTGTACTGCCTACAACACACTGAGCCATCTCTAGTCATCTTCATTCTTGTCCATTACCTCAGGAGAAGAGGATGAGGCTGATGACTGCACAGATCTGCCTCCCTTAAATCCAATATACTAGAAAGTCAAGACATCACCTTCAGGATGTCATTAGTTGTTATTAAGAACAAAGAATATACAACCACAAATGATAACAAATATTAGGGTCCCCAGCAATGCTGCTTATAAAGTTTTGGCTCTCAGGGTGCAGAGAGTATAGTTTTTCCATTTTTACAGTTATGTTTTAATTATTTAGATAGATGAAAAGAAAAAGTCTTGCATGTGGTGTGCATCAGAATCATTTGTCACAATTTTTGGTCACCTCCCCCAGGGGTAGGCGGGATCCAGTTTGTACCAGATTGCAAGAGCTGAGTGTTAAATTTTTGATGTGTACATTCACACTGGAAATTGGTAAAGCTACAAATCAAGGCTTGATTTATCATTTTTTTGATTGTCTAGATTCAAGAAAATGATGGAGAAAATGTTAATAATTCAGATTGAATTTTAAAATGTATCATGTGAGATTTTTTCTTTTTTGGAGAGCCAGTTGTAAGACATTTACCCCACAAGACGACTCTTTCCTCTTCTCTTTCCACAGTTCCACCTTCTTAGCTTCAGTAAGTCACAATCCTTCACCATGTCTGCTAACTCCTTTTACTCAAAGAGGCAAGTGTAGCAAAGCAGTGTGATATAATGACTATAGCATTAAGCTTGGAGTCAGGAAGACCTGGGTTCAAATACTATCTCAAATACTTATTAACTGGGTGACTCTTAGCAACTCACATTAAACTCTATGGGCCTTGGTTTCCTCATATGTAAAATGAGGGGGTTGGACTTGATGACCTCTAAGGTCTCTTCGAGCTCTGAATTTGGGATCTTATGACCTCTAGTAATGGACAGGTGGCACCACAGTGCACAGAGCTCAGCACCTGGAGTCAGGAAGACTCCTGTTCCTGAGTTCAAATCCAACCTCAGTCCCTTACTAGCTACGTGACCCTGGGCAAGTCAGTTAACCCTGTTTGCCTCAGTTTTCTGATCTGTAAAATGAGCTGCAGAAAGAAATGCCAAACTTACTCCAGTATCTTTGCTAAGAAAACTCCAGATGGGAGTTGGATGCGACTGAAAATGGTCAAACAACAGACTTACAATAATGATGATGATGGTAATTCACATTTCTCTAGCCCTTCAAGGATTGCAAAGTGCTACAACAACCCAGACAGTATCATTACCCTCATTTTATAGATTAAGAAAATGGGGTTTTGAGAGGTTGTAAGACTTACCCAGGATCACATGGCTAGTGGGTATCTGAGACAGAATTTGATCCTAGGTCTCCTGACTCCAAGTCCATCTGTAACATCACACTACTCATGTACCGAGAAGTCTTCCTGCCTTTCAGGGGATGCTTTGAAACTTACTGTCCTTTCCTGATATGATGATGTAAAGTATATAGTCAATGACAGTCATTCATAGTGACTGACAGCTCTCTGGATCATCTCTCTTCCACTGAGTTATATCTCCTACCTGAATTTATATAGAGGTAAAATAAAATTAATTGGGACTCCGCTAATTTAGAGTTTGTGAACACGCTGCACTGAAGTTTGCCTTTGTGCTATAAAGAGTGCCCTTTTCAAGCAAATTCCTAGTTTGACAAGAGATACATTCATTTACTTAGTAGCCAAACTCAGTGGCAGTGCTTCAGAGTACTGTTTTAGCAAGAGCATTTGCTTTCATGCAATGAACATGCTAATTACAAATATAGAAATTTCTCATTGCAAATGATTCTTATATATTCCTTAAAGCATTTGCCAGATTCTCTAAGAGAAAGAGAGTATTGCTCTTCTTCTGCTTCTTCCTGTCTGCAGATTAAATGCATGTTAAGTGAAAGTAATAAAGTTCTATGAAGATGATTTTAAATAAGTTTATTGTGCTGATGGCTCACCCCTCTACTGAAAACCTCCACCGGCTCCTCACTGCCTCCTAAACGAAATTGAAACTTTGAATCCTGGTATTCAGGTCCCTCCACACCTTTGGAGGGTGGAATGTAATTAGATTTTATCTCCTGACTTTACCCCCAAATTAGAACTCATTTTGAAAGGGTTTTTTTTTTTTTCCTATTTTTTTGGCATAGTCTATGATAGCATGTTAGGCTAGGAGTCTGGTGCACCTGAGTTCAAATCCTATCTCTCATTAGCTGTGTGACCCTGGGGGATTTATTTAACCTCTCCACCCCTCAGAGAGGTTCTTCTAGATTAATTATTTAATCCTCCTAAAAAGGAGAATTGACAAAAGCACTTACTTCACAGGGTCGTTGTGAAGATCAGCTGAGATGTATATAAAGTACTGTGCCAATCTTAAAGTACTTGGGAAATGTGATTTATCATCATCATCATTAATTTTTTGGACTAGACCTGATTTCATTGACAAGGAACTCCCTGGAAGAAAATTCTACCAATGTGTATGTACACTTAGTCTACAAATATAATTCTCCTCCTTCTCTTCTTCTTCTTCCTCCTCCTCCTCCCCTTCCCTTTCTTCTTCTTCTTCTTTTGTCTTCTTTCTCCTCCTCCTCCTTCTCCTCCTCCTTCTTCTCCTTCTTCATCCCACCAGCAAGAGCAGCAAAATAATAATTATTATTTTTAGTCCAAGGAAAATATCCAATGTAGCCAAAAAGAGTGTGTAGTTTGTGGAAATGACACGGTGGATCCTGGTGCTCTGATGAATCTTCATAGAAAGTTGAAGTGACACGAAATTATCTGTGATTTCAGTGGATACTTTAAATTGGTCCACCTGGAAAAAGGCAGATTAAAATTCAAGTAGCCACAGAAATGTGTGGAGAAACCAAAGCCAAAAGCCAAAGGGAGGCCTGTTATTAACTTGCATGTCAGGTTTAATTTCAGTATCTGTCAGCTGCATTTAAGGGGGGCGGAATGCCTCACAATGTGGGGAAGTCTGACAACCTTAATAGTAGTTTTCAGTTTCAGCCTCTGCAAAAACCACGCCTAACGACCCAAACACATGTTAAAACAACTCTAATTGTAGATTTCAAAGGAGTAAGTAACCTTTTACTGTGGTCATTCATAATCTTAAATTAAATACATACATGTCCTTGCATCTTTATTTAGATGCACATCTGGAAAGAGTAGTGTTGGGTGTGAGCTATTGTTTTTTTTTTCTTCATAGAAATTTATATTGGGATTTGGGAAAGATAGGCTGATTTTAAAACTCTACAAAAACGTCATAGTACAAACATGCCCAGGCTGAACTGGTTAGCTCAAGTGGTTTGAGGCTGGTGACCTTGAGACCAAACTGCTTTTCTTCAGGGTCACTTAGCATCATACAGAGCACAATTCTTTTTCTCTTTTTCATCGAGGTATACCTGATTGGAGACTGGGGAAAAGAGGAATTTGGGGTGGGGGAAGGGCCCTATTTGGAATGGGAGGCCTTGGGTGCAATTGTTGGCATTGCTATTTACTATCACTCTGTGTCACTCTATAATAAAATGACAACCTCTTGTTGTCCAAGGCAATTCTCAAATCTAAGACTATAAATTACAAAAAAGTTGTTGATCTGCATTGGTAGAAGGAGTTTCCTCACTTGGAGATATTTAAACCAATGGAATCATGGGTCACAATAAAAAAAATATGAAGGACATTATGATAGGTACTAAGAGAGACAGATTTTAAAAAGACATAGAAACTATTCTCAAGGAGCTTGCCACCTAGTGGGGGAGGGGGAATTTCATTCAATTCAGGAGAGATGTATTAAACACCTCTGATGTATAGTGAAAAGTGCTAAAGATAGACATTATGTCTAGTAAAGGGATGAAATATTTACATAAATAACTATAATAAGCAATAATATGTGCTAAGTATATCAAACAGATGGAAAGCAAAGTGCTATATTATGACAGGAAAGACCCTTTATGACTGGGGAATGAGGGAAGTCTTCATGCCATAGATGACTTTGCATTGAACTTTAAAGAATGAGTAGGAATCTACTTAGTGAAGAGGGGACACAACTTGATAGAATACTACACCAGAAAGATACAAAGCACAGTGCTATGTAGAATTGAAGGGGGAAGTCTTTCTCCACTGAGAGGTCTAGGGAAAGCTTATAAAGGTGGTGGCATTTAAGTTGGACTCTGAAGAATATGTAGGTTTCAAAGACAGAGAAAGTTAAGGATTGGATTCCAAAAATAGAGAATCAGATAAACAAAGACATGGAGGTAGGAAGGTATTGGAAATATTTGCGATAGGATAGAACCAGACTGGTTCTAGAGGACCTTAAAAATAACTAAAATTACATATCCCTCTAATATTGAGGCAGTAAACTCTTGAGCAGCAGATTATCTAGCTATCTGTCTGTCTATCTGTCTATCTGCCTGTCTATCTATCTATCTATCTATCTATCTCTGTCTATCTATTGGTATCTATTTATATATAGATACCTCCTAGTGCTCATGGGATATCTCCACCTGTTTGTGCTACTAGCACCTGAAACTCTGCATTCTAAATGACCCAGATCTAACCAATTTTCTCCCTTGAATCTATTTCTCCTTCTGACTTTCCCATTTCTCTCTGCAATATCATCATTTGCTCAGTCACTCGGTCTCCCGTTTTCCTAACATTATTATTAGTTGACTCTTCCCTCTCCCTAATCTCTTCTATCCATTTAGTTTAGAGCATGTCAATTCCACATCTGCCCTATCCAACCCCACCTCATTTCCTCTTGATGTTAAGCTAATACATTTCCTCATTACCCTCCAGTCAAGTCAAATCAGCATCTGTTTGCCTCTGTTTCTTCATGTGTAAAATGGAGGTGATAATAGCACCTACTTTCCAGGATTGTTATGAAGATAAAATGAAATAATAAAGTGCCTAGAATAGTGCCTGGCATTTAGCAAGCTCTACATAAATATTAAATTGTTATTATCTATATTATATTTATATTAGAAATAATGTATATCTATATCATCTATATAATATATATTATCTAATAAATATACATCTATATTATCTAATATCCATATATTAACTATGCAAGCAAACTCTATATAAATATTAACTACTATTTTTATTATTGCTACTAATCAAGATTCTGCTTAAAAATGTTCAGTAGTTTCCCTTGTTGCTACAAAGGAAAATCCCAATTCCTTTGTCATTCATGGTCTTTGACAGTCTAGTACTTGTTCCTTTCCACCTTTATCTTGTCCTTTAACTCAATGCTTTAGACCAACTGAACTGCTCTGCACCATGAACATGCTTTTGTTTTCTTTGCCTTTTTTCCTGAAACAGATTACCCTCCTTTCCCATCTTTGCCTATTGAATTTCTCTCCATCTTTTCAAGCTCACAGGAGATGCTTCCACCTCCATGAACCTTCTCTCTGTGGGGAAAGACCTTCCCCTCAGCACGGTGCTTTGTATCTTTCTAAAGTACTATCCTAGGAAATTGTGTACTATAGTTATTTGTTATGCCTTATTCTCCAATTGGATTGGAAATTTCATAAGAGCAAGAATCACGCCTCATCAGCTTTGTATCAGGTCTTTCGGTGCCTGGTTCTGACTTATTTGACTACAATATAATCCACTTTAGTTTACTAATAACTTAGTAGTAGGTGCTTAATCGATGTTGGATGGACAGGTCCTTCCCAGAAGGACAAAATGCCATTATCTTTTACATGTAATACACGCCAAAGGTAAATGTGATCCATTACATAGACGGATAGTAACGATTCCCTCTTTATCGATGCTTGGAACTAACATTTGTCTCAGGGTTTTATTAAGTTTTCCTGATTGGCGTGATATTAGTACTTTCCTTTTATCATTATGCCTAGTTATTGCATGGCAACAGGATTGTTGTTACTGATAGGTTTCTTTTTTTTTAAATAGATATTTTATTTCTTTCCATGTTTTCTTATGGGTTGATAACTTTGTGTTTAGGAAGGAAGGAAATTACTATTAATTAAATGCCTACTATGTGCCAGGCACTGTGATAATAGCTTTGCAAATATTGTCTTATTTGATCCATCACCTACCCCATGAGGTAGGTGTTATTGTTAGCCCCATTTTACAATGAAGCAAGCAGAAGCTAAGTGACTTGCCCAGGGTCACATATCTAATAAGTGTTTGAGACTGCATATGAACTTATGGCTTTTCTGACTCCAGGCCCAGCTCTCTTATCTATCGTGCAACCTAGCTGCCCCTAGAGAAAAAGTTTTTTAATTATATACTGTTACATTAGGTCCTTTTAAAAATAAATATTTCAATTATCTTAAAAAGATGATTGGTCACATTGCAGCTAAATATTTCCTTTTCTTTCCTTGCTCCCTTCCTTCCTTTTCTCTTCCTTCCCTCATTCCTCTTTTCTTTCTTTTCTTCCTTTTTTTCTTCCTCCCTTCTTTCCTTCCTTCCAGATTTACCTTGAACATATGACAGTGCTTCAGGGCTCTGTCCTAGGACCTTTCCTATGCTTCTCTCTATATTCTCTTTCTTGGTGACCCCAATAATTTCTATAGAGTAAATGATCATATTACTACAGACTTCCACATATACATATCTATCCCTCATCTCTCTTCTGTTTTCTAGCCTTGCATCTTTAAGAACTCATTCTCCTTCCTCTTAAGCCCAACTCGATTTGTAGCTCTTCAATTTCTGTCAAAGGTTCCACCATTCTCCTGCTCATCTAGGAGTCATGCTTCACTTTCATTCACACCCCACCCCCATATCCAACTGTCAAGTCTTATTGATTATATCTCTACATCTCCTGCATCCATTATTGTCACATTCATTATTGCACTCACATAGCAACCACTACAGTTCAAATCCTTCTCACTTCTCACCTGGCATATTGAAATAGCCTCCCATCTGGTCTCCTTGAATCTGTTGTCTCCTTTCTCCAATCTAACCTCTGTGCACCTGTCAAACTGATGTTCTAAAACATAGGCCTGACTATGCTACCCCACTGCTCAGCCTTTCTTTCCAGGCTATCACATATCACTCCCCTTCACACTTGTATTTTTGCCAGAATAGTTATTTAACAACTGACTCCAGAAAAAAATATACATAAAACATTTTAGAATTTAATATGCATGATTAACATTTTCTCTCTCACTTTCTTAAGTCTGGAGTTCAACAAAACAACAAAGCTTTGAGTTGTAGTGTTTGCAGATTTCTGAGGTATAAATTCCCACATTGAAAAATTAACAATTGGCTCTTGTGAACCAGTTGAAGCTGTCCTCAGTGCATCACTACCTATACACAATATCCATGAGTCCTTTGCCCGGGCTATCTGTCCCTCATGCTTAGAATGCTTTTCCTCTTCCTCTCTGTCTCTGGAAACCTGTAGCTAGCTCCCTTAATGGCTCAAATGCAATGCTACTTCCTTCAAGCTGACTTTCCTGTTTTACCCAATGGTTAGTAACAACATCACTAAATCAACTTGTTTCAATTCCTCTATGAACATGGTATATCTACTCACTAAAATGTAAGGTTCTTGAGGGCAGGGACTATTTTACATTTGGATTTGTGTCCCTGGTATCTAGCACAGGGCTTAATGATTACTTATTGATTAAATACTTATGCTTACTATTTTATGTGATTATTGTGAAAAAAAGAAGGAAACTTTCAGCCTTACAGAAATGTGACTCCTAAGGCAGAATGGATAGCTCCTACATGACTTTCAATGTTGCTCAGTATTCTGGAGATTCCTATTGAACTCAGGTCTCCCACACCTACAGCTTGTACATAGCTTGTTCCCAGGTTCCTTCTGGGACTTTGTTCAGGGTCATCATATTCTTGGCCTATGTGATCTGACCTAAATATGTGGGGCTAAATCAGTTGTGGAAATGGCTCAATCTTCTTTTTGGAGTAGATAGAGAAAGCTTTCTTCCTCATTGCAGAAAGGTGAAAGAGTGCAGATACTGTCATACATGATCGATATGCTGTTTTGCTTAAGTAGTTCTTTGTTATTGGGATGGAAGGTACTGGGGAGGGATAGGAGTTTGGCTTCTGTTGACCTATATTTAATGAAACATTCTCCCAGAAATCTAGAAGATATTGGAAAGACACCAATTATACCAGATCATTCCTGAGCTCCACGCTTTTGTCAAAGGATCATAGGATTAGTACTGGAAAGTGCCATAGAAATCATCGATAGTCCAGTCCCCTCATTTTACAGATGAAGAAACTGAAGCCAAAAGAGGGGAAGAGACTTGTCCAAGGTCACTCAGGTACTAAGCATCAGAAGTAGAATTTGAAGCTATGCCCTCTGACTCCAGAATCAACATGTATTCTACTATATCATATTGCTTCCTAAAGTAAAAAAAGAAATTAGGGAGCAAGGTGGAAATGGTTTGCTTTTATTTCTTTTTCTCTGTTGAGTTCTTTAGTCCTACATCAGTGAGAATTTTCAGTTTCTAATTGCTTAATATATATATATTTTCCCATGTTTCTCCAACTCTCTCTCTCCATATGTGTGTGTATGTCTGTGTGTGTATACACATATATATTTTATCTATTTTTATCTCCATTCAGCTTTAGTTGACTATATATATGTATATACATATATATATATATACACATATCTGTTGGGTTCAGTTCAACATACATTTATTAAATGCCTACACATTGTTCAAAGCAATGGGACAGATGGTAAGTTTTGGTAAGACATTTTCTTTTCTGATAGTTTGCCAGCACCAATAGAGAGAACTATAATATACACTTTTACATTGCCAATATATGAGAAAAATGAAAAATGTGGTGTTGTATAAGGTCTTAGAGGGACAGTCAGGAATCAGGGAACGCTTTCAGAAGAAATAACAGTATGGGTAGGAAGTAAACAGGTGTAGGGAGTAAAGGAAAACATTTCAGCAATATTGAACATGAGCAAAGGTATAGAGAGGAGGGAGCACAGAAGTATTCCAGAGACAAGAGTAGTCTATTTTGCCTTGAATCTAGAGTACATGGAGAAGAGCAATATCTTAAAATATATATATTTATATTTATTGATGATATTAAAAAAATCATTATCCCTTCCTGCCATTCTTCATCCCCCATAAAACCCTTCTTTATGACAAATGAGTATGGTCAAGTAACACAAATGAATCTACTGGCCATGTCTGAGAATGGCCACTCATTTCTCAAAATATCTGCTTCATTCCTCAGCTGTAGGCTCTCACCTCTGTGTGAAGAGTTACAAGTCATCCTTTACCATCTGTTCTCTGAGGCAGATAGGTGACCCAGTGGATACAGTTCTGGACCTGACATCAGGAAGACCTGAATTCAAAGGTGGTCTCAGATGTTTACTAGCTGTGTGACCCTAGGCAAGAACCTTAGCACTTACCTTCCAGGGTTGCTGAGAGGATTGAATGAGATAATATTTGTAAAGCTCTTAGTCCCATGCTTGGCACATAGTATATACTTGTTTCCTTTCTTCCTCTGATACCATAATTTTGGTCACTGTATTAATCAGAGTTCTGGGGTCTTTAAATGTTTTTATTATATACATACATATATATATATATATATATATATATATATATATATATATATATAGTTATATTTTTCACTTGGTTCTGCTTACTTGAATCTGTATCAGTTCAATGAAGTCTTCCCATTTTTCTTGGAATTCTCCATTTCCTCCAGCACAGTAATATGCCATTACATTCACACAATTAGATCATAATCTAACAATAACCAGTTCCTGGCAGTAATGTGATGGCCCTTAAACAAAATCCCACAATTTGGTCAGCCAATCATCAATCAGTCCCTTGCTACTACAAAAAGTGCCACATAATTGTGTATGTGCGTGTGTGTGCATGTGTTCATGCACACATGGGCAGATAGGACCTTTCTTTCTGCCTTTGACCTAGTGTAGAGGTCTAGGAGATAAAGTTGGAAAAGAAGAGAGAGGAAGGCATTAGACTATACAGGCTCTTGAAAGGTAGGCTATGGAATTTGAACTTAGTGGGAAAGAGGAACCCACTGTAGATTTTTGATCAGTCAAATAACATGAGAGGAGGCTCATATGGCACAGCTGACAGAGAGCTGACCTTGGTGCTTGGAAGACCTGAGTTCAGGTTTCACCTTTGACACTTACTGGCTTTGAGACCTGTGCAAGTCAGTTAATTTCTCCATATTCTAAGTGATAATGCTCTAAGACTTCTAGTTACTTGACTATATAGTAGAAGGAACTTCCTCACTGAAGTGCTCCCTATGCCAATAAAATCACAGGTCAGATCCCTACCCCAAAGTGATATCACCAGATCTGTACACATATGAGGAAAACTCTTTAACCCTATGTTAACTTAAGATAGCATTGTCCTTTTTATCCACAAATATATTTGTGTTTTTTCCTGTAGTTTCTCATTAAATTGAAATATCCTCAAGAAGAGGACCAGACGGCAAGAATTGTGCCTTTGTATTGCTAATATCCAGGGGTCACATATATGTAAGCTGTGGGGTTACCTAAGCACAAAGGCATACCAGACATTAGAGAAGACAAGCAAACCCAGCTTATTTACTTAACATTTGAAGAGTCAATATATTTTCAAGTACCTGGCCTAGAACTCTTAAGTCAGTACTTGAGCCTTTAGAATTTTATTTGCATGATATTTTTAAAAATAGTACTTTGAATTTATAGTTTTCTTTCCTCTTTAAAAAAATTCAGGCCATGTTAATTTTCTAGAATGTAAGATAATGTTATAATTAAATGTTACCCAGCTCTTAAAATAAAATTTGGCAACTATTTAAAAAATGGCTTTTTAAAAACCCTATGTAGGTTTTCACCACAAAATTATACACTGGGGAAATGCCATATTTTGAATGTATTAAGGAGACCATGGACTTAATCTCAATATGAATATAAGAAAAATGAATTTGCCACATTACAATAATTTTCTTGCACATTAATTCTGGATCTTTTTTATTGACTAAGCCAGAACACCATCTGTGAGACTTTAAGGAAAGACTGGTATAACCTTAGTACATTGTTCTATCTCTAACAGAGCTTATTTGTCTTTGTATACTTCACCAATAGGTTTTATTTTTTGTTTTTATTTTGAGGATATATAGAAGAGTTTTGTAAATTTATTAATTTTAACCTTCATTCACAAAAGATATTTTATTAAGGAAAATGCACATCTATTCTTTGGGGAAGACAGAGCCAAGCCCATTAGCTACTTCACCTTTGTAATGATGTGGTAGGACCCCTAAAAGAACATAACTTCCATCACATTTTCCATTATATTTATCGTGCATAGGGAGGAGTCATATGGCTAGAAGATCCCAATAGGACTCAAGAAAGCCTTTCTGTAGAGATGAGAGAGACAGAAAGAGAGACACACAGAGAGAGGGAGACAGAGAGATAGAGAAAGAAAACTATAAATTCAAAGTACTATTTTTAAAAATATCATGCAAATAAAATTCTAAAGGCTCAAGTAGGAAGGAAGAAAGAAATTATCCTTGATAGTTTACATTGGGCTTCCAGCTGGATCAAAGGATCTCTTAATATACCTTAGCTATGTATTCAAGATCTCTTAATCTTTCTAGTTTTATCTGTTGCCATTCCTGGACTACTTCCTATCCCCATATTTGCCTTGTGTTTTTTTTTTTTTTTTGTCTCTTTGGTAATGCTGTTCCCTGTGCCTAGAAATCCTTCTTCCTCATCTGCCTGTTCAATTACCCCCTGACCTTTATGACCCAATTTACATGTTGTGTCCTCAAGAAAGCCTTCCCTGGCAGCACAGTCAGTAATAATCGACTCCTTGAACTCTAACTCTCTTCTTTTTACCTTTTTATGTACTTTTGTATATGTCTAGGGACTTTTTCTTACCTAAACTTTCTACCTGCCTAAGAAGCTAGCCTTATATGTCCTGCATATTTGCTGCTTAATATAGCAAATGTTTGTCTAATTGAATTGAATGTGTTCTCTGGCTGTGATTCAGAGGTTATAAATTTGATTCCATCCTTCTCCTCTCCCTCTTTCCATGGTTCTAATATTCCCAATCTCCATTTGGTGTTCAAGAAACTAGTCCATGTCCATTTTTTTCTATAAAAAGTGTCATTTTTATGATATGATGATATAAATGGTTAGAGCACTGAACTCAGAATCAGATAGACCCTATTTCAGGTACTTAACAATTGTGAGACCCTAGACAAACCTCTGTCTGCCTCAGTGTCCTCGTTTGTAAAGTGAAAGGGTTGATCTTGGTCCCTAATGTCTCTTACAACTCTAAATTTATGATCCTCTAAGTATTCTCTTCCACTAATGTCCTCTGATATGTAATCATGTCATACCATCCCCCTCTGGGCTCACCCTTCCTACTCAAAATGGACTAGAAAAAAATCTAATAGAGGATAATTTCCCCTCCCCTTAGGCCCCCATCATCATATAACCTAGTGGGGCAGGCAGGGGGTAGGGTGGGGTACTAACATTATCATTCACAAACCCTCATCCAGTTTGCTCCCCAATATTGGTAAACTAATGAATATCAGTTAGCATTCACAAAGGGATATTTCCTCAGAGGATAGAACAAGGAGAGAAGTTATAAAACAATCCCTAAACTGGAGACACACTCTCCCCTCTGCACACAAAGCCCCTTGTGAGAGTGAGATCACACATGGTATACACAGGCATATATGAAGATGTAGCTAAAGGGTGCTTCATGCTTTGTGCCCTGGGAATCTTGACATCCTGGTCACAGAGTTCCCACCACATTTAATTTAGGGAGTGGCATTCCTGATGGGTTCAGCTGGCATGGGTAGGCTGTCTCAGCCCATCTGTCAGACTCCTTCTGGGATGAATTGCTCCTCGTTGTACTCATCTATTGCTACCATTGGCTGTGATTGGGAATATATCTCTGTTGGCCTTGGCAGATCTCTCACTGGCCACCTGGGTGCTCTACTGTCTGAACAGTCATTCACCAAATCAGGAAGGGGCGGCAGACAAAGTACCAGGCTTGGAGTCAGGAAGACTCATCTTCCTGAGGTCAAATCTGGCCTCAGATACTTCTTAGCTGTGTGACCCCAGGCAAGTCACTTAACTCTGTTTGCCTCAGTTTCCTCATTTGTAAAATGAGCTGGAGAAAGAAATGGCAAACCATTCTAGCATGTTTACCAAGAAAACCCCAAGAAAAGTTGGACATGACTGAAAAATGACTGAACAAGCTCAAAAAAGAAGAAACATAACAGAAACAGAGGTACCATGCACCCAAGAACACATGGTAGCAAGGTGAGCACTCCTTCACCCAGCAACGTGCAGCCATCTTTCCTCACTTGAATGTCAGCAGGGAAGGGAGCTGGAGATTGTCTGCTTGAACCTTATGCATATATGAAATTCAGTTCCGGCTCAGCCTCACCTGCACCATACGTCTTTCCAGCTCTTCAGCCAACCAGGAGATTTTTCATCACTCCATACTACCAGGCCTTAAGGCCTTCCTGATCTCCATGTGTTGGATTAAAACTAAGCAAGGAATGTTGCTCAAGATCTAAAGTGCATGAAAACACTTCTCTTTCACACATTCTCATTTCACACATTCAGCCATTCCTCCCTGAGCTTCCCTATGTTCTCCTGGTATGCCAACTGAGCATATCCAGATAGAGGGAAGGGCCCAAGGGGTGCTATATTCCTCCCCTAAACTGAAACATTTGCTGTCCTCAGCAAATCTCTAGAGTGTTTTTTTGAACTCACTGTCCATATTCCCATCTAGACAGTTCTCTGGGTCCCTTGAGAAACTTAAGCATTGTTCTTTCACTTGCTTTCCCAGTGCTACTACATTGCACAGTCTCAAAACTCTTATAGAGTTGCCTCTTGCAGAGATAGCTAGTAACCAAGTGGAGAGAGCACCGGGTCTGGAATCAGGAAGGTCTGAATTCAAATCCAGCCTTACATACCTACTAGCTTTTGACCCCTCTACTTGCCTCAGTTTCCTCAATTGTACAATTAAGGTAATAATAGCAGCTGTCTTGTAGAATTATTGGGAGGATCAAATGAGATATTGGTAAAAAAGAAGTGCTTAGCAGAAAGTAGGAGCTATAGAAATATTTGTTCCATTCTATTATTTCAAAGCTATCAATATGGCACAGATCTTATCCAGTCCCATATGGCCACCCAGAAATCACATTTATGCAGATTCAGCAAATAAAGAACATTTGGTAAAATTCATCAGAGGTTATTGCTTGCTTAGTACTTAACAATCGACTCTTTTGGAGCTTGCAGCAGCCTCCCCCAACCCAAAGGCACTAATGAAAAGAAAAAGGTAAAGAAGTTTCCCATCTCAAAGGGAAAGCTGATCCTCACAGAGTATCCCAGAACACATGGGAGTCTCCCCAGAGAGATATGGGAACTGGGGTTGAGTAGAAGTCAGCCCTTTTCCCTCAGGCGAGAAACCAAACTGACAAATTTCTCCATGAACCATCCAATTGGGATTCAGACAAAAGCTCAAGGTGTCTCTTTCTACACAAGATACCCTAAAGTTTCTCCAGGTTTCTCTGTGCCATAGGCAATCCATCCCCTTGGAGGTCCAAGCAAATTTCCTTTAGGTCCTGGTATCAAAAGTAGCTGACATTTTCCCCTTGGATCCTTAGTTGAGACCTCAAAGGAAGGGCCAGCAAAACACAAGCTCTAGCAGCTCCTGCCATGCTGGAAAGCCTTCAGATTTGGAGTCAACCAGGGATGATGCTTTTGATGTGTCCTAGATCTAGCCCTATTAGGTTTGGAGAGCTCCTCTCTAGCAAGTGATGAACAGTTACTTTTTAAGGTTGTCTACCAAGCTGTGGTCTATTGGAGGGGGTATCCATGGCCATGAAATCAGGTTATCTCTTGAATTATTGTAGTATCATAACTTTTATGATGAGGGCAAATAATCTGAAACAAAATAGAATGAAATATTTTTAATGGGAGTCACATTAAAGAGTTAAACCCTGCAAGGCAAAATCCTAAATGTTTACTCCTTTTAAAACACTGTTGTGGAGTCTGAGCCACGATTGCAAAAATGTCTCTTTTCTTATTGAATGTGTCAGAATCTTATGATTATCTTGCCAAGAGCCTCCTCTATAAAACAATGCAGGCGTCAAGCTTTCTGCCAAAAGTTGTAATAAGGATTCAATCAAAGGGAGGACTTCTCTACATATGTCCTGTTTTGCAAATATTGACATTAACTCTATCACTCCCAGAACAAACTATTCTATATTTTAGCATTTTTTAAGAACAATCTTGATTCATTATGGACAAAATATAATTTCCTCTTTCACCAAAGCATGTCAGAGATAGATGAACCCATGTCAGTATACTACAGATGAGGCTTTTGATCAAATTAAACATTAGGATATAAGGACCAGTATCATCCAACTAACACTGGTTAAGCCATGAGTTCTTGTATGTCATGGAATCTTTTGGCATTCAGGTAAAACCTATGAATCCCTTCTTGGGATGATATTTAGATAATTGAAAGAAATGCTAAATTCCATATAGAGGCTCGTGAAAATAAAGATTTAATTTTTTCCCCCATCCAAGTTCATAAACTCTTGGAGATCTCTTCAGGGAAGAGGCCAGAATATAATGTAGATCTCCAAGAGCAGCTCTAGGTACCTTACAGAGGCGATGGCACTGAGATGATGAAACCTCTATATAAAAAGGGAAGGGGAGGGTCTATGAGGAATCAATAAATCATCTTGATGTTTTGGATATTTGGAAACATCTGGAAATTTGACTTTAGCTTTCTCATTTTCATCTGGATACAACCACCAAGAGCCAGGAATATCATTAGCAAGTTGGTGGGGTTAAGTGAGAGTTTGCATGTGAGTGACTCATGGGCTGATTGATGAGTGTGGTGCCTGTTCCTCCAGCTACTTACTCCTTTCACATCCTTCCCTGGACTGTACTGGGGGCACTGAGCAGGAAATGCTGAACAAGAGTATCGTGAGAACCAGACAGAATGCAAGACTGGATTATAAAACTGTTTTCTCTTCACTTTTTAAAATGTACAGAGTCAGTATCACTCTACTTCCTGACCCAAACAATCCCTACTCCCATCAAGAATGGTTCTTCTATAGTGGATATCATTCATAACTTTTTGTGTGTCATTGGGGTAAAACTTATGTACTCTTTCTCAGAATGTTTTTAAATGCATAAAATACATAAGATTGCAATGAAAGCCAAAATTTAATGAAAATAAAGATACTTTCCCCAGAAAAAGACTGCCCCGACTCTAATTAAACTTAGGATTTTCTTGGAGTTTGAAAGGAATGAGAAATGAGAATGCATCTTCTCACTACCTTTATATCGGGCTAATTCCTCTCCTGTGTATCAAGATCCATAAACCTATGTCTTCACGTGTTTAGTCCCTCTAGGTTTTTTAGTGGATTTGAAATTAGAAGATCTGGGTTTGAACTCCAGTTTTTCTCTCTAAACCTCAGTTTCCTTTCTTGTAAATTCAGACAGTTGGACTAGATGACCTCTAAGATTGCTTCCAAATCTAAATCCTAAGATGTTGCTGCAGGGGATAAAGTTCTTGATTTGAAATTGGGAATACTTACATTAGAATCTTGTCCCAGACTCTGACAGTATGTATGAGCCCTGTGATCTTAAGCATGTCACTTAACAATTCTATGCCTCATTTTCTCATCTGAAAAACTGGGATTAATAATAGCATGTACCTTACAAGGTTTTGAAGAGCAAATAAATAATATATGTAAATTACTTTGTAAACCTTAAAACACATTAGAGTATAAATGTCAGCTACTGTAATTATTGTTTTTGTTGTGTTGTTGTTGAGCATCCTGAAGAGATAGAGAAGTCCATTTCAAAAGCTTCCATGGCTGTAATGAAGAGTGGGAAGTCTTCTGAACAGTCAACCACAACCAAACTCATGCATGAAATAGAAGACTGGTTGTATAGTTCCTTTTTGAATTAGCTCAGATGATGGGTCTCAATGTTCATCTTAGACTATATTAGTCAGTCAGTCAATAAGCATTTATTAAATCCTTACTTTGTGCCAGGCACTGAGCTGAGTAGAAAGAATGATAGTTCCTTCCCTCAAGGAGCTTACACATAAAAGGAAACTGAAAAAAGGGGAAGGGAATGAACTGGACCAGAATTTTGTTACAGAAAGTCTGGATCCCAGCTTGGAGAGGAATGAGAAATATATCCTCTTAAGTGTCCTCCCTAAGTGAAGTCTCTTCAAAGAACCAGCTAATCAGCAGGAAAGACTGGGGAAGGAAAAAGGGGAGTAGGGAGGGCTGGAGAGGAAGAATATTTCCTTGTGAATTCTAAGGTTAGAGGGAAGTTTCAGGATGAAACTCTGGGGCATAGTATAGGAAGTTGGAAATATAGCCTAGAGAGGAATAAGAACCTGAAGAGGAATTTGAGTATATATTATACTATTACAGCCCAAGGATTAAGGTCATTCTAATCTCATATGCCCTAGCACCCAGGATTGTGCATAGAATAATAATTTGCCTGTCTGTAAAACTTTGTTTTACAATGTGCTTTCTTCACAATAACTCTGTGAGGTTGGTAGTATAATTATTTTCATCATTACTATTTTATAGATGAGAAAACTGGAATAAAGTGGCTTTCCAATGGTCCCACAGATAATAAATGTCAGCCAGGATTCCCGCCCTCAGGTCTTATAAGACCTAGCCCAGCGCTCTTTCCCCCATACCATACACAAAGTTCATAGTGGGTGCTTAATGAATGTCTGTTGAATTAGATTGGGTTGATATGATCCAGCTCCAGAGAATAATCTCTGGTCTTCAATGTGCATGATTTAAAAGTTTGTTTTTGTGTTTTCCTGATTTGCTTTTAATGGTTGAGCTGACCAATTCATAATCTTCTCTAGGAAATTTTTTAGGGGAAACAGAGCATGCTTTTTTTGAAATGACTTATTTTGAAAGTACATTTTTCCTTAGTAATTCAGCATCTCATTCCATTCAGACAGCAAGTTTAACTTAGAATAACTGAGCAGTTAAGTTTCTTGTTAGCCGAGCATTGGTTTACATACACTAAGACTCCCTGGCATGTTTTCCTTCAAAGCTGCTGCTAATTAAAAAAAGGCTGCTGTTTGGGTGTGTGTCTATTGAGGATCTCATTTAAAATGCTCCTGAGTTTTCAAAGTCCTGAAATTCGAGGTAAGTTACCTCAATAAAGAGTATTGAAGTGGAAAAACCCTATCGCAGAGTTTTAAATACAAATTTAACTTTTTTGCAATTTAGAGTTCAACTTTTCACAGAGTTCATAGAGCTAGTGCAGGGAAAGATCTCAGAGGCCATTCACCCCAACTCCCTGGTTTTGCAGATGGGGAAACTGACACCTAGGGAGAATGTCACCTTGCCAAAGTAACAAGGGAGAATGTGTTAATGTCTTGAAGAGGATTTGGGACCAATAACATGCTTCAAAGCAAGTCAGTGAAAAACTTTGGTTAAACAACAGTAAAGTCAATTTTAAGGCTTCCAGGCCCTGTCCTTACACAAGTGAATGTCTGAATCATCCAGGATGAAGAGATCTGTCTTCTCCTCTTCACTTCCTCCTCTTGGAGGTGTGGGACTTCTGGCAACAAAGAAAAAAGTCAGCTATGGAGAAAGAGCTCAGCTCTCTAGAAAGGGAATCATTCTTTGAATTTCTCTCTCCTTCTACAGTACCCATTGACCTTGGTATCTTTTTTTTTTTTTTTTAATTTTCAATTTATTATTTATTTATTTTAAGTCTTTTCTTTTTAAATTCTGAGTTCCAAATTCTCTCCCAACCCTTCTCCTACCTACTGAGGCAAACAGTATGTTATCAATTATACATGTGAAATCATGCAGAACATATTTCCATATTAAACCAGATTTTTTTTTAAAGCAAGAAAAACAAATAAAGTGAGAAAATGATACTTCAATTTGCACTCAGAGTTTACCAGTTCTCTCTCCTGGGGTGAATAGCACTTTTTCATGATGAATCCTTTGAAATTATCTTGCATGTTTGTGTTGATCCAAGCAGTCAATTCTTTCACAGTTGATTATGATCACAACCTTGTTGTTACTGTGCACAATTATCTCCTGGTTCTTTTCACTTCACTTTGCATCAGTTCATCTAGGTCTTGCAAAGTATTTGAAACCACTGCTCCTCCTTTCCATAGCAAAGAAGTACTTCAGCATAATCCTGTGCCACAATTTGTTCAGCCGTTCCCTAATTGATGAGTATGCCCTTGATTTCTAATTTTTGAGCTTCTATAAATATATTTGAACAAAAATTCATTTTCCTTTTTCTTTGGTCTCTTTGGGATACAGGTCTAGTAGTGGTATTTCTGGGTCAAAGAGTATGCACAGTTTTATAGCCCTAGTTCCAAATTGTCCTCTCGAACGACTGAGCCAGTTCACTCACTGCTCCACCAGCAATTCATTCATGTACCTCATTGCCTCATCCTCTCCAGCATTTGTCACTTCTGATAGGTTTGTCACTTCCGATAGGTATGGCATCCCAGATTTGTTTTAATTTGCCTTTCTTTAATCAATAGTGACTTAGAGAATTTTTTTTCATATGGTTACAGATAGCTTTGATTTCTTCTAAAAACTGCCTGTTTATATCCTTTGACCATTTATCAGTTGGGGAATGGCTCTTATTTTTATAAATTTGATTCAGTTCTATACTCAGTATACATTTGAGAAATGAGGCTTTGTTAGAAAAACTTGCTGTAAAAATGTTTTATATTACTTCATTGTCTATGGTGCCTTTTAGCAAAATGCCTTTTAATTAGGTCTGTTTTTGTTTTTGTTTTATCTGAGGTGTTTGCTGCCCCTGCCTTTACTGAAGAACATTAGATTCTGCTCTAGTCTTTTATTGGATTCTGTTCTCTGATGCTGTCTGCTCCCATTTTATGAGTGCGCTTATCTCATTCACATTCACAGTTATGATTACTAACTCTGAATTTTCCTTCATCTCATTTCCTTCTGTTTCTTCCTTTCTCTATCTTTTTATCCTATACTTCCTCAAAAGACTATTTTGCTTGTAATCACTGTCTTCATGCTACCTTTATTATTCCCCCCACTTTTTTTTTAATCCCTTTCCCCTACTGTTTCTCTAAGGAGTTACATTTATCGTCTTCCCATATTTAAATGTAAATGGTTTAACTCCATTAAATCCCTTATGATTATTCTTTCATGTTTACCATTTTATGCTTCTCTTGGGTCTTCAAAATTTTCTATTCAGCTCTGGTCATTTTATCAGGAATGCTTGAAAGTCCTTTATTTCATTAAATATCCATTTTTCTCTGGTTATTCTTGTTTCTAATAATAGCTCCTTTACCTTCTAGAATATCGTATTTCAAGCCTTCCACTCCTTTAACATGGAAATCATTAAATCTTTTGTTATCCTGACTGTGGTTCCACAACATTTGAATTGTTTCGTTCTGGCTACTTGAAGTATTTTCTCTTTGACCTGGGAGCTCTGGAATTTGGCTATAATATTCCTGGGAGTTTTCATTTTGGAATTTCGTCTAGGAAGTGATCAGTAGATTCTTTCAATTTCTGTTTTACCCTATAGTGCTAGGATATCAAGGCAATTTTTCTTGATAATTTTTTGAAATGTGATGTCTAGGCTTTTTCTTTGATTATGACTTTTAGGATGTCTCTAATAATTCTTAAATTATCTCTCCTCAATCTATTTCCAGGTCAGTTTTTTTTTTTTGATGAAGGAGTTCACATTTTCTCCTATTTTTTTCATTCTTTTGATTTTGTTGTGGGTCATTAGCTTCCACTTGTCCAATTCTAATTTTCAAGGAATTGTTTTCTTATTGAGTTCTGTACCTCTTTTTATCACTTGGCAAATTCTGTTTCTTAAGGTTCTTTGCTTCAGTGAATTTGTGTGACTCTTTTAACATTTGGCCAATTCTGACTTTTGAGATGTTAATTTCTTCAGTATTTTTTTTGTGCCTCATCTGCCAAGCTGCTAATTTTCTTTTCATACTTTTGTTGCATCACTCTCCCCCCCCACCCCAATTTTTCCTCCACCTCTCTTATCTCTTTCTTTAACTCTTCCAAGATTTCTTGTTGGGCTTGGGTCCAAATAAATCTTTGAAGATTTTTTTGTTAATGTTTTCACATTGTTAGCTTCTCAATTTATGTCTTGGTCTTTCCTGCTACTGTAGTAGCTTTTTATGACAAAATTATTTTTCTGTTGTTTGTTCATTTCTCCAATCTACTTCTTGACTTTGAATTTTATATTCATGTTGGACTTTGCTCACTGGAAGTGGGGATTCACTATGTCAAGTTGCAGGCTTTTTTTCATGCTGCTTTTTTTTTTCACAGATAATTCTGGGGATCTATAAGTTTTTGGTGCTTCCAAGGTAGTGTGATCCTGGGAAAGGTTTGGTCATTGTTCTCTTCATCTATGCTCTGGTCTTTACCCAGGGAGAACCCTGGTCTCCTATAGCCACAAACTCTAGCTCTGCTTTGGAATTGTGACCAGGGCCCTTGCTCCCTTGTGACTGACCCCCAGCACTCCTCTCCATCTTAGAACTGCAACTCACAACTGCGTAAGGGAAATGGAGTTGCCAATCAACTCCAGCTGAATCCAGTGCCAACAAAGGGTTCCCTGTAATCTCTTTCTGACCAGTTGTCTAACATCTTTAGTGTCTCTGGACTGAGAGCTGTCAAAGCTGCTGCTATCACCATTACCACTATTGCTGCTGAAGTGTATGTAGGCACCAGACAGGTTTCCACCATGGTATCACAGACTCCTTTTGCTGATCTCCTAAGTCTTAGGTTAGAAAAATGTCTCACCTGATCTTTTATTGACTGTGCTCCAAAATTCCATTTGAGGTGTTATTTTAAAATTTCTTGGAAGGAAATGCTAGGAAAGTTCAGCTGGGTTGCCTCTAATCCTCTATATTTGGCTCTGATGTCTTGTAGCAGAACTTTTGCCTACTTAAAGGAAATAGTGCACTAACTAGGAAAAAAGCCCAGTTATTTGAGGTGAGTGACAACTCTGAGGAATATTAGTTCTGTGAATCAAAGGAGAGAACTAACTCTGGCTATTGAGCAATGGAAAGGAAAGGAAAGAGGAGCCAACTGAGTGAACTACCCAATAGATATGTTGTATTTAAGAGGAATGGTATAAACATATCATGAGAAGGAAAAGGATTATTTTTTATTATTATTTCCTAGGCTATGTATGTGCCCTACATGGGTACTTCTCTGCTAGTATACTTCATATATGTATCCATTATTCTCATCAATACTATGAGTAGCTGTGGGAGAGTGTATCTAAGGTTTATGGGGGAAATGTTGAGTTACTATTGTTTTTAATTTTCCATCTCAGCAACTGCCTTTATTTTGAGCTAATTGTGTCAGCTGACTGATTATTAAAGATAAGTCACTTGTGGGGGCTTATGGGCTTTAGTTTTAGGATCAACTCACCTATGGAGTAATGAACCTAGTCATAGTCATTACCCTGGAGACTTAACCTGTGAGTGTGAACTGATGGGGTAGAAGGGGATGTCTAGTAGTGGACACTATATACAGATGAAGAAAGGAGGTTCAGTGACATACCCATAATTATGTGTCCTGAGAGTCTAACCCAGATTTTCTTATTTCAAGTTCACACCTGTTAACTCTATTTTTTCAATATTCTTTTTGTTGACCCAAGTAGTTTGGTAACCTTGGTAAGAGAATTCATTTTGACACTCTTGTTTTATTATAGAGCCTTACATGTTGTGGGCACTTAGTAATGTTTGTTGAATGTAATTAAATGGAATTCATTGCATGGATTTGGGAGGGAGGTAAAAATCTTGTCCCTTTCTATTATTAGTTTATTTATTGAGGTTGTGAATCAGTATGCTTATTCAGATAGCCATTGCTAGAATAAGGTCTATACAGAGGCATTAGCAGCAATATTGAGGGATATCAAAAGTTGGGGTGTAGATAGAGAGAAATAAAAGAGAGAGAGAGAGAGAGAGAGAGAGAGAGAGAGAGAGAGAGAGAGATCTCTGAGTCCATTTGGAAGACTGGACCAGAAAAGAGAAAACAGCTCAGGGAAGTTGAATAGAATGAAAACTGAGTCAAAATATCACCAGTATTGATCACTTTATAGTTTAGACTCATATATAGTTGCAAGGTCCTTGTGCTTTCCTACTCATTTAATAAGTGTACTTTGTTGACTAGATAAGGAGAGACAAAAAAATTTGGACATAGAATCATAGAGATAATTTACTAAACATTTAATTTTACAGATGAGGAAACTGAATCCAAAAAATGTTCATTGATTTATTTAAGGTAAGAAATGAAATGTGAATCCAGTCCTCCTGATTTCAAGTCTTGTGTCCTTTCCCTTACTCAGAGGGAAATTCAGGGGTATTGAGGGAAACAAAAGGTCAGCATCACAGTTCAATTTTTACTTTATATTTTGATTATTTGTGCATATATCACATCTGAGAAAGAGAAATAGAGAGAGGAGGGTAGTAAGGGTGAGAGGAAGAGAGCTTGTGTATTAATACTTACTATATAGCAAGTATGGGGCAGCTAGGTAGCACAGTGGATGGAGAGTGCTGGACCTGGAGTCAAGATCTGAATTCAAATCTATCCTCAGACACTTATTAGCTGTGTGACCCCTAGGTAAGTCATTTAACCCTGTTTGCTTCAGTTTCCTTATCTGTAAAATGATCTAGAAAAGGAAATGGCAAACCACTCCAGCATCTTTGCCAAGAAAGTCTCCAAAAGGGTCATGAAGAGTTGGACACAACTGAAAACCATTAAACAACAAATATGACAAGTATTATATTAAGCCCTGGAGATATAAATCACAAAGACACAAAACAGCTCCTACCCTCAAGGAGCTTACATTCTAATAGAAGAAGACAACCCATAAGGACAGCTGGGAAGTTGGGGGGGGGGGTGGTTCATGGAGAGGAGACTTACATACTGCAGAATGGAGTGGTGTCAGGGGCTGGGGAAATTGTGCAGAGGCCTGTGGCCCACCAGGTAAGGCAAAGCTCATGTATCAAAGCAAAGGGACCCAGGGCAGAGTTCAAGTAAGCTGTGGAGGAGGGACTGATAAGGGACACTGAGGCCTGGGCCCAGACAGGTAAGGCAAAAGCTCAACTATCAGAGCCAAGGGAGCCAGGTTAGGTGCATAGATTAATAGTACATGACAGTTTGTCATCATTATGACTCCCATCTATTTGACATTTGAGATTTTTCAAAACACCTTTATCACAATAACCCTGTAATGCTGGTAAGCTATTCCAGTGAGATGTGGTGTATGTACTTAGGTTTGACTCTTACCATTGATATCTCTGAGCTACATGACCATTAGAAGAAATGACTGTTGAAAGTATACAAATCTTGTATCTCTGAGTAGACTATAAGCAACTTGAGGAACAGGATTATGTAATTTGTCCAGTTCTTTAGGATTTGTTTTATATCTGGTCAGTGGAATCTACTGAGATTTAATTGTAAATATGAAGTCAACTGCACTGAATTCTAGTCAAATGAGCCAAGTGCAAGCAGTGGACTGGCCTTCATACTGCACCTACATAGATCTCAAAGGCTCCGCTTGAATGACCATGGAATTCAGAAACCCTGTCACATGTACATAGTGTTCACACAGTCCGGATCCTAATAATGTCTGTATATCTAGGAAATGAGGTAAGTGGCTGGTACACTGTCATTATTGATGATGACAGGAGAGTTTGAAATTCCCATACTCCAATAGCCCTGAGTTTCAGCCCTTGCCTCTGTCCTGCCTTCATCCGAATCAGGGATGAGTGGGCCACATTTACTCTTACTTCACACACCTAGAACATCTAGGGAGTGAAATGATGGACTATGAAATGGACGGATTCACTTTAAACCTCTGCTTTCAGACAACTTTAAAGAGAGAAAATCAGAAAACAGGACAAAATTAATTCAAGGAGTTCTCTCCCTAACTCCCAGTCCTTTAAGACCAGCTCCAGTTCCACCCCTTCCATAACATCCTCTGGGATTTTTCCAGGCCACTGTCATTACTTCTTCCTCTCAACTCCTGTAGCACATTTTGTAATTATCATCTACCATATGTGTGACTGGAGTATGAGACCCTCTGAGGGCCAGCTTTATACTCCATCACTTAGCACAGAACCCTGAACATAGAGAGTAGATACATGAGAAGTGACATTATATAGTGCAGAAAAATCTAGGAATTTGAAATCAGAAGAGCCCTGGTTGGATTTCTGCTGTTTCCTAGCTATGTTGACCGTGAACAAACCTTAATTTCCTCCTCTGTAAGATGGTAAAAATAATCTCCTGTACCTACCTCATAGGCTGCTGTGAAAATCAAATGAAATAAAGGATGCAGAATGCTCTGTAATGTGTATGCATCAATACAAAAGGCAATTAATATTATACACTTGTTAATGATGATGAGGAAAGCATCATGGTAATTTTCAAGTAGTGTCTGCTTAACCAACTCTTTCTTGGTATTTTGAAGCCAGAGAAACAGACCAATGCAGACTACTACTGTTAGTCACAGATGTCCTTATGATTAAATGAATGCAGCCTAATTATTAATTAATTAATAAGCAAATGACTTAGGTCTGGAAAGTACTTTTGAAATCATCTAGTCCAAATCCCTCACTTTACAGACAGGGAAACTAAGGTTCTGTTGTGAGTTAAAAGTAGTGCAGTCACTTGCCCAAGTTTTCATGGTTAGTCAAGTGGCAGAGTTGGTAAACTCTCTCTCACGTGATCCAATGCTCTTTTTACTACATTGGGGGCAGGTAAGTGGATAGTATTGTTAGTTAAAACCTCTGGCTGTAAGAATCATAAGATTCATAAAGTCAGAGCTGGGACCTTAGGAGTCATCTAGTCTAGCCAATTAATTTTACAGCTGAAGAAACTGAGGCCCAGAGACTGAGGGTAGTAAACCTCAGAACTGGGATTTGAGCCCAAGTCCCTCTGACTCCTGGGGCAGTGTTCTTTACACTGTAACACTTTGCCTTTTTCAAATTTGTGTGTTTAATTTTGTCTAATCAGAGACATATGAAAGGTTATACAGTATGCTTAGCTAGCAGAATAAGGTACAACTTTCCTGCAGAAAAGCTTCAGAACAGCTCTATCAGTTAAAGTCAGGAAAAGATGATAAATGATAATGTAATTGCTCATCAGACTGTGCTGACTTTAAAAGTGCTATTTTTATGATTTTTCTTATGTATTAAGACTAGAAAGACTCTTGCATAATTCAGATTGATGAAATTCTAAACTGTCACACAAAATCAAATGACCCGAAATACTTGACACATAAAATCTGAGCATTAATATGAAAGATTAGTTGCCAATTCATCCACTTTGAAGGAGAATGTTAAGATTTTTTTCAAGATACTATTTTAGTTAAGAAAAATTACTTCAAAAAAAGTAAAGCTTCACAGAAACAATTCTCAAAACATGTTTAGGATGCATCTGATATTTTGTATTAAAATTTAAACCTCACTTTAATACTGATCCAAAACTTCAACTGTATGAGATAGTAGTGGCAAACATACCAAGGCAAAGGATGGGAGTTCAAGTCATTAAATTTCCCTTGTGCCTCGCTCAATTTTCTCATTTAGAAAATGAGAGCTAAATTAGATGACCTCTGAGCTCCCTTCTCCCTCTTACCTAAATTGATCCTTTTAAGATATGTGTGTATGAAGTAAATTAATTAGTTTATGCTCTGGACATGGCAATGAGCTCAATATCAATTCTTAACACATTCCAAGTACTTTAAGGCAAACCTGTTTTGACTGACATGTTTAGAGCTCTGTCTCTTTACTGTGTCTGATAGTACGTGTCATGCTGGAACTTTGGAACTCCACAACGAGGATAAAACAGAACTACACAAAGAGTGATGTGCTCCAGTCAACACTGGAGAGCTAAATGATTTTCCTTCAGGTTTTCATTAGCATCTGACCCTCTGGGAAGAATATGATATGGAAACCAACAGTCTGGCCAAAGGCCTGAGCTTTCATTGCACAGAGAGCTCAAGCAAATTTTCATAATACTAATAACTATAGTAAATAATAAGTTATACAATCTGTCTCTGACTCTGTATCTATATCTTTCTCTGTCTATATCACTGTCTCTGTCTGTTTCTGTGTCTCTATCTCTCTTGTGGCCTCAAATGACAATCATCCAAAGAATCAGCCCAACAGCTCTTCCCTGTCAAACCAGTAATCCCAGTCCAGCTGATGGGTCCAACAGGGATTTGGAGACACCATGAGATAATGGGCAGGGAAGAACTTTGAATTTTGTAAACTGATGGCTATCTGAATGTAAAGGATAAGTGCTATCATCATCAATATTAATGGCAAAGTGAGGGGAGCAAAATTCATATTTGCTCCATTTTAAAGGAAAATAGAGCATGAAGCTTGCTCAGGGAAGGTAATATTTTTATGAATAAACTTAGCTTTTGGTTGGATGAAGCTAGTTGTTAGTTTTATTGCTCAAAAGACTAAGACTGTTGTTTAAAAAATATTCTATTTTTTCCAATTATGTATAAAAAAATTTAACATTTGTTTTTTTAAATTTTCTTTTAATTTTAAAAATTTAATTTTTAAAAATTTAATTTTAATTTTAAAATTTTTAAAATTCTCCCTCTACCCTGGTTGAGAAGGCAAGCAATTTGATATAAGTTATACATGTATAGTCATTTAAAATGTATTTCCATATTAGTCATGTTGTGAAAGAAAACATAGACCAAAAAAAGATAGACTTAAAAATGAAAGGGACCATGTCATTTCTCTGCTTAATCAGCTCAAGGGGATCCTTTTTACATCTAGGAAAAAATAAAAATTTTCAGGCATTAAAGTCCTTCACAATCTGACTTCAGTCTACTTTTTGTAGGGTCGTATTTCATTATTGTTCTTTAGGCAAACTATGGACCAGCTAAACTGGTCTTGCCATTCCTAAATATGACCTTCTACTGTCATCTTAGTGCCTTTGCACAAGATATTCCCCCATGCCTGGAATGCTCTCCCTTCTCATTTCTGCCTTCTGGCTTTCCTGGCTTTCTTCAAGTCCCAATTAAAATCCCATCTTCTATAGGAAACCTTTCTTAACCCCTCTTAATTCTAGTGCCTTCCCCTCTTAATTAATTCCTATTTATCCTGTATATAGCTTTTTCTTTCCCATATGTATTCATTTGTTTTTGTTTCTCCCATTAGATTATGAGCTCCTTGAGGGCAAGGACTATCTTTTGCCTCTTTGCATCTTTAGCACAATGCCTGGCACATAGTAGGTACTTAATACTTATTGACTGACTGACTAACTGACTTTGATAGCTATCTTCAAGTACATAAAGAGATGTCCTGTGACAGTAATTCCATTTGCTCTGCTTGGCCCAAAGAGGACAGAAATAAAAATAAGAGGTTGAAGTGGTAGAATTAAGCTTGACAGAAGGAAACATTACCTAACCAATAGAGCTGTCCAAAAGCAGAACTGGTTACTTTGGGAGGCAGTGGTTCTCTATCACTTGAGTCCTTCAGGTGAAGTCTAGACAACCTCTTGTCAGCAATGTTGTGCAGAGAACTTTTGTTCCCCAGGTATGGGTTGGAATGGTTGCTCTCCGAAGTTTCTTTCAACATAGATTTTGTGTGAATGTTGTAAGCAGACAAGGCAGATCCTATCGCAGAAGTGGGTTGGGAAAGAATATGAATTAAGTGTGTAAAGTAGAAGGTCATGTAGGAAGAACATTTGGATTTGGTGTCAAGATAACTGGGTTTCAGTCCTAATCTGTGTGACCTGGAGTAAGATACTTTGCCTTTCTGGGTCTCACTTGTCTTATTTTTAAAATAAGGATGTTAGCTAGATGATTTTTGATATCTTTCATCTTTAAATCTATGATCCTGTCATTTGGATTTGAATCATAGTTGCTTGACTTCTTACCACCTCTGTGCCCTTAGAGAAATGATTTTGTTGCAAGAAAACTCAATAGGTATCACATCCAAATAGCAGCCCTGAATGAAACAAGATTGGCAAATGAAGGTCAGCTTACTGAAGTTGGAACTGGATACACCTTTTTCTGGAGTGGGCGCAGTGAAGAGGAGCGCTATGAAGCTGGTGTGTGTTTTGCAATCAAAATTAATCTAATCAGCAAGCTGGTCTGCCTGCCAAAAGGAGTGAATGACAGGTTCATGACAACGTTATTGCCACTCACAGGAAAATGCCATGCTACCATCATTCGTGCCTATGCTCCCACCATGACAAACCCTGATGAAGTCAAAGAAAACTTTTATGAAGACCTATCACCTTTATTGTCAGTGTGCCAAAAGAGGACAAGCTTATAATTCTGGGTGACTTTAATGCTAGAGTAGGCTCAGACTATCAGACTTGGCAGGGAGTCCTAGGGAGGAATGGAGTTGGAAACAGCAACAGCAATGGTCACTTACTGCTGAAGACTTGTGCATCACATGACCTTTTCATCACCAACACTGTTTTCCATTTACCTAAATGCAATAAAACTTCATGGATGCATCCTTGCAGCAAACATTGCCATCTAGTAGACTATGTGATTATGAGGAGAAGAGAGAGACAAGATGTGAGTGTGACAAAGGCAATGTGTGGTGCAGAGTGCTGGACTGATCATAGACTTATCCTTTCCAAGCTAAATGTTCACATTCATCAAAAGTACCGCCCCCAAGGCAAAATGACTACCAGAAGAATTAAGGTCAACAAAATAGAGCTCTTCTCTGAGCCTGAACAGTTTGTTGATGATTTGGAGGAAAAGTTGAGCCAACACATAGTTGGCAACAGTGGAGCAGAAAAGGAGTAGGTAGCTTTCAGAGACTTGGTGTACAAGCACTGCATTTGCTCATCTGGGTCAGAACACTTGCAAACACCAAGACTGCTTTGATGAAAATGATGGAGAAATTCAGAAGCTGCTAAATGAAAAATGAGAACACCATAGGATTTACCAGCAGGATAGTTCATCCACCTCTAAGAAGGCAGTATTTAATTCTATCAAAAGCAAAGTACAAATAAAGCTTAGAGAGATGCAAGATTCCTGGCTCAGTAAGAAGACAAATGAAATTCAGTTTTATGCTGACACTAACAATTCAAAGCGCTTTTATAATTCCCTGAAAGCTCTTTATGGACCAAAAATTTATGGTGCATCACAACTACTCAGTGCCGATGGAGCCACATCGACTAGTGATAAGGACATGATCCTGGAGAGATAGATTGAACATTTCCATAGTGTTCTCAACAGACCATCATCAATCAGTGCTGAGGACATTCACTGTTTACCTCAAGTTGAAGTCAATCCCTCCTTAGCTTAACTTCTAACTGAAGAAGAGGTTTTAAGGGCCATTAGGCTCCTTTCATGTGGCAAAGCACCTGGTGCTGAGTCTTTTGCAGCTGAGTTTATAAGGTAGGGGAACCACTGCTCATACAAAAACTGACTGAAATTTTCCAGGTTATATGGCAAGAGGAAGTTCTCCCCCAGGAGTTCAAGAATGCCTCCATTGTCCATCTCTATAAGGGTAAAGGGAATTGATTATCCTGTGACAATTACAAGGGGAATCTCTCTTAGTCATTGCTGGTAAAATTCTTACTAGAGTCCTCCTTAATAGGCCGAACCTTCACCTGGAAGATGTTCGTCTACCTGAGAGCCAGTGTGGCTTCAGAAAGGGCCAAGGAACAGTCTATATGGGGTTTGCTGCCTGACAATTCCAGAAATGCCAGGAGCAGAACAGAGGTCTGTATACAACGTTTGTGGATCTGACCAAGGCCTTTGACACTATTACTCATGAGGGTTTATGGAAAATTATGTCAAAATTTGGTTGCCCAGAGAAATTCATCAATATTGTATGTCAATTTCATGATATCATGTTTGTCTGGGTTCTGGACAAAGCTCTCATGCCTTCCCAGTCACCAATGGAGTGAAACAGGGCTGTGTGCTTGCTCCCATGCATTTTAACATGATGTTTTCAGCTGCTGACAAATGCGTTCAATGAGGATGAATGTGGCATCAAGGTCAACTACCACACTGATGGCAAGTTCTTCAATTTGAAAAGGTTACAAGCCAAGACCAAAGAGGAGGGAGTGTTGGTGCATGATTTTCTGTTTGCAGATGATTGTGCACTCAATGTAGCCTTTGAAGCTGAGATGTAACAAAATATGGATCAATTCTCTGCTGCCTGTGCTAATTTTGGCCTAATAATTAACACCAAAAAAACATAGGTGCTCCATCAGCCACTACCACACCATCCATATGTAGATTCATCAGTTACAACAAATGGAGAAGTTTTGAAAGCTGTGGATAAGTTCACTTACCTTGGCAGTGTACTTTCCAGGGATGTACGCTTTGACAATGAGATTGATGCACACATTGCCAGAGCTAGCTCAGTATTTGGGAGGCTCCAAAGAAAAGTTTGGGAGAGAAGAGGTGTTAGACTCACTGCCAGATGGAAAGTCTACAGAGCCATTGTGCTGACCTCGTTATATGCTTGTGAAACATGGACAGTCTACCAGCGCCTTGCCAAGAAACTGAATCACTTCCATTTGAACTGTCTTAAGAATATTCTGAGGATCACCTGACAGGATGAGGTAGTAGACACTGAAGTCCTTGCTTGAGGTGAACTGCCAAGTATTTAACTATGGTTCAGAGAGTGCAACTCTGATGGGCTGGCCACATAGTTCCAATGCAAAATGTATGCTTGCCAAAAAGACTATTTTATGGAGAACTCACATGGGACAGGTGATCCCATGGTAGCCAGAAGAAGTGATACAAGGACACTCTCAAGGTCTCTCTCAAGAACTTTGGATTTGACTGTGCAACATGGGAGACACTGACACAGGACCACTCAGCTTGGTGTACCCATATCAGAAAGTTGCTATGCTCTATGAACAAAGCAAAATTGAGACATCACAAAGTAAAAGTAGGATGTGCAAATTTGGGGTATCCACCCCAAATATTCACACGGACTATCTGTGCCCAACCAGTGGTAGAGCTCATATTGGTCTTATCAGCCACAGTTGGACACATTGAAATTTCACTTTATCATGGTGATGTCATTTTGGTCCTCTTCAAAGACGAAGGAGAGCAACCATAAAATGAGGGAAGAAGGGCAGGTGATTCCAGTTGTCATATAGATCTAAATACTATGCTTATGTGATTGTAGAATAATGAAGTTTATTTGGGGCTCTTCCTCTATCTCCCTTTCCAGATCCATTTCCTATCCTTCCTCTCTCTCCCACATCCCCAGGCTTGTAGTACCTTCAGGACTAAGGCAGGTCTTAGCTTAAGGTAGAGGAGAAGGCTAGAGAAGGCTATCTTCAGACTATTTCACCTATTTACTACAATCACCTAAACTTTTTGACCATGGTATACATCTTTGTATTCCACAGCAAGAAATCACATTCAAAGTGAAAATACCACTGGGAGAGAATTGTATGATCATGTAGTTAGCTGTTCCATGGAGGTATTACATGGTTTTACAACTTGGTAGCATATGTGAGCTCATGTTTCTTAGGTACACCTGTGTATCCACTGCCTTTGGGTTTTATTGAAGACTTTCGTCTTTGTTAACAAGGGGTGGGAATACCTACTTTATGTGCGATTTATCTCCTTGTGGGAAAGGGTTCCAGTAATGGATTCTCTGTCCCTAGAAGAGTTCAGAACTACTCAAGATGTTGTTGATGGTATTCCTGCATTGAGAAGGAGGCAGAACTAGAAATGGAAGTCAGAATAACCTGGGTTTTCTTCTAGGACACCAAAATTTAGAGGGTGAAAAAATTTAAGCCATACACTTCTTCCGTAGTATAGAAGCCATTATACTGAACAATCCTCCCTCCTGCTAAACTGAATTTGTTTTAATTTGCTTCCTATATTATTTTTGAATTGTGAATTACAGTTGTTGATGCTTTCTCCAAGTCTCAAATCCCCAGTTACAGCTCTGAGTAGATGATTTTTGAGGTCGCTTCTTAACCTTGAGATTCTGAGATACTATGATTGTGAAACAACATGGTATGGGAGGAAAGTGCTGACTTCATAGCCAGAAGACCTTGGTTAAAATATTGTCTTTTATGCTGCATGACCTTAGTTAAGTCACTTAACCTCTCCGGTCCTCAGTTTCCTTATATGTAAAATGAAGGGGTTAGAGAAGGTAGTCTCTGAGGACCTTTCAGCTATGATCCTGTAAGCATATGACTGTATAAGATTTTCATTCACCCAAATGAATGATACATATTGGAACAGGAGGATCCTGTTGTAAGGGTTGAGTGCAAGGGAGGAGGAAACAAAAAGAAGGGGAAAAGATTCAAAAGGGAGGATATGAAGGATCAACAGAAATGTTAGGGGCTTCTACTCACTATAGCAATATTTGAGCCTTGTCCTTTTCTTCCTGATCTCTTTATTTTTTTCAAAATATATTCCAGATCCCATTCTCTCAGGGCACTCAGCTGAAGTATTAATGGGTCAATGTGTTATACATCCTAGATAACACAAGTGCTTTTTAAATAAGGATGTTCCTGGCCTTAACATTTTTATCAATTTTTTTTTTAAATTCTGAAATTAATGAACACCAAATAAAACAAGCATTTTCATATACATAGCAGGAAAAGTTCTCTCTATTAAAGTTTTCTTTTAAGTATATAATAAATTCACCATGTAACTTTGTACTCCGATTCTCTTTGCAGTTAAAAAAACACTGATGACATTTTCTTCTGATAACCCTATCCCTAACACTCCCACCCTCACTCAACCTGACTCCATCCAAAATTGGGGAGGGGGAAGGGAGTGGAGAAAGAGAGCATTTTTAAGAAGTATGCAGCCGAGCAAAACAAATTCCCACACTTTCTGTGCAGGAAAATGTATCTTATTCTCCAACTTGGGTTTATGGCTTCTCTGTCAGGAGAATTTCAGGCATCATGTGCAAAGGAATACTTGCATGTTTGAATGCAGCTTGGTGTAGTGGTAAAGAGCCAGCCTCAGCATCAGGAAGACCTGGGGTGAAACTCTGCCTTGGCCTCTTATTGGCTGAGTGAAGCTGGGCAAGACTTAACCTCCCAGAGCCCCTGGGCAAATGCTCTAAGATTATAAATTGTAGAATAGTTGTATATATGCTTGTTTTTTAATAGCTTGCATTCAGATAAGCACTTTACAAATACTAACTCATTTTATCCTCACAGCAACATTGTGAGGTAGATGCTGTTATTTATTATCACTCCCGTTTTACAGATGAGGAAATTGAGGCAGGCAGAGGTTAAGTGATTTACCCAGGGTCACACAGCTAGTAAGTATAGGAGGATGGATTTGAACTGGGAACTCCCTTACTCCAGACTTAGCACTCTTCTCACTGTGCCAACTAATTTCCTCTTATTTCCTCATAGGGGAGTTCTATATACCAATGAAATCACAAGTCTGCCTCCCCCCACCCCCCATGACTATATAGAGAAAAGCATTAAGGCCATAGATTTATGAGTAACACAAATAGAATATTATTTTTATGTATAAATACATTGGGAGAAACTGGATCACAAGATTTAGCGGGTTCTATAGACCTCAGTGCTGGACTGTCGATCCCCATCTCTGGAGAACCAGTTTTATTGACAGAGACAACCATCAGGTAACGAATTGTTTTGGACTCAGAAAGCTTAGTTAAATAGTCTGAGGCACAGAGGGATTCTGAATTGTATCAGAGTAGAGAGCACCCAGATGGTTCATTCTTGTGTGATATCTGTGTGTTATGTGATGCTTTCTGCCTATCCATTCTATGTCAAGCCGGGGAAACCTTATGGTTATAGGGGACATTCAGCCTGAACCTGAGTGTGTCTGGAAAAGATTCCCTGGTCCCCCCCAGTGCAGCAGCCGTGACTCTTGGCTAGTGAAAACCAGGCAAGCTGACACCCCAGGGCAACCTCCTTCTTTCTCTTCCCCCCAACCCCACCCCCCCTTGCATGGGAAGGGGAGGCCAGGACGGTGACTCCTAACACATCTGTCTTGCTTTAAGCCTGCACATCTGGAATCCAGCATTGGGATGGGGCTGCTCTCCAGGGCCAGCAGAACAGCTCAGGTCGGCTGCAGTGGGAATCCCAGTGTCAGTACCAACTTCGCCATCTTCAGGACGGAGCCAGAATTACGGCGCTACTACCACCAAGGCTGGAGGGTCATTGGATATCTACGAGGTAAAGATGCCTGCTTTCCCAGGGCTATCACAAACTGGTGCCTGCTGGGTTCTGCCCCTCAAGTCACCTCATGCCCTAAAAATTCCTATTAAAACCTCACTACTGTATATGATACAAAGCCAGACTATCAGTGACACAGGCCCTGACTATGGGCTCAGCACTTTGAATTCAGGTCAGACTTTCCTGAGGCCCCCGGGGCTTCAGAGTTTAGAAGGCTGGAAGAGAGCCTCTATTACAGGCTCTATTATTTTGGTATCAGGAATCCTTTTGGCAGAAATATCAAAGCCCATGAACTTTTTCTTAAAGTTTTTAAGTGCATAAAACAAAATACTTGGGATTGCAAAGGCAATAAATTATATTTACATCATTATCAATATATGTATATATTTTAAATTTCAGGATTTAAGAAGCCCTATTCTGCTATTTGGCCCTCATGTTCTCATATGAGGAGAGGCAAACAGAAACCTGATGAGCCCTGCCTGGGAACATGCCCTCAGTAGAGTAGTGTCCTGAGGGCATGTTCCTAGGCACTTTCATGTAGGCCCCAGAGCTGGAAGGTTCCAAATGATGTGGTCTACTCCCTTCATTTTACAGGTGGGGAAACTCAGGCCCAGCAATCTGCCTAAGGTCACGTGATTGGTTAGGAAGATCTTGGACTCGAATTTTTGTCTCTAGAGAGATTTCCCCATCCAGGGCTTATTTCACTATGTCCTGTCCCACCTTGCCTTAAAATCTGGTTTTTGTAGCCAGTTGTACATTTCAACCTTTCAAGTGGGCCACCAATCCCTAAAGCCTTAGAGGACCCTATGCCTTACTTTTTTGTTCCCAAATACGCAATGTGGTCTTCTGTCTGTGCCCTAGGACATTGCATCAGCAGCAGCAGCTGCAGAGAATAGCCCATGAGTATCGGGCTAAGGTTCTCTCTTGTGGGACATTCAGGAGGAAGAGCTGTGTGTGACTGGGATGTCAGGGATCTGAGTAGCCATGTGCAAAAAAATGATATATGACATTCTGCATGTGTCACACACACCTTCCTCCTTCCCCCTTCCAAGCTGAAGGAAGGTGAGGGGAGAGAAGACATTACCTTTGAGTTGCTTCCTGATGCAAAGGCATACTAAATTATTCTACAGCAGGCTAGGACACACAGCCTAATTTCAGTAACTCAGAGGATTGTAGATCAGGAAAGCAATCCTGCAGGTCATCTAGCCCAACCCCTTCATTTTACAGATGAGGAAACTGATATTTGAGAGAGTGAAGTGACTTCTCGATAAGGTCACACAGAGAGCACATAGCAAAGCCACTGAACTGAAGCTGTCTGATTCCTGAGCCAGCACTTATTCCACCAACAAAGTCACTTATCTAGAAAGAATAAATATGAACTTATTCACCTTATCCGAAAACACTAGACCCAAGGAGTTTGTGTCAAAGATTAAGAGGAATAGATAAATTCCACTTCACACAGTGAAGAAGAAACTCATAGGTATTGGATGAGTCCGTGGAAAGCAGATCTATGAGGCTTCTAGGACCTGGGAGTTGGGAAGAGCCGAGTTCAAATCCAGCCTCAGTGACTCACTCAGTGCTCACAGTTGTGAGGTCACTAGGTAATGCAGTGGATAGAATGCTGGGCTTAGAATTCAAATTCTACCTCAGACCCTCAAGGGTTGTGATCCTTGGCAACCTTGTCTCCATCTCAGTTTCCGTATCTGTAAAGAGATACACTTATGTCTTAGGGGTTTTGTGAGACTTAAATGAAACAATATGTGAAATGTGCTTTGCAAACTTAAAAGCATTACATAAATGTCAGCCATGATTCTTCTTGTTAGTATTAGGGAGGATAAGTAACTATATTCTTAATCCTCCTGTTAGAGGTAGAGTGGATGATGAGTCCAGTCTAGGTCATTCTGATGTTCTCTTGTTCCATTTCCTTCTTCCTTCTGTCTTACATGCCATCAAAGCTGTGAAGTTCGTCCAGGGCCAGAGTTCCTCACCAGGTCATACATGTTCTACTCAAACCGCCTGTTTAAAGCATATCAATTCTACTACCAGGACCCTTCGTGCCGAGAGCCCTTGTACTCCCTACTCATCAAAGGCAAGCTCCGCCTTCGCCAGGCATCCTGGATAACCCGGGGAGCCACAGAAGCCAACTACCACCTGCACAAGGTCGGCATCGTCTTCCACAGCCAGAGAGCTATTCTGGAGATAGCAGAACGCATCAATCAGACAGGCGGCAGAGGCTGTGGGAAATTACTCCCACTGGGGAGGTCCTGGACTCCAGGGACCATCTATGAACTCCTGAGTGCCAAGGCAGAGAGAGACTGCACTGGGGCCTTGGGCTTTGCTATGCATGAGCTCAGTCTGATTCGTGTGGAAAGGCACTACAAGCTGCAGCAGATGCCAGGCAACAGGGTGGTGGAGGAGCTATATCTGGGTGACATCCACACGGAATGGTCAGAAAGGCTTCACTACAGACCCACTGGGTATCAGCGTCCACTCCAGAGTGCCATGGTAATAATGCTAGATAGTTCTTAGACCACTGTGGGGGTAGGCAACCTTTTCTGAGATGTTACTCCAGGTCTGCCTAGATTCACTCTTATTTAAGATGTCTGGCTGCCAATATTCCACCAGTGAAGTCCCCCTCCATTGCTCAGGTGTATGGTAGAGGTGATTCTGGGCCCTAGAAGGCTATTCCAAGGGAACAGAAGCTCTGAGAAGGGCAGCCAAGCTGAAAGGGCTTTGAGTATGGGATAGGTAAGAGACTCTGTGTGTGTCTGTCAAAATAAGAGAGCCGGGGGGCTTATCACCAGAAGGTTAGCCACAAGTGATGATTTTTCTTTTTGGCTGTAGTACCATATCAAGGCTATCTACTAAAGGTGGGGAAAAGTTGTGATCTTGCCTTGGAAGGGAGTATACTCATGGTGATGGGGAGGTGAATCTTTTAAAGTATCTAAGCATACCAATAGCCTTCCTTCTCACCCAAATTAATTGCTTCATGGTTATATCCATGTCTGGTTGAGAACAGAGGATGTGAAATGCACTTATGCTGAAGATAAGCTAATAATTTGTATCTAGAGAAAGCAAGGAGACTTGAATAATTAAGATGTGACCTCATGTTACCCAGCTCTCACAGATGAGGAAACTGAGGTCCAAGTAAGTTAGGTGATTTATCCCAAGTTTCATTAGTAGTTAATGACAGTGTTGGACTACTACCTTCTGGTTCCACTAGGCCTGAAATCTCATACTAATCTCACAGTTCATGGTATGTTACATTTAAATAATCCCAGAAATTGTGTCTGTCTTTATCTATATATCTCCTCTGCGAACAGGCAGGAAATTCTTTGCTAATAGTAAGAGGCAATATATCTATCAGCACCTAATTATGTTCAGGGCAGTCAAGGACTCCAACTAGGTAGGAGGGACACTCCTCTCACTAAGGGTTTGAGGATGAAAGGACGAATAGGAATGAACTCTCAACAGTTTATATTCCCTCTGCCCATTAAAAATAGGAAAAAAAATATGCTCGTGGTCAACAAAACACCTGTTCTTTTTTCTGTTACCTGAAAATGACTCATTCCTTTTTTTTTGGGTACTTGGTGTTTTGAGGCAGTCTGAGGTAAATGTTGACCTCACCTAAGAGATGAGAGAGAGCAGGCATCCATAGGGAGGTTATTATCTTGTCCCATAATAATATTTAGAGAGGAAATAGCAATGAATCCAGGGATATGCTGTGATGTAGGAAAATGCTGAGATTACATGGAGAACAACCATTTCCCTTCTCCCTAAGCAGGGTTCCTTCCTCACCATTCCCTCCCATCAGCTCCCTTATGGTCCCACCTCCAACAATCCCCCAATACCAGCCTGGCTGGCTCCTTTCCAGAAAATTTAAATCTATCACCAATTCATTTGGAGATGTGATTGAGAATGGGATTTGAAGGGTGCCAGATGTGAGTGTTAAAAATACTACTCATTTAAAAAAAAATGTAAAAGAGGGGGAGAAAAAAAATCAAGTATAGGGATTCTTTACAGAAGGAAGAAACAGATAGTTCTAAGTATAACGTTCTGTTGTTACCCTATGCTATTTTGGGCCACAACCATGCTGGTGAGCTAAACCAGATGGTAAACATAAACATTCTGGGAGGCTAATTTAAAACGAATCGGGTACCTGGATCCACTCCCTGGGTATACTACTAATTCATCAGCCTGCAGTGGACCCAGAACCTCTGAGGACATGATGTCACTTCTCTGGGTTAATCAGAAACTGTCATATGTTGTTTCAGAAATTACTTTATGAAACTCATTTAATCTAGTAAGACTTTGGCTTCAGACTCAACATGTTAATTTTGGCAGACAGAGAACTAGATTAAGAACAAGTGGAATTCTAGACAATGGTAAAATGAACTTCGTTCAGAGTCAGATGGGGTAATTTTCTTTTTCTCAAAAAAAATTAAATGTAAGGAGAAAATGTCATTTCCCAAACCCTACCCTGGCCCCTGGTATCCCGTCTGCATTTGCTCTGAAGAAATCTTCTTGCCCCAAATTACCAGCCATTATCAAAGAATTTCCTGCCTACTTGTGAAGGATATGTATATATGTATGTGTGTATATATAATGTGTGTGTATGTGTGTGTGCATACTTCTGGGGATTTACATTTAACTTACCATGTACTGTCAGTATATATTAGGGTGACCTCAGATGTAATGTTAGCCACAAATGGCTCAATTATAGACTGTAATCAAGAACCATGTAGCACTATAGTTACCTACAGATGGGGGTGAGTTAACTTCTCCTGCGATGATGGCTAACTATTAACTGGCATATTTGAAAGAGCTTTCAAAACTCACGGGTGTAAACCTCCCAAGCTAAATGTATATTTTTTCTTGTGCAAATCTATGAAAAGTTAGATTCATCATGTAACTGTATATACAAAAAATTTAAAAAGAAAGTCAAGACTAAGCTAGCTTTTGATCAAATGATTCCCTCCCATTCCCCAACCCTCTCCTTCCTAGCTGGCACCTGGACTACAATTTTCTTGGTACCAAGCTTCCCAGGCAACTCTGGTGAACACTTTCAACTTTTTTTTTTTTTAATAACAGAGAATTTGTATAAAGATTTCCTGGTTGGGCTTTCAAACATCGCTCTTCCCTTCCCAAACTAAATCCCTCCTTTCCTATTTCTTTCTACAATTGCAAAGCAGCTAGACCTTCCTGTTCTCTGTCATTCTTATTTTGACAAGGGACAAGCCTACAAGTGAGTCAGTTATAAAATCCAATCTCTCTGCTCTCCCTTTTGTCTCCATTGACTGAGTTATGAAAGGACACTAGTGCCTGTGGCTTTATCCTGCATCATGTTTGGTTTGAAGCCTTCATAGCTTTTATCAATTTAAAAGGAGGGAAATGAATTGCAGAATAGGGATTAAAGAGCCTGGAAAATTGGCTTATGATCTTACGTTTGGAGGCAGCTGGGGGTGGTGTGGATGCGGTATTAGGAGAACTACAAGGGAGTTGGGACACTTGGGTTCTAGGTCTGGTTCTTTCACTTTCCTTCTCTAGTCTTCAGTTTCCTCAGCTGCAAAATAAGGATGTTGGACCAGACCACGAATGGGGAACCTGCAGTCTTGACTGATTCAGTCAAAAGGCCACACTTGAGGATCTAGAAGGCCACATGTGTCCTCAAGGCTCCAGGTCCCCCAGCTCTGGACTAGACTATCTCTGTGACTCCTTCTGATTGTCATCCTTTCGTACTTCTACTTAGATGGAACTGGGGTCTCAGGTGCTTGGATATTTTGTCGGTGTAGATCACAGCCCTTCTATCCCTCCCAAGCCCGTGTGACTCTGGTTTATGTCAATCAAAGATTCATCTAGGCTAGGTCTTCCTTTGATCCTCTTAGTATGTGTATGTGTGTGGCAGTAGGGAAACTGGTTTGCATTGATGAAAACAGGATTCCAGAAAGGGAGGCTAGAGAACAAAATACAAATCTTTATTTTGCAGCTTTGCCAAGGGCCCTAAATCTTATTATGGCTGGCTTGAGGTATATTCTTTTCAGATATATATTGACATTTTAATAGGAGACTCAAAGATTTAAAAAAATCCCCTCCATTCACAATCCCTCAAATAGATTTGTTATGAAGTTTTTTGTCCAGTGGTAAACTAGAGATCTGCAGGGACAGGAATGGAGCGGAGGGAGGGAAGGCTGGGCTGTGGCCCACTCTACTCATTCTTCTTGCCTTTTAAGTTGACTAGACTACTATTTCAACTCTGAAATTCATGAGCTTTATTTTTTTCCCTTTGCCAGCATCACTCGCACCCATGCCCAGCTTGTGGAATCATCTACCGTTCGGATGAACACCATCCCCCAATCCTACCCCACAAGGCAGTTCTGCCCCTGAGACTCAGTGGTAGATGGGTCAGCATGAGGTGTGAGGTCCGCCCTGCTGTACTCTTCCTTACCAGATTCTTCACCTTCCATGGGAGTAATCGGACATGGGAAGGCTATTATCACCACTACTCTGACCCTGCTTGCCAACAGCCCACATTCATTGTGTATGCCTTTGGGCATTACAACAAGGGCACCCTGTCTACCAAGGTCAGAGGTGGCACAGAGCTAACATTCAAGGTCACCCAGGCCCGTGTGACACCAATGGATCAGGTCACTGTGGCGATGCTGAATTTCTCACACCCAGGGAGCTGTGGGGATGCAGGGTCCTGGTCCCTTGGAATTGAGCAAGATGTCACACCAACCAATGGGTGCTTACCATTAGGCATCAAGCTCCCTCATGTGGAGTTTGAACTCTTTAAGATTGAACAAGACATAAGAGGCCAAAGCCTGCTGTTTATCGGAGAAAGGCCCACAGATGGCTCAAACCCAGATATTCCAGAGAAGCGTCCCACTTCCTACCAGGACCCTCTAGTCCAATGTGCTGGAGCATCGAGTGGCTTTTCAAGACTTCATCACAATCATCAGCCAGAAAAATACAGGAGTAGCAGGAACAGATCATCAAAAGTATACTCTATGGGCAGCCTACTTCTGTTCATAGCCCTGAGATTTTTAAAGTGGGACTTAAATTGATCAAATTGTTGGCAAAGCAGGAGGGAATTCCCTCTAGAGTTTGAGACATCCCTCCAGGCACATTTCCAAGATCAGCACCTTCTTTTCTAATCCCTGAGACTCTGTATATGCTTAAACATGGACAGAGGAAGGATGGTATTGAGACTAGACTCAGCACACAAATATCACTTCCCAGTTATGCTGATTCAGTTGAACTCAGCAGTTCATACTAAAGCTGGTGACATGAATTAAAGATACTGCCTTGAGCTTTCAGTGGCCTGTATTCAGAGGCAACCTCAGCCTCACAGAATGCTAACTCTTGGAATTTCTGTGCTTTTCACATTCAGAATTTTCAGCCTAGAAATTTCCAGCCTTCTAGGACCTCTGTTTATGAGGTAGGGTTCAGTCTAAAGGGTATTCCCTTTGGTCTCATTCGAAACTGAGGGACTCAAAGATAATTGAGAGGAAGATTAACCCCTACAACCCCTCTCAGATCACACAGAACCAAGTACTGTTAGCTTTTGTTTGAATTCCCTTTGTTATTTTTAGCCACTGGAGAGCCAAAGAATTCATCTAGATCTACAGCATATAGTTTTTCTTTCTTCATCAGAAAATTCCCAGTGCTTTAAATACTAATGACAGAAAATGTGAAGATACCTTATAGGTAGATGGCTTTAGATCCATTTTACAAATAGGTAAGTGGCAAATCTAGAAAATTAATTTTGTTCTTTTATTCTTTAGTTATTTATAACTAGTACCCCAGATGAATAGAGCTATTTTGGGGGTTCTTAACCTTTTTCGTGTCATGGAACCCTCCTCAGAAATGTTTTTAAATGCATAAAACAAAATACATAGAATTAGAAAGGAAACAAATTACATTAAAGTTGTGATTTAAATATTTTTTAAGAGCTGACAGACTTCTGACTAATAACTCTTGGATTATATGATCCCTAAAGTTGGGTTTTTTTTTTTTAACCTTTGTATCCACTACGTCTTGCATATTGTAAGAGCTTAATCTTTTGAGTCAAATTGTTAAGCTTCCTTCTGACTAAGGCCTATAACCTCTCAGTAACCTGAGGTGTGAATTTACTTATGTGGTATAGTTAGCCATGGCCTATAATTGGGGATGGGAGTGGGGTGGTGGAAATAGTACCGAAGTATCATTTTCATACTGCTAAAAATTCCTCTGGCATGATAAACTCAGGTCTTAAGAAACATTTTAATGATCTTTCTTTCTCCATCTTACTTTCATCACTCTTCTTACATATTTTAAGATTCAAATCCAGGTTTTACAAGCAACTTTGTGAACTGGACAATGAAATAAATCCCTTTTCTTTGCTGGTCTGGTTTCCTCATCTGTAAAATGAGAGGATTTTTAGATGACTTCTAAAGTCCTTTCCAGCTCTGGATGATATGATAGACCTATTACCTATAAAGCAAGTGCTGCTTTCCACTAGAATTCATCATCCCAGCCCATTTATTTTGATCAATTGGCATCTGCTGAAAAAGCCCCATCTGACTTCTCTGAGCATTCTTGTTTTTAAGAAAAGTTAATCTTTGCAAGTCCCAAACTAAAAAGGACTTTCAGAGGGCATATTTCCAAAACTGCAGTTATAAGATTATTTGTGGCTTTAAATCTAATGTATAAAGTTGTGGGGTTTTGAAAGGGGTAGAGGTTTTAGGGGATGCCATTTACACTAACCCAGTTCAATTCTGTGTGGTGCAAATGAATCACATTTGCACATTAATGACATCACAATTTTTAATCACATTAAAATTTAAACTTAAAAATCTTTTTCATAAACAATTATACCAACTGAACAGTGTTCCCTGTGGTTCTTAAAGATTGACAAGTTTAAGGGCTTGTGTTCTAACTTGGAGTATCTATGATAACTACTATTTCTTCATGTATATATCCTCTTGTGTGCTGGGTCCAGAATTAATCAGAAGTATTTGGAAGAAGCGTAGAACAGGACACAAAACTATATTAAAATTATAAAGTGTATATTAACGGGGAAATTCATCCCCTCACAAACAGACCTCAATGTTTCTCCATTTCTTTACTCTGAACTTAAGGATTCTGATTTTAAGGCCAACATTTCAAATGGTTTTTCTTTGCCTGATCAATTGCTATCACTAGAAAGGAAAAAAAAATACTTTTTCTTTAGGTCAATGGAAATGATCATTCCAGGCTCAGGCTTTTATGTTCTATTGGCATCATTTCTAGAGCTGAAGTTGAGTGCACAGGTATGAACAATCAAGGAAGACATGATCAGTGTCACACTTGCTACCTGTAGGGCTTCAGTTTATTGAAGATATCAGCTAGGGTATCAAGGTTGGGGCGGTCTTTGACACACACTGCACATTTCTTGCAGCAAACTTTGACTCGTGACCCACCCCACAGACCTGCACGAAACCTTTGAAACATCCTTAGGTGCTGGTAGAGACAAGTAAAGAGTACTGGATTCTTAAAATTGGAGATAGTGCATTAGTATGTTTTGTCCCATTTACAAAAGATTTGGTATAGCTATACATCATAGGCTCCTACTATAATAGAACTTTAAAATTACAAGTTCAGCTATTCAGATTCCATTGAAATATTAATAATTATTAGTTATTCTGAGACTGTATCTCCCTACTTTGCCCAGACAGGAAATGTTGCAGCTACCATAGGTCTGATCCCAACATGACTTGCCATGGAAGTTTTAGCTTGCTCTGTTTTTCCAGCCTGGGTGAGTTTATCCCTCCTTAGGCAATCTGGTGGCCCTTTTCCACTCCTGGGGGTCCACAATATTTGTTTCAGATTTACTATGGACATGATTGGCTTTAGCCCTCCTGGAGCTTAGAGCTTCCCAACTCTAGAATCCCCCAGCTTAGCCTTCCTAGCAGCAAGGACTTCTAGTGTAGGCCATTATGCTTGGCTACTTGTGTTTTTTCTAAGGATGTGTTTAATCTCACACTGGTGCAGCTGGAGACAATGGCTCAACACAGTACAATGCATACTTGTTGACTGACTGGATCACCAACTTCTGCTAATGTAGGTATTTATGGAATGGGAAGGGTTGAATGGGGGGCAGGGAATGAGGAGGTAGTTGTTTGAAGAACACTGAAGGGAGGTAAAGTATACTTCAGGGCTTGATGAGGGTTAAGGAAGTAGATACTTCTGAGTGAAATTAAAGGTACGGGCATTTTTTTCTCTTTTCAGTGCATCACAGTAATCTGTAATGACCTCAAGTGGCCAAGAGAAGTAACACTCTCTTGGACACCTGCAAAGAGGGCCCACAAAGAACCCCATACAACTGCAAGGCTGGCGGAAATATATTTGTCATCCATTATTCATACACTACCTCTCAGGTTGCTTAAGCCCTAAGACCAAGCAGGAGAACTCTGAATTCACGCCCAGAGAAACACAACTATGTAGTTTGAACATGTTATTAGTTGGTGGGTGTGGAGTGACTGGTATACTTTTAAGTAAGGAGAGAGGATGCTTACTTTACAGCAAACTATCCAAGGCAGGGAGCATTGCAAGTTAGAGACAGCTGCTGTCTATGAATAGCAGGTTACAAAGTCTGGCAAAAATTTTCCTTGCTGCCTCCAGCTTTAACATAGCTTCCTATATGGATAGGCCTAGAGAAACCATCCTGTTAACCTATATACCTAAAATTTTTCAACTTTGGTTTCTGGTCTCAGTTTCTTAAATGAGGGTGAAATGGGTGATCCCTGAAGGGTCCTTCCAAGTATGACATCATACAGCTCTTTGCCCAGATGACTAAGAGATTAGGAGATTGACTAAAAAGGATTTAATGATATATTTGGAAAGGAATGACTATAAAACTGTTAAGACTTTAAATGGGGAGGCTTTTTGTCCCCCGGTTATATTTTTATTTTTGGGGCTAACAGTCTACCCAACCCTCTATGATACTAATATCCCTTCATTAAACACTCCTTTGCCTTCATGCTTATGATTTTAAGGCAAGTTAGAGATGAAAATACATCAGAAATAGGGACTCTTAGGCTTCAGATTATGAAGACCTGTGAGCTGGGGTTACAGCTTCTCCATGATGAATCCATTTCCTCTAAAGGCAGAATGCTGATGTCTAGAACTCCTAAGACTTGTAGGTCCTTTTAGTTTTTGCCAGGAGTCTGGAAGTACGGTTGGTGGGCCTTTCTGGGGTCTCATTGTTAGGAGAGGGGCTTTTATTTAAAAAAATTACTCCCAAGGGTTAAAACAAAAAAAAGATGACAGCATGACAAAATTTCACATTTCCGGAGTTATGCTTTGGAAATGAAGAACTAAGGGTTTCCACATCCATCACCCCAATGTACATTCCCTAAAGATTACTGTAATTTAAAATTGCAAATATTTTAAGGCTTCAAGCCAGCAGTGGAGTCAGCAGAATGACAAAATGAATTTTCTTGGCTCAATCTCAGATTTCAATCAACTCTTACAAACCTTTTAAAAATGGAAGGTCTTGAGGGCAGGGAATAGTTGCCAAAGTGCATACACGGGCATTTAATGTTTGTGGCATTGTATTGAGCAAGAAACACCATCAGGCAGAAGTAACTTGATGGTTGTCCCACACCTCCCAGTACCCTCCCCAAAACATATAGGGCATTTTATATCCATGCCTTTTTACTATTTCTCTCTTTCTTGAAGTATCTCTTTAAGATATGACTTTGATAAATAATAAATAAAAGGATAAAACATGACTAAAAAAACAGGCAGTAGTAAAAGAGCTCTCTGTTCCTCAACATAAGGGACTGAGTACATCTTAACTTAGGCTTATGAAGGTCTGAGAGTATCACTGGAGGTAGCATCAAGTTGTCTAATGTGCATATCCATTAACACTGGCTCAATGAATTCAAGCTTTTTTTTTTTTAAGACAATGTCTCTGCATAGACACTAGCCTAGTGCTTCCTACCCCACCATGCTCGTTTACCTGTATCTTTCCAATAAATACATTTTACTATGGCTGCTTTTCCTCTATGAATAATACAAAAAAACCCAGAAGATGGTGTGTCTTGAACCAATTTACATTCACTTCCAAAATACACTCTTGGGAAAATGCTTATTCATTTCATGAATAAGTATTTGCATTATAAATCTTTATTATCATTGATTTGCTAATCTCTTTCATAAAAATCCCTGCTCTTACAAGGTGCCAGCATGGGATGTGGGATTAAAGAACACTTGAGGGAGTCAGAAGAGAGGAGCTCAAATTCTAACCCTGCCCTAACTTGCTGGGTAATCTGGAGCAAGTCACCCCAAGTCTCTGGGCAGCAGTTTCTTCCTCTGAAAAACAAAGGGATTGAACTAGTTAGTTTAAGGTCCCTTATCGCTCTCCTTCCAGGATTCCAAATCAAAGCAACATCACATATTAGATGCAGAAGAAATGGAATCTCGTGTCTTAATACTCTTTAAGTTACCCGTTCAAAATGAATGTACAATGAAACTTCCATTAAATATGTCCAGAGCACAGAATTTATTAAACATAATACTGAGCCAAATAATACAAAAGTGGATGCTTTGGCCTGGCATGTGTTGCCTGACTGATACAGACCATGTGAACACATGATGTAAAGAACTTGTTTAAACTACAGAAGCAGTGTAGCCAGCCTTCTCCTCAAGAGTGTATAATTACTACATAAACTTGTTACATGTCAGAAAACAAAAATACACAATGGGAAGTATTCTTCCTGCATCAGCTTTTAAAATTAATTATGTCAAAACATAAAATATAACTTTAATACACAAGAAAAATGGAATGAAGTTTTTTTTTTAACTACATCTGTTTAATAAAGGTACAGGTAGAATTTCACTACTAGAAATTATAATCAATACACATTAAGAACTGTAGGAATTATCAAGAGGAGGAAGTGTGGAAAGCAAGCCAGAGTCTAATCTGAATTTTAGAAAAATCTCTTCAGTCACTTACAAAGGGGAAGATGATTTCAACAAATCCTTTTGGGATCCCGGTTGGATGTTTCAAGCAGTAACATCAGATCCTAGATGCAGGGCTTGGAAGAATCTCAGAGGTGATCTAATATCCCACTCCCTGTTTATAGGTGAACCAACTGAGACCCAGAGAGGTTAAGGGGCTTGTTCAAGGTCACAGAATAGAAGAGTCAGGATTCAAACCCAGGTCTTCTGATTCCAAATCCACTCACTCTTTCTACTGCACCACACTGCCTCTCATTTAGAGAGGAGAGTTCCTATAACATAGAGGCAAAATACTAGGAACAGGAATGAGAACATGTATTCTCCTAGTATCTGTATGTGAACATTGCAAATACACACTTGAGGTTCGTTAGACTCTTAATTATGAAAAGTCTGATAGTGCTTTGGAAAGAAGCAGCCCCTGTACTAATGGACTCAGTATTATTAGCAAGCAAATTCTGACTGGAATCAGTCAAACAATACACCCCCTTCCCCCATGATGGGGGTGGGGTAGGATGGAGATGTTGAATTCCACAGAAGTAACAGCTAAACTTAGTTTACTTCTAAAAACAATGCCCTAAAAATGCAGGCAGTTAAACAACAACAAAGGAATCCTAGGGTTGGTGTATGAAACATGCACAACAATTTATCACTTTCTTAAGTAACAAGCCATATTAATTATGAATAACTTATAATCTTATCTCTGTCTTGCCTACCAATAGAGATAATAGTTGAAAAAAAAAAACACAAGGGAAATTCTGTTTTCTTTTAGTGAGAAACTGCATGCTCTGAGCCCATGCTTTTGACCCAGAAGGTGATCAACATAGGGGTTGCCCTGATCCCAAGTCAGAATGCTTGTCAATAACCAAAGCTGATGGTATCAGTCCAACACCAACATCCATTAGTCAATGATTAAATATGTATCAACCCTTTGGTATAATAAAGTAACTGTAATAAGACATTGTCACAGTATCATTGTTTCCTGCTTTTAAAAAATGCCATTTATCTAGCAGCAACAGATTATTCTCCAAGGTGCCATTTTACACCACCATCACTTTTTAATCAGCTCACTGTATACCACGGAAACATTCCAAGGATTACAGTTGCGAACGTTTATGACAGGTTAGATAATAGTTATATTTTTTTGTTTTCCCAAAGTGCCTAAATGTAGAAGTAACACAAATATTTTCTAATAAATTGGTTTTATTTTAAAAAAAGTCCAAATTAATTAAAGAACTGCCATATGTGAACCTAATTTCACAATGAACTATTATAATAAACCAAGAATTAAAATAAAATCCCTAAAACGAGAGTAAATTAAATCTGAAACTTAAATTCTACAGATTTGTCTTCAAAATTCATAAAGGAAAAAAAGTTGAAAAAATCACTGTCATCAGGACAAATGTAGGCAGTTTTGCATTTTTTCCTAGTATTTTTGAGAGGGGAAGCACATAGGAAAGGTGTTGGTGAGCAGACATTTAAAAAACGTAATTCTATCTGTTTCTCATAGATGTCCAACATAGCTCCTTAGTTTAATATCTGCCTTCCCCATTTTCCCAGTATCAAGTTCTCTCTCTCCTAGAAATGTCAATTTAGGGAGCGGTATAAAATACCCATAGTCATACGTGCATTTTGACAACAGTCTCAGACTTTGGTGGTGATACTAATAGCAAAATGTCCAAAAATAGGCATTTTCATGAATGGCTGTAACTTCATATACTAATTAGAATGTACAGGTGGGTGTGGATGTACACAGAGTAAGAGTGTTAGCCTATCCACAGGGCAGCTTGAGTCATTACACTGAACCAAACTGGGAATTTTCTTTGTAAAAACCTTCCAAATTCAATCCCAAGGAGTCCTGAAGGCTTCCAGATACCAAGGAAGTTTAGACATCATAATTCTATCATTCTACTTGTGACTAGGGAGGCTTCTGAATTATATTTCTATGATTCTATTTCATTTATATGAAAAATAACCAAATCTAAGGATGAAGAGAAACTGATACAAAAGCCCACACTGATGCTAACATCCTTACAATTCTATACATCTGTCCCAGAAACTGAATAGTATGAAGTACAAGCATCTCTAACACTGCATACAAAGAAAGTTTAGATAAAGTCCTACTCCCAATGGCTACTACACAATAACACCCCACTTTATTCAGGGGTTCATAACCCCTGGATTTTTCAACTTTGTTTCCTTTATGGATTTTGAAAAAAAATCTGTAGAACCTATGTTTCAGGTTCAATTTAATTATAGGGATACTATCTTAATTCTAGGTAAATAATAAAGTAGGGGTTCTTTTTAAAGAAAAAAAAGCCCTCCTCCCAACATAATCAGGCTTGTATGAACTCTGAAGGAAACAGGAATCAGGTATTTGGAGAATATGCCTTTAAAATCCGAAAACTGCAGATTTTATCAAATGTAGGTATCAAGAACAAACTCTGAATACAACTCCCTTTCTGTCTTAGGAAACAAGGTCTTTCCAACACTGCAAGGTGCTGTCATTCAAAATCTTTTGCATTCATCTTTCTTTAACCTTGAGAAGCTGACCACATCCTGGTTTAAGTGGGAGACATAGGGCAGTGCTATGTAGTGGAAAAATCACTAGGTTTGGAGTCTGCAGAAGTGAATATGAAAATTCTGGCTTCACTATTACTGTATATATATCTTTAGGCAAGTTCTTTACCCTCACTGGACTCAGTTTCCTCATTTTGTAAAGTGAGGAAAGAGACTAGATGATCTAGTTTTAAATTTCATATTTGCAGTACATAAAATCCCAGCAGTTAGACACCCATCAAGAGTTTTCTGTCTCCCACATGTGGAAGCAATAGTTTCCTTGCACTGGCCCATAAGAACAGTATTGAGAAAGGGCTCAAATACACTCTTTGCAGGGCACATACCTATTTTTACTTTAATAAACAAAGAATTTCACAAGTAAAATTTTAAAAAATAAAGCAAAAACAACAACCATGCAGGCCAACTTTCAGAAGAGACCCTGGAATTAAGTGATAATTTAATAATTAAATATTAACTCAACAATGATAATTAAATGATTAAAAATGTTATGATAGACATTTTTCCCATATTGAGCGGACAAATGGGAGGTTTTCTATGTGTCCCAAACTAGTCATCATTTTGAAAAACGTCAAACCATTAAAAATGGTACATATGTTACAATGCAGGGTAGTGTAGTGGACAGAATTATTGCACTAGAAATCAAGCAGGTATTAGTTAAATCTTTCCTGTGACAGGAATTTGTTGATTGAAGTTAGTGATATGATAAAAGCTAAGATCCCACTTGCAAGGTGTTCTTTAATATATTACTAAATTTTTACAATTTATCCTTGTACCATAGCTTGTTCCTAAGTTCACTTGAAGGTGAATTAACTTTGAGTGATCACTGTATTCAGGTGGGTGCCACTAAGAGACAGTAGTTTTGGTCTGATGCCTTTAGAGGGCAATTCTGTTCTTCCAATTTATCTGAAAACATTTTGGTTTTCATGAATTGCTGGAGGTTTTACATTCCCCCTCCCCTTGCTTTTTGCAGGTATGAGCCTCTCTCTGAAAGTATCAACTGCTGACACCCAGAAAAATCTGTGATTTTTATCAGTACTCGTTACTGTCTATGCAAGCAATTTCATAGATAAGGGAAGAAGAAAAACCATGCAGGTCAGAAAGAATCACTGCAGATGACTCTGGTCTAAATTCAATTTTAAAAATATCTCTTAGGAGTCTACTATATGTGAAGCACTAGGAGATATAAATGATGATGGGTTGTTTTTTTCAAAAACTCATTTAGGATGCAAGTCTTATGTGGGAATAACACACAGCCACTATAATCCCCATGGCCGAGTTTTCAAGGGAGCTTAAATTCTCAATTTAAAAATATGCTTGGTAAAATTTTATGAAACCTGATGACTGCTCATGGCTTTTTGCATGCTTCTTATTGAGATGGCCTTCACTGGGGGCTGGAATTAGAGGGCAAGGGCAGAGACCGGAGGAGTGGTTTGTAATTTAAGAGCAGAGAATAATCCCATCCCTCCAATCTCTCAGCTCAATTCCAAATCATCACTCACTGGGGGCTGTCTCTGCTCACTGGTCCTTTTCTTCCACTCCTAGCTTTTAATGGCTTTGCTTCTCCCTTCACTGTTTAGAACAAGCCACTTGTCAAAAATCACCTCTTTCTCCCACTCTGTTTCCATCTCTCACCATCCCCACACCCTCCCTGCCTCACACCCGTTAGGGCTGATAAGATACCAGAAACACCGCTGTTCCTAGATGCCTGTTATCCTTTCTCTGGCATATTCTCTGGCTGCCTTAAGGCCTTGAATTTTACACTCTTTACTAACAATAAATGATAGAAAACCAACTTCTCCCTCACCTCACAAAAACAAACACAGAATAGAACCCTAGTCAATAAGTAAAACAAAAGGAAAGTGTTCAGAGGCTGACAGGAGAAGGAATTGACATCTTTGTATTTAAATTTTAATTACAACACATTCTTCTATGAAATGGGGGCAAATTCTCCATAGATAGGTTGGAATTTTAGAAACTCTGGAACTCAGTGGCTCTTATACCTCCCTTCCCGTGCCACAAAACCTCAGCCTAATCATCAATATCCTTCTAAGTTTATTGAGACAGTACTGCCTTTCTCAAAGTTTAGGCAGAAAAAAAGGGCTAAGAGAACCTTAAAATCTCAATTCCTTCTCTTAGTTGTATGAGGTCCTACATAGAAGCTGTGAAAACAAACACACACACACGCACACAAATTGTAACAACTATTATGGATATCTTTTACTTTGTTTAACCCAGTTTTAAGATGTGGCTTTTGCACCCACATCATTACATCACATCCAAAAGTCTTCGTGAAGTTTTAAGCTATTTCAACTTGAAACTTCACTAAACTATTTAAGCCTAAAAGTTGACCAAGACTTTTGAGACACCCTGTACTTTGATTCTCTTTCATGAGGAAAGTACTTGATCCTTCCTTCTATAGCAACACTGGAGGCCAGATTAAACCAAGAAGCTTGTAGGGCCACATGTTCAAATTGACAGCTCTGTTCACCACAGGAGCTCATGGTGCATGAGAAGGGAGCTCAAGGGCAGCGAGGTTCAGAGTGGCTTGCTGAACCAGGCCCCTGCCCCCAAGGAAGATCCTGTTCTGGAAAGCACCTAAACTACTTGGGTCATGCTAAGTTTCTTAGTTGAATTAGTTCATCTTTACTCATCTCATCATCTTTTCTAACAGCTATTTTAAATGCACAGTCCAGTTCATAACCAGTCAATAGAGCCTAATTTCACTTCTTAATTATTTCAGTTGCTTCACTTAAGAGAGAAGGTTTCCTTCCCTGGAAATACAGTAACTGAAAAATTATAGACTTGAATGGGGGCAACAGGCCTTGAAGAATCCCATCTTTAACAAGCAGTTGACCACTTAACATTTTAGCAATTTCAACTGTAGGTCTTTCAGTCAGGACCAAGAAGATCTAACAAGACACTGCTAAATGAGAAGCATTATGAAACCAAAACAGACAGCGCCTGCCATTTTTAATTATTTTTTCTCTTGCAAATGTGACAAAATAACAAAAGAAATCTTCATTTTGGGGCTTTATTTAATTTTTTTTCTTTTAAAGATGCTACATAGTCCAACAGGATTGGTCATTTACGGCATAGAACTAATTTACAGTCAACTCTCAATTATCTGCTTTGTGGGTTAGTTGGGGGGAGGTTTTCCCTGACCACAAGCCCCTCATTTGGGGTGAGTTTCCTCTCTCCTGCCTCCCAGTTGTTTCCAGGACTATTTCCCCTAGCCATTTCTAGAACACTGTCCCCTTCATACTACTGGGATAACTTTCCATGTTGCTACTCCAATTAAGGGCCAAAATGGGGTGGGGGGTGAGGATGGGGAACAGGAATAAAGGCCAAGCACAGTGAGAGAAGGTGAAATAGGATGAATTCAAGAGTGACATTAAAATGACATTTTTTTTAAAGGTTATTTGCACTATGGCTACCCCCTCCATCAGCAGGGTAATCAAGAGTTGACTAATATTACTACTGGTATAATTTCCCTCCCTTCCCCAAGATAGATGTTATTTATTTACATAGAAAACATTTCCTGACCGTTGTTTTCCAATGTTCAAATAAATCAGAAGTCCACATTTACATAGTGCCCCCCCCAAAAAACAGTAGGTGACAGAAGGATCCCACAGCTCTCCAGCAGCAATGACAGGTCAACCCACCAGCCTTACAGCGGTGATTTCTATGCCATAGCATTAGTCATAACCTTGTGACAATAAGGAAACATGAGATGAAATACATTAAATAAGTTAAATAGGCATTAAACATCTCTGAATAACAGTTTAATTCAACTAAACGAACCAACAGCAGTTTGGCTTGGTCCCTTTAAGAGAACAAGGCAATGACCTTTCTCCTAAAATGTTGTGTACCATTAATCGACATATGCCTCCACTGGTGACTAGCATATTCAATGCTGTCACTTAATTCTTTTCAGCTTCTGACTCAATTCACTTAAGTTTCCAAAAAATAATTGGTAACTTGCACAAAACTGAAGACATGGACAAACTCTTAAGTTTACGAGCAGTACGTATGGTGGATTAATATATTTTACAGAGATTCCTGACCCTTCCTGCTTAGCTCTGGTTCCACTATCTGAAAGGGGAGCTCTAGCAGTTAAGGAACCAGTTTCTCATTTTAAAAGAGGTAATCCAGCAACATGTACCAAGGTCTAAAAATGTTTAAAACTGCATTTACAACTTATCACTTGAGTATTAACCATGATTTTCCTTGTCATTTAGTAAAGATCATTCTTTCTGCATTTGGTTTTTGCCTCAATTACTCACTGTACATTTCAAACTTTCTAGGAGATTACGTTATGTTATATTTGTGCAGGGGGAAGGGGGGTAATTTAAAGGCAAGACCTGTGAGATGTCATACATTAATTTCTTTGTTATGAATAAATTTAAATCCCATGATATGGCAGATCCATCAATCCAATTTACCAGCCTTTGCATGCTGCCTCTATAAGGCGATTTTCCCTATAATTACACCGACGATAAAGAACAGGACAACCAAAGCCAGCAATCGGGTACTGAGCCCTTCTTCCTTCACAATGGTGGCTGAAGTGGAAGCTGGACTGTTGCTCTGCAGGGTCTTCCTCATCCGCAAGCCATCTTCTTCCTGTCACAGCAAATCCACATTTACAAAAAAGCCCAAGGTACTAGAAATAAGAGCTGGTTGTTCATTGATTATATGATTATGGCTTGACTAGTTTCACCTCCAAATGACTGACTTACCACTCCCTACCCCTGCAACAGGACACAGCCAATTGTGATAATCGTGACATAATGTTAGTATTAATGCCAAAACTATTTCTGGGATGATAGCTGAGTGCTGGAAGGAATCTTAGCTAACATCTAAGCTAGGGTGCCCTGCAGATGTGAAGGCCCATGAGTTAAGAATATTTTTTATTTACATTTTAAAAGAAAGTTTTATCATATTAAAAAAAGTATAAACTGTTCTTAGCTCTGTGCTGGCTAGGCCATAGTTGGCTGACCCTTATCTAGCCCAACTTTCTCACCGAACAGAGGTAAGAAACTGAGGTCAAGGTAAGTTATATAACCACACAGGTAGTAGAGCAGAATTATAAAGAGAAACTAGGTTTTCTGACTCCTAAAATTAATGTTTCATTATGCCACAATGTGACAAGAGTAGGAAAAGTACTGGCTTTGAATTCAGAGGGTCTGGATTAAAATCCCACTACTTATTATATGTAGTGACTTTGGGCAAGCAACTTCATCTTAATCTCATCTGTAAAATGAAGGGCGTTGGGTTAGGGTTAGATGGCTTCTAAGGTTCCAATCAGCTCTAAATCTATGATCCTATAATTTAGAAAAAAATTGTCAGCCATGATGCCTGGTTCACTTCTCCATAAATAATTCATATTGCCAACCCTTTCTCTGGGCCCCAATTTCTGCCTTGGTAAAATGGAAGGAAGAGTGACTAGATACCTTTAATACTCCCTTAGCCCTAATAGCCTACGTTTCAATGATAACCTGCTAGCTCTGAAAGCACAAGTACAATAAAAAATCTGAAGGTTAGAAGCCCTGAAAATTTTCTAATACTGAAGGCAACAATACTTGAATTTTACGGATATTGTTAATGAAAAAAGTTGCATTTTTTAATATAAACTCAAATATGATTTTTACCTCATCGGGCTCCTACACTTCTTTCCACCCCCATACACACATGGACACATGCAGACACACTATTCCCTCCAAGGGATATAAGAAATCTCTTCAATGTCTCCCTAACACCAACTGGCTACTGAAGCACAATTACGTCACTGTAATGTGATTAACTTCAAAATCCAGTATGACAAAGAACACACTTTTATTTACTTTGTGGAGAGGGTATTTCTACTTATTTGTCACCCAAAAAGTAGAAAAAATAATTTCTGAGCAGGAATACACTAAAAGAAAAAAGTATCATATATATGTATATATCTATATATCTATATACCTATATCTATATCTATCTATCTATATCTATCTATCTATAAAACCAAAACCCTTAGGCTTCACATTCAAAACATCTTTTTCTAAGAAGTTATCTGTGCTTATAAATGACAAATGCTGCAGAGAAGGAAGCTGATGACAGATGACATTTTCTCAGGAGTCAATGTGCCTACATCTAAGCACTGTGAATGAATGAAAAGGAAAGCTCAATTCCACTGGTTTCCCAGAGCAGCTCTAGGGTGGAGAGATTTGTACCATGCACAGCAAAAAGGGATAGGGGCTGAAAAATCTAATATTGTTCATGTGCCTGTGTGAAGAGAGAAGGAAAAAAGAGATCTGTGCATTCAAAGTACTTACAGTCATGGTTGAGGAATAATATATACACAAACACCAATAATTTAAAAATAATACGTGTTGTATACCTAAGGTACAAACAAAATTCTATGTGAGGGGAGGTCACTTCACTGTTCATTTTGGGATGGCTTCCTATAGGAAGTAGAACTGGAATTGTGTTTTGAAGGATGGGTATGAATTTAGTTGGAGGGAAGTGACCACAGGGAGAAGAACAGAGTGAGCTACAGGATTCCAGGCATAAGGGAATTGTAAGCAAAGACCAAGGCGGGAAAACTGTATAACGTAAAGGGGATGGTAGTTCTAGTCTGGCTGAGGTACAAAGTACAAGGATGATAGCTGACATGTGTACTGTACTCTAAGGTTTTCAAAGCACATTAAATACATCACCTCAAGCCTCACAACAACCTAGAGGCAGGTGTCATAAATGTTCTTATTATTCCCATGCTACAGATAAGGAAATGGAGGCTTAGGAAAGGTGAGTGATCACACAGCCAGTAAATGCTGGAAGTGAGATTCCAACCCAAGTCTTCTTGATTTTATTTCTTAAAACTCTAGATAGTGTGACATATTAAAAATAGGCTAGAAAAGTAGGGTGGTACCAGATTATGGAGGAACGTGCATGCTAGGTTAAGGAGTCTGGAATTGAGTTGGTGGGTAATAGGGAGCCCATAGAAAATGATCTGAGTAGAAGGGTGACATGACTAGATATATGCATAAAAAAGATTGACCTGACAGTGGGCATGAAGAATGAATGAGGGAGAGAGAGAGAAGGGAGGGAGAGGAAGAAGGAGAGAGAAGAGAGAGAGAGAGGGAAAGAGAGGTGAGAAAGGGAGGAGAGAGAAAGAAGGAAGGAGGGAGGGAGAGGGAGAGAGAGGGGAGAGAATGAATATGAGAATGAATGGAGATAAAAAGACCTGTTAGGAGGCCTTTGCAGCATAGTTCAGGACAGAAAGCTTAAGTTAAGGTAGGATTTGTAGTAGCAGACAAGGAGGAACACAAGGGATTTTGACAAAAAAAATAAGTTTATTTTAGACATGGTGAGTATGATGCATTGGTGGGACATTTAGGTAGATAGGTCCTCTGGGCAACTGGATATATGGAGCTGAAATAAATCTCAGAGTCAATAATCTGTGGTGATATGCTTGTGGAAACCATATAGGAGTAGATAAGATCACCAAGGAACAGAATTTAAAGAGACAAGAGAAGGGAGACATAGGCAGAAATTTGGAAATATATACTTTAAGAGGTTAAGAAAAGAAACTAATAGAGAAGCTAGAAAAAGAATTGTTGAAGAAGTAGGAGAAATAAAATGTAAAATGCCCCTGAAATAGAACCGGTACTTGTAGAGTGCTTTGAAGTTTGCAAAATGCTACACACGACACACACACACATATACACAATTAGTTTTTCACATGAGCCTCATGAAAACTCTGGAACAAAGTAAAAGTATGACTGTCCTCACTGGCCCAGCAACAACAAGCTGTTCAGGCTTAAATGTCACACAGACAGTAAAGTGTCTAAGACAGAATTGGAAATCAGGTTTTTCGACTCCAAAGCTATCACTCTGTACACTATACCTAAGCGACCTCCTCGAGAAAAGAAAAAGCAGAGTAAGAAAGAGTATCAAGAAGCAAAGGATGGTCAACAGTGTCAAAGCTACAAGTAAGTTCAGGAGGATGATGGAGAAAAAAATGTCAGTGGAGGTAAAGACTTGGAAACCATTGAGAAAAGGTTCAGTAGAGTGGCGGGGTGGAAGCAGATTGCAAAGAGCTGATGATAGTGCAGATGGCAGAGACGTTGAAGCATACATGGGCAACTTTTTCCAAAAAGTTTAGCTCTGAGGAAAGGACAGTGATAAAAAGGGACAGGATAGAAGAAAGTCTTTGTTAGGACTGGGGAGACCTGACCATATTTACAGGAAGAAGGGAAGAGTTCAGTACAAAGGGAGAAACTGAAGATCACAAGAGGGAGATGATGACAGCTTGAACAAAATCCTAAGGGATGTGGAATCTAAGGTTCAGAGAAGGGAATGAGTCTTAGTGATGAATAAGAATACTTCTCTCTCTGAAAGTGGAGGTAAACAGAGAACAGGTAATGATCTGGACAAATTTTGAGGAATTAAGGAAGGACTACTAAAGCAAGACTCAATTTTCTAAGACAGACTCAATCTTTTTGGTGAAGTATAATAAAAGGTTAGGTATTTCATAGTCAACTAAGTGGGAAAGGGCTGAGTTCAGAGGCTTGAGGAAAGAGGCAACAGGTTAAGAGAAAAACTGTTTGGAGAGTGATTCAGGCAGTTGAGAGAAACAGAATTCAAGAACTGTGTGGCAACAGTTGACACCCAGCTGAGGCTATATAGGAAACTTACTGCATCGGTAGAGGGCCAACTCTCTGAGATCAAATTTTTAACTTTGTCCTGTAGTCAGGAAGCAGGAAAAAAAACTATGTGGCAAGTTTTATTTGAGTTTAAATATTATTAGCAGGACACAAACAGCAGAAGTTAAATAAGGCAAAGGGATTTTAGGAAACAGAAATCATTAAAGAGGAAAACTGTGTGATCAAGTAGAGGTATTAGAGGTTATTGGAGCCAGAACAGAGATGATACACAGAGAGAATCAGGATCCAAGGACTGGAAGCCATAAAGAAGACCAATAATAGTTTTATTGGTCAGAATAAAGGAAAGAAAGAGGTCGAGAGCAACAATGTTGTAGTCAAGCAGAAATCGGACAATTCTGAAAGCTGAAATACTCATGAGATCATGTTCAAGTGTGGCATGTCACATGGGGTGGTGAAGGAGGTTGTTGGATTTGGGGAGGTTGCAGAATTATGTAGTTTGAGTGTTAATATGACACATGAACATGGATAATGAAGTCCCTATTCATGATGGAGGGGAAAGAGGAGAGGAAAACCATGCATCAGGTAATAAAATCTTTATGAAAGCTAAGGAAGGAATGTGGAAGTAGATACTTCCAGCAACAATCCTGACAACAACAAGAATGTGAGAGGATGGTATAAATGAACTGTGTGAATGTCAATGGAGGAAGGGCTGTAGAGGGAGAACAGTGGTCTGGATAGAGAAAGCTAGGACACCAACCCCTCTTTCCTGGCCCTGAGATGAATGGAAGGAGTGGTCCCCAATGGAGAGGACTGTGCCAAAAAAGAAAATATACATGAAACCAGAAACTGTTACATGTCTGGACACAAATAGGATTTAAAAACTGACTTTAAAAAAATCCTCATCATTTCTGCAACAATACTCAGGTCTGAGATGATTAATTAGAAATATCCTCCACAAAATCGTGGCCAAAGATTTCTGTGTCTGAAAGGCTTCACCACCATTGAATACTGACGATACAGTGTACTCTACAATTGAGCTGGACATTAACATTTTACCCTATCAGAAGAGAGGATATTTTTCTCAGGTGAGATCTCCTAGCACTTTATCACACATTTAAGATCATAAATTTAGAGCTAGAGAGGACCATAAAGGCCAAATAATCCAACCCCCTCAATGTACATAATCCCAGGGAGGTTAAAGGGACTTGCCCAAAGTTACACTAGTAGCAAATGACAATACTGAGATTTGCTTCAAATCTAGCATCCTTTCCAAAGCATGTGCTGACTTTCTTAGAGAACTTTTATTTTCATGACCATTATCTGCCTCATCCCACATCTCCTCCCCTCAAAGAGACTGGACATTCCTTTAAGGATAGGGAATATATCTGACTTAATATTGAAACACCACTCCCTCCCTTACCCCGCCCCCCCCCCCCCGCCCCCAATCCCCTACCTTGCCCAGCATAGGCATTTAGTAAACATTGGCTGAACTGAACAACTGTTCCCTGTATGTTCCAAAGTCAGAGAATGTCTGTGCTCACCCACTAGGAGAATGTCAGAAAACCCTCTTTTACCTTAAAATGTTTGTTTTCCTCCTGTAACCTCTGAACTTCTACTTGCAGCCTTTTACATTCTTCCATTACTTTCTTAGCTTCAGTATCATCCAAAGAAGAACTTATAGATTTAGACATAACAGATGATTCTGTCTTTGTTGCCGTTGTGGACATAATTTTATTTATTTCTACATCATGCTGCTCAAAAGCAAATGAGAGAAAAACTGTCAGACTAAAACACTTGGGGGAGGGAAAAAAAATCAAAATTCTCAGTACAGGTTGCACATGGTAGAATTTCACCCATGTGGTAAAGTATCAAATGGATCATTTAATGTAGATTTTAGCCAGTCAGTATCTCAATGTTCATTTCATAGGCAACTGAACCCAAGAAATTATAGTTAAGAGTAGAGAAAGAAATCATGCTGAGGTTAATACTTCACAGCATGGAGGAAAAGTATATCATACTTTCAAATTCCTGCTACAGAAAAATTAGGATGCCATAAATAAATGTATAAGCTGAGGAAGAATTGATGACAAGTGATTTTGGGGGGAAAAATCTGGAAAAAGTCTCCATAGTGATTAGACCAAGGACAAGGCTGGAGAGAAGGTGATTTATTTTATTGAAGTACAGAATTTTAGAGCTGAAAGAGACCTTGGAGGTCATCTAGCTTCAACTCCTTTTACAGATGAAGGAAAACTAAAGTTCACAGTGGGGGAAAATGAACACCGAAAGTTAAACAGCTAATAAGTTAGCAGCAGGGTCAAGGACTAGCATCCAGGTTCCCTAAACTCCCTGTCCACTGTACTTACTGAAAGGATGAAAAACAAATAATCATTAGCAGTTCCAAGAAGTAGGTTGATGATCTTGCAAAGAGGAAGTACTCAGCTGGTTCAAGGAATAGATCACTGAAATACCATGAGTGAAGGTGATACAGATGAAAGGCTTAACTCTCTGTTACTGCAACAAAGTTAAGGAACATCTGCTCCTTACCTCTAGACAGTAATTGGTAGTAATTTCAAATGGGTTAGCTTCTTCCATCATCTACCCTCCAGTGGTATTATAGGATCATAAGTCTAGAGGTAAAAGGGACTTCAGAGGCCAACAAGCGTAACCTCTTCATTTTATGGATGAGAAAATGGAGGCCTGAGGAAGTTAAGTGATTTGTCCAAGTTAAGGCAGTGTCCGAGTTAGGAATAAAACCTAGGTCCTTTGATGTCCATCTTAGTGCAATTTCTACCATCTCATGATGCTTCCTACTCTGCACATTTAAAAAATGGTTTAAGATGGGTACATTTTAGGGAGGACTCTGAGAAGCTGGAGTATAGCAAGAGTAGGGCAGCCAGGATAGTGAGGGGACTTGAAACCAGGTTAATATTTCTGATCAGCTGGTTTTGATGCTTTTTAAAAGTATGTGTTGACATGGAAGAAACAAAATCATCTACTGAAATTCATACACTTATCTCAAGCCTCAAAAGCTGGTATTTGGACAGAAAAATGTAGGTGAGATAAAGGCATGAGAGGAGTAGTGGTTACCAGTTTCAGGGTGCACTCACTCTATGACTCACCAGATCCTCACAGTCTACCACCCTGCCAGTCAAGGTAGCAAATTACTCCTTTCACTGTTACAACCTTTCAACACTTAAACTTCAATATATAACATAATATCCTGTTAATTCTAGTTTCTTGACAGAAGGAAAAGTTAAGTGTTTCCAAAGCTGATTTGCATAAAATCTCATGTATTTGTTGATTTTAATTTCATTTCTTTAAACATCAACCAGAGGAAAGAGATAATGCACCAAATGAAATCCTAATTTTGTAAGAACTAGAGGATATGAACAAGAATCAGCCCAAAACATGAATCCATCATTAACTAGAAAACTACTTACCGGTTTATCATTCTCTGCTGGCAATTCAAACACACATCTAAGTTTTGAATCCATAAGATCTTCTGGTTTTGCCTCCTTCCACTAAAACAATTTAAATTTGATAATCAGGACATAATAAAGTTGCTGAGAAAAGAATTAGGAATTTATTCCTATAACAGATTCAGAATAAAAGCCCAAATGAAGACTTTGAAAATAAATGCAGTATAATAAAGTCTGAATTTTAAAAAAACCATAAAATTAAATACATTAATTTATTGTAATATAAACACAAATCCCAAAGCCACACTGTCTTAAAACTTTCCTAATTAGGATAAAATGTCCTTCAGGAATTGAGTACAAATCTTAGTGAAAAGATTGCTGTGGCAAAGAGAAAATCTTTACAAATTATAGTCCTCAGTGAGACCCTTTAATGCCTATTGAGACAAGTAGCATCTACCTTTCTTTTGCTCTGGGAACATGTTATGCCAAAGCAAGGAAGTTCTACCTTTCATTTGGATGTTTTCACAAACTGTTCTGTAAAACCCTGATGTTTCCTGGGATGTAAAAGAAGGGTTCTGTGGAAAAGTTTTAATGCTGGTGATCAATTATTTTAGGAAAAGGAGAAAGGAAGGCTCTCTTGAGTTTGACAGAAGAAAGAGGCCGGATATGGGGTATACAAACCAGGGAGATAATAAAATAAAGGGGAATGAAAAGGGAGAATTGTCTTTTCAAGTAGGAGCAGGATACCCTGCACAATGGTGACGGTGTTAGAGAAAGTTGCTGACATGCCTAGAAATGGGTACATAATTAAGGCAAGAAGGTGGGATACTGGTAGCACATGTGACTGTGGCTGAATCTGGAAGAGAAGCCTCAAAGAGAGGTACCTTGGAAGAGCAGAAGCACAACTAGCTAGTGACAGCAAAGAAATATTTGTTAACTCCTGCCCTTCCATATGTTTTTAGCCTAATCATCATTCACCAACTTATAAGCCAATGGCACTTAGGGGCTACGCACTCTTCCCAGAGTCAAGACAAATCAGATCTATTTCATGTTATAGCAAAAATATATATCACATAAAGAAATCTTTGTATGAAATTAGGCTTAATTTATTTTATATTGCAAATATATATATATATATATATATGCCTCATGCTGCTCTAACCTAGAAGGCATTTCATACTCCTGGAGCAGCATCTATATGGGTTCCATCAACACATTTCAAGCCCAAAAGTAACCCTTTGCCAAACCTGTCATGGAAACCTCTAGATTGAGAAAACAAAATTAAGTTACTTTTTACACCATGACCTTTTCTGCTACACCAGTTAAACCTGCTATTATTTGGGTGAAAATAATTCACTGAACATTTTACATTTCAGGTTGCTTTACCCCTATAACTTAGGCCATGTCTAGGTTGAACTCTCTCTCTGCTGATAACTGTTAGTGAAACATTCAGGAAATAAAAAACTCATTTTATTATCAATCCTAGATGAAAAAAAAAACACAATTTGTTAAATCAGGAAGAAAACATACATTTCAAAGCAAAAGGGAAAAGAACAATCAAAACCTTCTAATACCCCAATTTCCCTGATTAAGGAGAAGTATAAACTAGAAAATCACCTCAATTATGCACTAGGTAAAAGGTAAAGTATTTGAGGGGCCTCTGGTTATTAACTCCATGAAAGGGAAGACAGCCTACTAACACCATGCAGTTCTCCCTCAAATTTGAGAATGAAAGGTTAAGTAATATGGAACCAGTTCTTCTTTAATTTATCTCTACGTGAAAACATCCAAAATTTCTAGTTACAATGTACTACAAGTTAAACCAGAATTCTACCTGCCAGCTATGTTTCTGATGAAGGAAGGTCTGAATGAAAATGCCATATGGATACATACTGGGGGGGCTGGGAAGAGGAGGTTTGAGTGGGAATAGTCTGTAGAATAATGCTCTGATAGATCTATCTATAAATAGATGTATTTATGAAGGATAATTTAAGTGAATGACAACTAGATAACTGAATTAGCCTGTCTCCATTCCCTGGATGAACCTACCGTTCTATTTTGAGTTGGCTGGCTATAAAGTGTTGAAAGCTTTGTGGGACATATAATTTGTTGCATCTGTTTATCCTAAGGTGACCAGATGTCCCCTTCTAAAGGGATAGCCCTCTTCAATTACATTTTGTTCCCTTGAATGAGGATCTCCCTTTTATAATCTGTAACTCCTCACCCCTCCTTTTTATTCCCCTAATGTGTGGACAGAATGGCACCTGTCTATGTGTCTTCTCATCTCTTAGGTAGTCTGTCTTTTATTAGATAATGTGCTCAGACCCCGTGGATGTTCTCTTTCTTCCTTTCCCCCACCATAACATAGTGTAATAAAAAGATAATTGCACATGAAACTGGGAATCTATTATGTACAACTTGCCATTCCTTTTAAATATATAATAAAATTACCATGTAAATGTCTTTTAAGGGGAGTCCTACTAGGACTACAAAGACCCATTATCCCATTTTCCTTCATGTATTGATAGCATCTGGAAAGTTATTTGCCACTATACCCTTATTCAAAAGAGCAAGAGAGACAGTTAAAAAATATGTGGTTATTATATTGAAAACAAAATTGGAGGGTCGAGATAAATCAGAAAAGTCCCAGGTCCCTAAATTCATGATGAAGAATCCATTCAAACCGTCAGGTTCTATGGGGTTCCCCACACTGTTTGGGGGTGGAAAAAGATAACAAATTATTGATTTTAGGAAACACCAGAAAAATAATCTAAAATTTAAAAAATATCACTCATACCTAAATGACTTGATTTATTAGTTTATTTTTTTAAGAATGCACACGCAAATCTGTGTCCAGGCAGTTTTATTTAATTGCTTTAAAAAAAAAAAAAAGAGATGTATTCAGTACTTACTACTGCTTCCATATCTGAGGTGTCAGTCGGAGCAAACATAGATTGAACCATAAACTTGTGTTTACTTTTCTCATTAGGATCATAATCGAAAGGCTGGAGCATCACTGAGGAAGAAAAGATTTTATTAGGTTGAATCAGACTTGTATTATTTTTGGCCATTTTATAAGAATGCAATAGTAAGGCATCCCACAAACTTTTTTTTTTTGAAAGGGAATAGGGGGAGATTAGGAAGAGATGAAATCATCAGTTCTTCAAAGCATTTACATTTATTTGCACAGTACTTTAGAGTTAGTTATATAGCCAGAAAGGGCTAGTTTAAACCTTGTATCTGATACATAGTGACTAGGTGACCCTGGGCAAATATTTTTTTTTTAACCTTTCAGTGATTTGGGCAAATCTCCAAGACTACAGAGTCAATCACTGTGAGCCTCCTAAATCAATGAAATCATAGATCCAATCTCTGTATCTTCCTAACATTCAGCACTGCTAATTTGGGCATCCTAATAATCCTGTGTGGTAAGGAGAGTAAACACGATTATTTCTACCTAACAGATGACAGGACAAACAGAAGTGTTAAAGAAACAATACCACATAACATATCTCTAGGGTGTGAAAGTCTCCAAACAGTTTTCTTTTTCTCAAAATATTCCCATAAGGTAAATAGGTAATCATTACGCCGTCATATAGGGGTGGTGGCAGAACTGAAACAGAGCACGATGACATGACTGTCTCAAGGTTATGAGGCTAAATGCCAGACCGCAAGATCAGGGTTCTAGCCACCACAGCTTGTTGCCTCTTTGAAAAGTTAAGGACCCATAGCAAAATGGAGGTCCAGAAGGTTCTAGATGGTTCTTATTTCATACTTCCAAATATGAACTACCCAAAACAGGTGGAGAAGGACTGAAAATACAAGTATATCTTTTTACTAGAGAAAGCAGATTCAAACACATGAATATTCCACTCCTGCCTTCTGAATTTAAGAAGTGGGCAATCATGGCTTAGAGAAGTAGCACAGTCTAGTGGATAGTCAGAGCTCACGTTAAGAAGAACTAGGTTTAAATCCCAAATCTGGGTGACTATGGGAAAGACACAAATTCTGAATTTAGGCTTCCCAAAGTAAAATGAGGGGCTGGATGAGACGGCCCTCAATGGTCTCTCCCAGCTCTAAATCAATAATCGTAGGTTAAAATATAAGGACTTTTGAGAAGTATTTTAGATTTTTAAATTTCATGAATAGCTAACAAAGAAATGCCTGGATTACATTCCTTTCTCCCAAGAGAATGCAAGATGTAGTTTTCACTTAAGCATAAGTACTAATGGGGCAGCTAAGTGATACAGTAGATAAAGAGTACCAGCCCTGGAATCAGGAAGACTCATTTTCCTGAGTTCAAATTTGGCCTCAGACTCTTACTAGCTACTTTGCCTGGAGTAAGTCACTTAAACCTGTTTGCCAGAGTAAGTCGCTTAAACCCGTTTGCTATACTTTCTGGAGAAGGAAATGGCAAACCACTCCAGTTTCTTTGCCAAGAAAACCCCAAAAGGGGTCACGAATGCCAGAAATGACTGAACAACAGCTACAAGTACTAATAAAAGCCAAGAAAAAAAATAAGGAAATACCACCTTAGATTTACACATCCATACCCCCACATCCTTTCCTCTGAAACTTTGACCCAGGGAACACACCTCTATTACTCACAGAGGGGAAAGGAATTTCTCTTTTCCATTAAAAAGTTACTGGGTTCATGTTATCGTACTCTTTAGGAAAAAGGACTTGATTCGTGTCAATAAATTTTATTTTTAACACAGGTCAAAGGGTAACGAAGAAGTGAAGACAGAAAACATGGTAATGAACATTTTCTTTCCAGAAGAAAATCTTGTCTAGTAAGACTGTACAAACCACTATTTGATAACCAGGGTTGATTACACCAATGTGGTATGTATACTGTGGGTAAAATGATATTCCCCTGAAACAGAATTACACACAGAGGAAAAGCAAGGAAATAGCAAGGCTGTAACTAGCCCAGTGAATACCAGTCTTATAATGTAGGTAATGCTGTATTTATTTAACATATATATATTTGTTTGAAAGTCATTCTGTTCTCTGAGATCCTGTAATTACATTTCATAGCTGTTCATCTTTTCTTCACAGAAATCACACAACCCAGTTTCTATATTCATGATGCAGACCCAAGTCTTAGTGGGTCACTCTCATACTTGCTCTAGATGCAGAATTCTTTTCTACAATGAGGGTAGGAGAATGTGCGAAGGGAAAAAAAACACTAGGAGTCAAATGGCCAAGGTTCAGATTCCAGCTCTTCCATTTGCTATCCATATACATGCAATCTTAGGTAAGTTATTTTACCTCTGATACTAAGCTGTTACATTTATTAAGGAAGAGATTGCACTAGACAATCTCTAAGGGCCCTTACACCTCTAGAATCTATTAAAATCTGAAATATCTCCTACCTCTGCACCTTTGCTCACAGTATCCCCCATGAGATGTCCTCTACCTTCTTCTCCACAATCTCCTTCACTTGTTTTATTCTTAGAACCCAACTCAAAATGTCACCTCTTATATGAAGCCTTCCTAGAACCCTTTTAAATCAGTAAAGAACTGTCCCTTCTGATCTCATGCATCACGTTTTTCTTGTACCTAATGCAATCAGCAACAATATTAACAACAGCTAACATTATGCAGCACTTACTACTTACTGGGCACTGTGCTAAACGGTTTACAATTATTACCGTCTCATCTGATACAAAATATGACATACTTATGTTTCCTCCCTGCAGCACACTTTCCACCCCTCCAACACCCCCAAACATAGTAGATGCTTAAATATTTGTTGAATGTTGGTGGACTAAAAATCCTTATTCTTTAAAGATGCCCTTGGCATATTCCTCACAACATTCATTCAAGTGCTCTTTGCTATGAACAACCTTGTGAGAAGAGAATACCAAAGCACTCTGAATGCTCTTTTTTTTTTTTTATTGGGTGAGGGTTAAGCAGCAAGGGAAGGGGAGAAATCAATATGTTAGAAAGCAAACATTTCATAAGGTAAGTACCTGAAAACCCCAATCCAGCTAAAAAACCAAAATGCTAGAATAAATACTTTCATTCTGTGGATAAGCAGTTGATTAAGGGAAGAGGTTACTTAAGCGCAAAAGACTTATAAAATAAACTACATACTTGGGGTTTAGCTTTTGCAACTTTCTAAATATATTGTTTTCTCCTATAATTCCATACTAGAATGGAAAGGATTCCTACGTGCTCAAGTTAGAACATGTCTTTTCAGTGAGGTACTACTGGAAGCCAAAGCATTCCCTATCTAAGCACCAACACCAAGAACTTGGCCCCGAGGTTCCTGTTCCTAGTGATAGATAGGCTATACAATTAAACTCATTTATTCCCAAATAAAATTCTTTCCTCGTCATTTTCAGTTCTTAACGGATAGGTCTGACTCTTGCTCATAAACATCCAGTGACTTCCTATTCATGCCAGCGTGTGTTCATCCTTTGTTGCCAAAGAAGACCACGCCATCAGAGAAATAATGACATGACTTGCACTGACTTTGTTTTGAGTGAGTGAGGGCTGTGCAGGTCACCAGTCTCACTTCTCCTCCAGAGCCATCTGAATCCAATGACCAGATATTCATCAGGATGACTGGAGATGACCCAGGATGAGGCAGTTGGGGTTTAGTGACTTGCCCAAGGTCACACAGCTAGTGAGTGTCAAGTGTCTGAGGGGAGATTTGAACTCAGGTCCTCTTGACACCTGCACTGGTGCTCTATCTACTGCACCACCTAGCTGCCCAGTGACTTCCTATTAGATAGAATATAAACTTATTTCTAAAATCGAGTACTAATACAACTCAATTCAATAATTACTATGCGCAAAGTATTATGCTCTCTTAATCCCCTTCTTATATTTAGCTTTATTTTCCTTCATGTTCTCTCCAGTCTGGTTCTAATGGACAAGCTACTCCCCAATTGGAACCACTGCCTCTGCATTGAATTTTTCACAGAAGTTTACTGAATGTCTTCCCCTCTTCTTCTCCCCACTGTAGGAATGTCTGTAATGAGCAGCATGTCCTTCCATTCCCCAACTCCTTCTCTTCTTCAAGAGCACCTGATCTGAGGCACTATTTTTCCCAAGAAAAAAGTCTTTGTTATATTTAGCTGAAAATGTTTTCTCCCTCTTCAAATTTTCCTAGATCTTGTCTTTGTCCCCTCTGCCTCGTATTATGCTATGCACATGTCATATTCCCTCCAGAAAAACCCAAGCTCCCTGAAGGAGGGGTCTGTAATTTTTCATCTTTTCACTCCCCTTTTCAGCATCTAATGTAATGCCTTGAACATGAAAGAGAGTAATAAATGTCTGCTGAATTCAACTGAATCAGTGAATCAGATGCACAGATAGGCCAGATAAAAATCCAAAACGTAGTATAAATGAACTAGCAAAATGATTCTATTTCTTGGGGTAACTACTGATACAGAGCACCTGCATAACTTACATTCTTAAAGAGCTACCTAGAGCATTGAAAGGCTAAGTGACTTTGCCAAGGTAAGTCAATACAAAATGAGTGAGTGGGGGAGAAGGGGGGAGAGAGAGAGGGAGGGAGGGAGGGGGAGAGAGAGACAAAGAGAGAGAGAAAGAGACTGACTCAAGGCAGGCCTCACACATTAAAATGTAAGCTTTTTGAGGGCAGGGCCTGTCTCAATTTTCTAGTTACATGTCCACCATCTTGTACAGTGCTTATCACATAGCAAGCACTTAATTAATTCTTTTCATTCATTGAAAGTATACCTCAGTTGTGTTTCAAAAGAAAGGCAGGTATTATATACAGATGAAGAAGGGAGACTATTGCAGACATAGGGAATCGCTTCGGAGAAACCAAAGGGAGGAGGAGATGGAACGTCATACTCAGGAAACAGCTAACAGACCAGTCTGACCAGAACAGAGAACATAGCTGGAAAGGTATGTAGGATGCCATCTCCTTACCACCTGATAGGAGTGGGGGAAAGGGGGCTCAACTCTAATCTAGACTGAGACATTCATTTCTGGACAGGGTCAGCACATGTATGTGTTTTGCTTAACTATTTCTATTTGTTATAAGAAATTTTTTTTTCCCCAGTAGAGAACTACCAATGATATGAGAGACAGAGAGAGAAGAAAAAGGGATCTTTGAAGTTTTTTTTTTTAAATGCATAGAAAAGGTGGTTCAAAGCAAGACAAAAACAAGACAGACAGCTTGGAAACTGTGCTAAAATGACATTACTCTGAGAAGAAATGCAAGCTATATGTAAATGGAGACTTGTAGCTTCACAGACAAGACTTTTTCCAAGTTGTTCTATATGGAAATGTGCATTTTTTTCAATGTTTGCCAAGTTTGGAATGACAAAAAAAAAATTTAAAGTATGGGTAGTGGGAGCTAAGATTTTATGACAGTGTGTATTTTATCCTAAAGACAATTAAGAGCCACTGAAGACTTTTGAGTAGGAACCGTACCTTAGACCTATGTTATAGGACTATCAACTTGATTACTGTGTGGAGAACAAACTGTAAAAGAGAGGATGGAGGCAGGGAGGACAATGAAGAGGCTGTTTTAATAATCTAGGTGAGAAGTCATGAGAGTCTAAACTAGAGTAGAGGATGGTGAGAAGGTAGGCTGATAAGAACCGATTACTGATTGGATATGAAATTAAGGGGGAGAAGAAAGGGTGAAGATAAGTCAAAGATTCTGAATCTAGATGCAAGAATTAGAGAAGATCCTCCCTTCCTTCCCGTCCTTCAAAGGACAGTTGCTGAGCTTCCCATCAGTGTTGAGAGGACAGACACAGGGGGATGACCATGACACGAGTTTATATATAAGCTGTTAACAATCTCAGGGGACCCTTCCTTGAAACCAGGGTCAGCCCCAAACAGAACTATGAAACTAATCAAATTTTTTTGTCTTTCTTTGCCTAACAACTGACCAGCTGACACAGATATTGACTCTTTTAATGCAATGTTCTCAATTTATGGATGATCCAAAGGAAGCAACACTGGATTCATAACTAGGAGACTTCGGGTCTAATCCTAGCTAACCCTACTACTACTATGTGACACTGTCCCTAACTTTTCTGAGCCTCAGTTGCCTCACCTGCAAAACAAGACAGTTACTGGACTCTTCCATCCCCCTCTAACTCTAAAACCATGATCCTATAGCTAAATTAGTTTTGCTTCCCAAGCTATGTTTCTGGCAGATAAAACAAAACCAAACCCAAAGAAACAAACGCCCCTCCCCCAATTTTCCATGGCAGTTGCCTCCAGGTACTGTGGCTCTCTGGGGCTTGGGGGTAAGCAAACTGGGGAAAGTTGGGAAGAAAAGGTGGCAAGGACTACAAATCTGCTTTTAAAGTTTGCAGATTTTATTACTCTGGTAGTAAAAAAAAAAAACAACTGTCAACTGAATAAAAAACAACAAATGAACATCACTAGACCAGATGGTCTCCAAGGTTCAGTTCAAATTCTCTATCATTTGCATGGCTAGATTTAGCAATTTAAAGGAGAAACTTTTCCATACCCCTAGGGGTTCCAAGTGAGCAGGAATGTGAACACTGCACTCTAACTGAACAGTTGCTGGTGATAACAGATTACCTTATCAAGTTGCTCAGCAGGGGGTATCAAATTTCCCTCCCAAAATTGGAATACTTATGAAATAAAAATATGGATGTCTTATAACAGAATTACAAGGATGTCAATGCAAAAATTTTTCAAGTATGAATGGAAATTGTGGAAAGTCTGTGAACTTTCAGGATATTCCCCCTCTCCCCCAACTATAGGTTTAAATAGTTACTGGAGGAGGAAGGAAGGAAAGAAAAGAGGGAGGGAGGGAGCCAGGGAGGGAAGGAAAAGAGGGAGGGAGGCAGAGAAATAAAGATGTTGAGGATTAATTCGGAAACATTAATGATTCTTTCTTGGGACTCCTGATCAAATGAGTAATAGCTGGTTTAATAGCCATATAAATTTCCTGAAACTTCAGGACCTTTCAATGTACTTGGCTTTAGCAAAGGAACTACAAAGTTCAAATTTACATTTTTTGGTTCTGTTACTTTAAAATGTCAAAATAAACCTGATTATAATCTACCAGCATGAACTGTGTAAGAAAGAAAATTTAAGTTTAACATCACACTCCTTTGTTCTTTCAGCTGCATACATGTAAATTATGACAAATTAAATGTGACGTTACATTTTATAAGTTAAATCTTAACCGACTAAAAGATATTTATTGCCACAGTATTAACTGAGACTTATTTTCACACAGTTTGTTGCTGCCGTTCAGTCATTTCAGTCTTGTCTGACTTTTTGTGGCCCCATTTGGGATTTTCTTTGCAAAGATAGTGGAATAGTTTGCAATTTCCTTCTCCAGATCAGGAAACTGAAGCAAACAGGGTTAAATGACTTGCCCAGAGTTACACAGCTAGTTAAGTGTCTGATGCCAAATGTAAGCTCACATCCTCCTTTCTCCAGGTCCAGTCCTACAGCCACTGTGCTACCTAGCATGTTAGAGGAAAAAGAGCTGGATGTAGTATGAGGAGAGGCTGGATTTCAAGTCTCAATTCCAATATACTAGCTTATGTTCAAGAAGCAAAACACAACTTTTATGAGTTTCAGTTTCTTCACATGTAAAACGAGAATACCTGTAAATACTTACAGGTTTGTCATGAGGATGAAATGAGAATGTGTACAAAGCACTTTGTAAATTTTGCATGAGTGTCAGCTATTATCAATCTCAGTAGGATGATGATTCTGGGACCATCCTTATTCAACTGAATACCTTTGCTATGTAGTGTTTAGTTAAATAAAAATTACCAGGTAAGATTTTGTTACAGAATGACTTTGAGTTCAGTAGTTGTAGAGTTTCTTCAAAGGAAGAAAAGTATGTACGTACTATTTCCAAAAACCAAACTAAGTCTAGAAGAAATTATGATTTTGTCAAATGAAATTCCCAAAGGAAAGTAAGCAAATGACAATGACAACTCTTCCAATGACCACAAGTATAAACTGGGTGACAGAGTCCACTTCTAAAACACCTCTCCCATTCTTACTTTTCTTTCCTTTCTCATCACCACCATCTTAGGCCAGGTCCCTCCCTCTTATATCTATATTGCTGCAACTGCTTTTGACTGGTTCCTCCCATCCATCTAGTAAATTTCAGAAAGATTACTTTTCTTAAAACACCACTTCCTCATGGATTCAAGAACCTGTAATGACACCCTATTACATTAAATCTAAACAACTATGCCTGGCTTAATCAACAATTTGGATCTATTCTCTTTATCCAACTTTACTTTTTAGTTCTCCTACAATTTTTTGGGTACTCATCTATTCTTGTCTGATCAGTCTCCTTTCCCTTAGTCACACACACTACCTCTGAGCCATCCCTCACACCACACTCACAGTTAGTACATACTGACTGATTTCAAAATTGTACTTTGCATCTTATGACTGTTCTCTCCTCTTTACTCACACCACTTTCACCTTAGTAATGACCTTATCATCACTCTTGGAATACTGCAATGGCTTTCTAACAGGCTCTTTGCCTCAAATTTCTCATTTCAATCCATACTCTACCTAGGGCCACAATCTTTTTCCTAAAGTGCAGGTCTAACCATGTTACTCAAATTTCTACTCAAACTGCAATGGCTCTCTAATTGCCACTACAATCAAAAATATAAATTCTATGCCATTTAAAGACCTCTAAAACCTGACTGCAACCTACCCTTCCAGTCTTTCCACATTTATAGACCTATCTTTCTGCCCTTTAGGTTCCAGCCAAATCAGCCATCTAATAAGAAACTTCATCTTCAACCTCTGTCTTTTACCAAATTTCAGCTCAAGTGCCACCTTTCCTTGCACCCTCAGTACTTCTTAGAACTTAGTGTTTGGCTGTGCTATTTATTGAGCATTTAGCCCCAAGCTTAATTCTTGACTTGACCTGACTGGATCTTTTACCTGAAGCCTTTCTCAATTCAGCCAGTGGTTTGTCTGCCTCCCCAAGACTGTAAGCTCCTCAAGAAAGGAATTGTTTGATATCTGCTTTAATCCTTAGCATCCAACACAGTGCTTGGCACACAGTAAGGACTTAATAAATGCTTGCTGATTAATAATAACCAGTGCATTGTATGTTATCTCATTTTATCCTTATAACAACCAGGTAAGGGAGGGTCTATTATTCTTTCCATTTAACATGACAAAAATGAGGCTGAGAGAGGTTACAGCCTCAGGTGTCTCAGATGCCAAGTCTAGAGTTCTTACATATACATACACACACACACACACACACACACACACACACACACACACACACACACACACACATGCTGTTTTGCTTATTTCTCTTTCTGTGTGTATTAGTCTTTTATCTCTTCAACTAAACTATCAGACATTTATGGGCAAGGATTGCATTTAATCCTTTTTTTTTTTTTTTGATAATTTATAGCAACCAGTACAGCACTGGGCACATTTTTGTCAGAAATATCAATTAATTCTTTCAATATTTAATCAACCCTTGAATCCTATGTCCTCTATTGTCTTCTAGAATTAACACAACAAAAAACAGTGTAAGTCTGTGTGCTGCCATATGAATGACCCCAGAATGCTACTATTTAATATTAAAGGGTTTATTTATTATTTTTCTGTTTTTTCAATATGAGATGGTCACTTGTCACTTCTCACTTTCAGTGCCTACTTCATTTTCAAATCTACTAGTGGGTGGGAAGTCACATAATCAATTATTCAAATTATGCACAAATTAGGAATAAACAGGTTTTGAATAGAGAGCTGATTCTCTTATGAGTAAAGGATGTGTACTTTAGGGATTCTATTTTGTGTTACCTTTTTGGTTCTTGGTTATTTATCAGAACTTAACACTGTTGGAAAACAGAATCAATACTTCTCAAGCACTGTAACTTTTTTTTTTTTTAAGCACAATTAACTTGAATTTTTCTGGTCCAAGTTCTATCAAGCCTTTTAATTTTAAGCACCAGTGTGGGCTTCTCTTCTGTGACAGTGACAGTTTAGAAAACATTCTATTGTTCACACTCTCTCTTATCAGACACTTCAAAGCAAACTCTATGGAAAGAAAAAAAGAAAGAAAGAGGCCAAGAAATAGATAAAACTTCTCAAATTTAGCTTTCATTATCAGCATTTTTTTCTGATAAACAAATTCCTGGTTGTCTAAAAGCTTTGCACATTCAGATCTTTGGCACTTCTCAGAAAAGGCCAGTGCCCAGGGTTGGCTATTCTAGATCAACCAAGCTGCCCAAATAAGCAGAGTCAGCAAAATCTCAAGAGGATGAATTATTAACTGCAAATAACACTCTAATTACACTAACTGGCCAAAGTCATCATTCTGAAAGAAAGAGCTGCTGCTCACCTCCTCAGTCTATGCCTGGGAGAACTTTCTATTAATTATGAAACTTTAAAAGGCCAAATAAGACAGCCCTATGCTCATCTTCAATTCTTTGAATTTAAATTTAAAACACATTTCAACAATCTTAAGAAAAAAAACCCTACAACAATTTAACTCTTTAGGATCACAGAATAAAGTGTAGCAGCTCTCTCATTCTCTCCTCCTCTCTCTCATATTCTGAATTTTCTTCCTTTGAGAAATACATGCACAACTAAAATGTAAAACTGAACTGCAAATAACAGAATATTGGTTGCTTTGGGGAAATCAAAATTCAGTGAAGATTACAAAATATGTTAAACTTGGCATATTACAAGAAATGTAAGCATTCTCGATAGAATTACAATTTTACCACTTTACCTATTGTATCTGTTGGTTGACGTGGTTTCTAATGTGAAAGGGCGGGAGGAGAATCCCTCACATTTAACCAGCAGCATTATAAACATATCTAGTAGCTTTATCACACTTTTAAAAAATTTGACCATCACAAAAATATTTCCCCATATTATGTTTTGAAAAGCAGTGGATAGGGATAAGCACTGGACCTGTGATTTCACTGATATAAGACCTGACTCCTATGTGAGGAAACTTCATTCTGCCAAAACAGGTCTCTATCACTTAAGACAACTAAAAATCGAGGTGCCTGGGAGCAATGAAAGGAGAAGTGACTTGTCTAAGGCCACATAATGGTATGTGTCAAAAACAGAACTTTATCCCAAGTCTGCCTAGCCAGTTCTTGAAGTATAGCACAATGCCTCTCAAAAATGACTGGGCTTTGAGTCTGGGTTTTTTTTCTTTTGGGATGGGGGGTGATGGCAGGAGAGCAGAATATCTGTATATGGGCTAAACAGAAAGGGTATCTAGCATGGAACTTAAAAAAATCTGATCTTGGAAAAAAGCAAATAGACTCAAAATCTCCCTCCAATATTTCTACCTGGCTTTGCTATTTTCCTGAGACCCAAAAATATAGGCTGCTGTAAAAGAGTGGGAAGAACAGACCTGGAGTCAAAAGCCTTGATTTAAGATGTGGACATATCACCCAACCTTTTCAAGTCTGAGCCTTCACCGATAAAATGTGACAACTGTAAACCCTACCTGAGGTTAAGTGAGACAATGCATTCAGGCATTTTGTAAACCAGAAAGCATGTGCTCTCTACATATATAAACATGCACACACATGCAATTCAAATCCAAGTTTAATGTGTTGGGGTGAGGATGAAGAGGCCAAGGTCATGGCTTCTGTTCCAGTTAGGGAGGGCTGCTTAACTTTCTACAGAGAAAACCCTGCTCTCTTAGAGACTGTTGTACTCTCTAACTCAGGTCTTATCATTTCATAAGACTGTATGACAGAATATGAATGGATAGACACCCAAACTGCTACTACTACAAATACTACTTGTTATAGGCCTGAGTGACCAAGGTCAAGAATTGTCCTTTCACCTAAGTGCACATTTTAATACACTTGGTTCATTCACAGGATAACAAAATTCATTTTGCCTGATTTTGTCATGTGGATCATTAAAAACCAAACCAAAACAAAAAAAACAAATCATGCTCGCTGATCTCCTCAGGCCAACAGTTGCTTTTCAATCCTTCAATGAAAGGTACTCCAGAGTTCAAAGTAATATGATATCATGGGTCTTGAATATTCTTGAAGCATTAGGTAAGCTCCCTTGAATATCAAGTTAACCTGAAAGCTGAGAAGAAGTCCTTAGTGTTTCTGGTGGCTACCTGACAGTTAGAAAGCCTGGCTTCCCCAGATCACATCACTGATTTATAGGATTCCCAAAGCCTGGTCCTCAGGCCAGCTGGATGACCCAGACAACATCATTCTCCTGAGAACAGGTGAGAACTGGGACAGCAAAAGAGAGTTAGGAAAGAAGATATATTTGATATAGACATACACACATACATACTTTCTACTCCTTTATCTAAAGGGTTTTCAGAAACAAGACCAAAATAACGTTCTGGCTGCTTCTTCCTCATGTGCTACAACTTTCCTTTTGGTGAGGGCGATCCTAGAAATATCAAGTAGAATTTTATGTTATATTTTATACTGCACACATTAATATATAAATTGCAGACTATATTTTATATAAAACTTTATAGACAGAGGAAATATCTACTTCTTAAGACAATTTCTTTCATGTATTTCTTCCTTTGGGGGGGAGGGGGCAGATCTGTGATTTCAGCCACAGAAGGGAACTCAGTGAAGGAACTTCCTCTTCTAATTTAACAGAATCTGTAAGTCGGTCTTAGAAAGTTGCCTGAGGCACTGAGAGAAGTGGCTGGCTCTAGGTTACCCAGATAGTATGTGTCAGAGGATAGACCTGAACCCAAGTCTTTTTGATTCAAAGGATGGCCACACTGTCTCTCATTCATGTATTTGCCAAATGGCAAATACCTTCTATAAAATCTGGTAGGCAGTCTAATACGGTGGAAAGAAGTACTGGGTTGGGGTTCAGCAGACTAGGTGATGCAAGACATTTATTATCTCTGGGTTTCAGCATCACCTGTAAAAGAATAGGGTTCAGCTGATGGTCTCTAAACTCCCTTTCATCTTGTGTTTTCAGTGATTCTTTTCTCTGAGGTCTAGCTTTTAAGTAGTATGTGATACGTTACATTTTTTCCTAATTCACCTGGGACACTCCTTCTTAAATGATCCATTCAAGTGAAACATCCACCTTCCCACCTCACTTTTTTTTAAAAAATATTTCTTTCTTTTTATAGGTAGGGATAATTCCTTACAATAAAACTTCTTAATGGAAACAGCTCTCTCCAAGATAACCAATGACCCCTTCACCATTCAATTCAATTATCTTTTTCTTAAGAGTCTTCAGGTGCCTCAAACACTCATGCCTACAGTGTGGACTGTCCCAATTCATGCTACTCTTGTAGAGAAGGTAGAGAGATATGCATGGAATACAATCAGATAGATTCAGAACTAGCTGGATGGCTGGATTCAAAGAATATTTGTTCACATGATTCAATGTCAATATGGAAGGGGTCTTCAGGAGTACCCCAGGGATCTCTGTGCTTGCTCCAGCATTAACATTTTTTATCTATTATTGGATAACGGCATTGAAGGTATAAGATCATCATTAGTTGATGATAAGATACAACACTTGGAAAGAAAACCAATACGACAGAAGAAATTAGAGATTCAAGAGACTTTGACAGGCTAGAAGTCTTTAGATAGAAAGGCTGGAGGATTACTTGCTGGCTATTTCGTAAGAGGGGTTCTTTCTGTATATGAGTTAGACTAGATGGTCCCTGAAGTCCCTTCCAATTTCCAAATTTTGTTCTATTGCTCTTCCTTGGTTCTCCTACCTCTTGACCAATTTGACCTCTCCTCAGACTTGTCCAGTGAATTATTACTGTCTCCCTCCTAGATGTGAATATTCTTTAAAGGTCAGTCCTGGACCTTCTTTTTGCTATAGCATCCCTTTCTTTTGGGATTTCATTAACCACCTTGAGTACTACACAGACAACTCTCAAATCAAAATATATAGTCCTCACTGACTACTTCCTTAACATCTCCACCTGGATAGTTCAGTAGCATTTCAAACTCATCCATGTCCAAAATCAATCAATCTATAAGCAGATACTTAAAAATGTGTCTTTCAGCATAGCTGGATCTCTCAAAAATGGCAAATTATTAAGATGTACATTATAAAATGACTTTTGAAGAACACAATGTTCAGTAGTGGACGTCACATTTCTGGCTTCCGTCTTTCCCCTTAGCTTTATTATGGGCAAAATAAAGGAGTTGGTTATTAAAATCAGTAATTCTAATCTGCTGACTGTGATTATGTTCCAATTCTATGTGGACAACAAAAATGCTTTACAAAAGGCTATTAGGATTAAGTAGCAGAAGCAAGGAAACCAAGACTCTAATTTCATTCTTTCCAAACTCCCTGGATTTTTATCATTGTTTAATAGTTTCCTTGTTTCTCTCTTTCTTCAAACTTTGATTTAGAAGTCCAAGTCTGATAGAAAGACCCAGTAGAAGAGAAAGCAGAAAACATTGGAAAGAGAAGGAAGCCCACTCCATCTCACACTACTGAACTCAGGGAACAAATGTTTATAGAATTACAGAATATCAGTCCTACGTGAATCTCCTTCTGGTTGTTGAGTTATTCAGTCATATGAAAATACCTAATCTATTCCACTGATCCACCACTCTGTTTCTTACCCCTAGCACCAGACTGTTTTAGTAATTCCCTCTTTCTAATACATTTTGAGATCTGCTATGGCCAGATCATCTTCTTGTGCATCTTCCTCCCAATGATTCCCTTGATATTCTGGAGCTCTTGTTCTCCCAGGTGAATTTTATAATTTTTTCTAACTCTATAAAATAATTTTTTTGATCTTTTAATTGGAATGTCACTAAATAAATCGATTTAGGTAAAGTTGTCATTTTTATTATATTGGCTTGGCCTATCCATGAGCGACTGACATTTTCCCAATTGTTTAGATCTGACTTTATTTGTGTGAGAAGGGTTTTATTGTTATTGCTGTGTTCATATAGTTCCCGGGTTTGTCTTGGCAGGTAGACTCCCAAATGTTTTATATTATCCACAGTTATCTCAAATGGAACTTCTCTTTCTATCGCTTGCTGTTGGACTTTGTTGGTTACATACAGAAATGCTGATGATTTATTTTATCTCCTGCAACTCTGCTGAAACTGTTAATAATAATTTCAAGTAATTTTTTAGTTGATTCTCTAGGATTTCTGAAATATAAAATATCACCTGCGAAGTCATAGTCTTGTTTCCTCATTGCCTATTCTAATTGCCTTAATTCCTTTTTCTTCTCTTATTGCTACAGCTAACATTTCTAATAGATATTAAATAACAGATGTGATAATGGGCATCCTTGCTTCACCCTTCATTGTACTGGAAAGGCTTCTAACTATTCCCATTACAAATAATATTTGCTGATAGTTTTAGATAAACATTACTTATCATTTTAAGGTAAGTTCAATTTATTCCTATGCTCTCTAATGTTTTTAAAGGAATGGGCATTGTATTTTGTCAAAGGTGTTTTCTGCATCTATTGAGACAATCACAGCATTTTGGTTGGTTTTACTACTGATGTGGTCAGTTATGCTGATAGTTTTCCTCATATTGAATCAGCTCTAGAACCTGGTATAAACCCCACCTGGTCACAGTGTATGATTCTTGCAATATATTGCTATAATCTCTTTACTAGTATTTTATTTAAAATTCTTGCATCAATATTCGTTAGGGAAATTGGTTTATAATTTTCTTTCTGTTTTGGTTCTTTGTGGCTTGGGTATTAATACTACATTTGTGTTGTAAAAAGAATTTGGTGAGATTCCTTCTTTGCCTACTTTTCTAAATAGTTTATATAGTACTGGGATAAACTGTTCTTTAAATGTTTAGTAGAATTCACTTGTGAATCCATTTGCTTCTGGAGATTTTCCTAAGGAAGTTCCTGATGGCTTGTTCAATTTCTTTTTCTAAGACTGGGTTATTTAAGTATTTTGTTTCTTCTGTTAATCTGGGTAATTTATATTTTTGGAAATATTCATCCATTTCATTTATAATGTCAGTCATTAGCAGATAATTGGGCAAGATAGGTCCCAACAATTATCTTAATTTCCTTTTCATTGGTGGTGTATTCACCCCCTTTCATTTTTAGTAATAGTAATTTTATTTTCTTCTTTTTTTAAATTATATTAACCAATGGTTTATCTATTTTACTATTTTTTTTCATCATTGGTTTTCTTAATTTCAATTTTATCAATCTCTCCTTTGATTTTTAGGACTTCCAATTTGGTGTTTAATTGGGGTTTTAAATTTGTTCTTTTTCTAGATTTTTTAGTTGTATGACCAATTTATTGATCTGTTTTTTCACTACTTTTTTGATGTAAGCAATTAGAGTTATAAATTTTCTGCTAAGTACTACTTTGCTTGCATCCCATAAAACTTAGTATGTTGTATCATTGCTGAATGAAATTATCAACTGTTCATATGATTTGTTCTTTGACTCACTTCAATTTTTTTTTACTGTTAGAGTATTTAATTTCCAATTAATTTTTAATCTTTCTTTCCATTGTCCACTACTGAATTTTTACTGCATTATGATTTGTAAAGAATGTGCTTACTATTTGTTTTTCTGCATTTGGTTGTGAGAGTTTTATGTCCTAATATGTAGTAGTCAATTTTTGTGTAAGTGCTATATACTGCTGAGAAAAAAAAGGTATATTCCTTTCTACTCCCATTCAATTTTCTCCAGAGATCTATCATATCTAACCTTTCCAGAATTTTATTCACCTCCTTAACTTCTTTCTTGTTTATTTTTTGGTTAGATTTACCTAGTTCTGAGAGGGTAAAGTTGAGGATCTTCATTAGTTTATTTTTATTACCTATTTCCTCCTTTAATTCAACTTCTTCAAAACTTTAGATGCTGTATGATTTGGTGCATATGTTTATTATTGATATGGCTTCATTATCTGGTACCTTTCAAGTAAGATATGGTTTCCTTCTTTATCTCTTAATTAGATTTATTTGTGCTTTTGCTTTGTATGAGACGACTGCTACCACTGCTTTCTTTGCTTCAGTTGAAGCATAATAAATACTCCTCTAGTTTCTTACCTTTACCCTTTATCAAATGTGTTTCTTATAAATGCATTGTCAGATTCTGCTTTTTAATTCATTCTATCTGCTTCCATTCCGTGGATTGAGTTAATCCCATTCACATTTATAGCTGTGATAACTTTGTACTTCCCTCCATGCTATTTTTCACTTGTTTATTCCCTCTCTCTTCCACCCTACCCTTTCCCTCCTCATGTAAGTATTTTATTTGATTACCACCTTCCCCAATCTACCCTCCCTTTTATCAGTCCCCTCTCCCCCTTCTTTTATCCCTGTCCCTTTTTACATGCCTATAGGGTTAAATAGATTTCTACATCCAACTGAATGTGTGTTATTACATCTTTGAGCCAATTTCGATGAGAATAAGGTTTAAGTATGGCCCACCACCTCCTAACCCCCATTTTCCCCTCAATCATAACAGCTCTTTCATACCTTTTTTATGTGGGATAATTCACCCTGTTCAATCTCCCCCTTCCTTTTTTTCTTTTCTGTGAAATTTTCTTTCTCACCCCTCTATTTTGTTTCTCTGGGAATCATCCCATCAAAATCACCTTATTTCACACCCTCTGTCTACATATACTCCTTCTAATTGCTCTTAGAGTAATAAAGTTGTTAAGAGTTATCATCTTTCCCATACAGAAATATAAACAGTTTAACCTTACTGAATTTGTATTTTCTCTTTCTTGTTTCTTTTTTACCTTTTTATATTTCCTTTAAATCTTGTATTTGGAGGTCAGATTTTTTTATTCAGCTCTAGTCTTTTAATTATAAATGCATGGAATTCCCTTATTTCATTAAATTTCTACTTTTTTTCTCTTGAAATATTATGTTCAATTTTGCTGGGTGATTCTTGTAATCCTAACTTCTCTGCCTTCTGGTATTTTCATATTCCAATTCCTCTGGTTCTTTAATGTGGGAGCTGTCAAATTCTGTGCAATCCTAACTGTAGCTCCACGATATCTGAATTGTTACTTTTTGGCTGCTTGTAATACTTTCACCTTGATTTGTGAGCTCTGGAATTTGGCTGTGAGGTTCCTGGGAGTTGTCATTTTGGGATCTCTTTCAGGCAGTGATCAATGAATGGATTCTTTCAATTTCTTTTTTGTCCTCTGTTTCTAATATATCAGGGCAGTTTTCTTTGATAATTTCTTGAAAGATATTTTTTCAGGCTTTATTTTTTGATCATGGCTTTCAGATGGTTCAATAGTTCTTATACCGCCTCTCCTGGATCTATTTTCTAGGTCAGTTGTTCTTCAAACGAGAAATTCCACATTTCTTTTATTTTCTACTTTTTTGATTTTGTTTTATGGTATCTTGATGTTTCAGAGAGTCATTGTTTCTTACTTGTTCAATTAAAATTTTTAGTGAATTGTTTTCTTCAGTGAGCTTTTGTATTTCCTTTTCCAATTTGCCAATTCTATTTTTTAGGAAGTTATTTCCTCATTAAATTTTTGTCTTATCTTTTCCCATGCTATTGACTCTTTTTTCATGATTCTCTTGCATTACTCTTTTTTTTTTTCCACTTCTCTAATTTGCTTTGTAAAATCCTTTTAAAGCTTTTTCCAGGAATTCTTTCTGTGCTTGAAACTAAATTACATTTTCCTTTAAGGCTTCACACGTAGTCATTTTGGTACTACAGTCCTAAGTTTATGCCTTGATCCTCTCCTTGATCCTCTGTATCACCACAGTAATGTTCTGTAGTCTAGCTTTTTTTTTTTTTGCTCATTTTTTCTGCCTTTCTTAGTGACTTAGTGGTGTTATGTGAGAGTAGGGCTCTGGTTTTACACTGTCCCAGTCATTTTATGCTGGGACTCTGGTTTTTACCAGCTTTCACTGGGCTTCAGGACTTAGCTGCTTGCTTTCTCTGGCTTCTCTTCTGGCTTGTAATGGGGATAGTGATCTCCCCATTGGCCTCCTCTGGATGTGGGGGGCATTGCTACAGTTACTGGTTATTGCTATGGTGGCTGGTCCTGGCGGGTGATCTTGTTGCTGTTCTGCCCCAGGAGTGGGGCTCTGTAGCTGAGTGACTACGGAAATAGGTTCTCTTTGCTGGTAGGTCCGAGGGGTGGGGTCTCACTGTTGACCAGCCCCAGGATGGGGCTTCATTACTGGTCAGTCGGCAATGGGGTCAAGACTTCCCCCTCCCTGGTGACTTGTGCTAAGGGGTCAGTGGGTTGATGTTTTTCCTTCACTCTTAAAGAGGACCATAACATTAGGGAGGTGATGCCATAACATGCAAGTGAACTGGATTTAAAGTGAGGGAGGGCTGTGCAAAGTCACCAGTTTCACTTTCTCCTCTGGAGCCATCAATGTATAGTAGCCAGATGTAGATCAGTTCAACTGTAGATGGCCCTGGATGCAGTGGAAGGGGAAGGACCAGTGTGCTGCACAGACTGCTCACTTGTCTAAGGGTCTACTGACTTGCAGGGGTGTGGGGTGGGGGGGGCACCTGCTGATGGATTCTCCAAGACTTGGAGCCTTGCTTCAGGCATTCCGTTTCAAGGCTAGCCCCTGCTTCTGCTCTTGGACCCCATTCCTTTCCCGCCCCAGTGAGACAGAACTTTTCTGCAGGGCTGGTAAGCTGCTTCCCTGCTCCTAGATCAATTCTGAGGCAGTTTTCTAGTTGTCTGGAAGGGAGTTTGGGAGGACTTCAGAGGATTCCTTCCTCATTCTGCCACCTTGGTACTACAAGCCTCCCATGGTGTTTTATTGGCAAAGATATCCGAGTGATCTGCCATTTCCTTCTCCAGTTTTGTGCAGGTGGGGACTATAAGCAACTTGCCTAAGAGTCTGAGATCAGAATTGAACTCTAGTCTTTTTGCCTACAGGTGCAGTGCTCTTTCCATTCACTACCTAGCTGCTCTAAATGAATCTTACAAACCATCCTTTATAGCCCCCTCATTTTAGAGATGAAGAAACTGAGACCCAAAGAGATAAAATGATTTAGCCAAAGTTATACGCTTAGTAAATGAGATTTGAACCCAGGTTTTCTAACTCCACATCTGGTCATCCTTCCACTACACAGAGAACATTCTCAGCAGTGTTTTCTAAAAGATATTACACAGAATCTTGGCATCTCAGTTGATATAAGTTCCTTGAAAAAACTTTGATATAAAAGCAATAGTTGTCTGGGTACAGATGAAGAAGGAAGGCTCTCTTTCCTGAGATTGAAAAATGGAAGGAAGAGGTCAGGCAAGGCAAGGCACAGGGTGAGGGCTAGAGTGCAAATAAAGTAAGAGGAGGCAGTGCATAGTCTTTTCTCTCCTGATGTGGCATAAGGAATAAGAGGCAATGGGTGGAGGTGAACAGACTAGTGTAGGAGACTCTCATAGAAGAAGGATATGGAAGTTCATGGAAAAGACATGAATTAAGCCCTTTCTCTCCAGCATGGTCTGAGCTTAACTGTTCTTGTATAACCTATAAGCTTGAGTGGCCAGAAGATGATGTCCTTTTCCCTGAATCACTCTAAAATTCAATATAGAAAAAATTCTTGATATCTACTACTTATCCTGAAGCCCTGATCAATGACCATTCAAATCAGCGTGTATGTAAGCACACATAAAGTTCTATCAATTCCAGCTTCGGAGTATTCACAATGATAACAATGACCATTTATATAGTACTTTGGTGTTTACCAAGTGCTTTAATATGTTATTTCATGATCCCCACAACTCTGGGAGGTTGGTGCTATTACCCCCATTTTACAGATGAGGAAACTGAAGAAGCCACAAAGAATTACAGAACTTGCCCAGGATCACACAGCTCTAAGTATCCAATAAAGGATTTGAATTCAAGACTTTTAGACTACATGTCTAACACTCTACTACACCACCTAGATATCTACCACTCTCAATCTCTACCTATTCTTTCACCAAATTAGTTTGAGAAGCAAAGATGTGGACGATAACCATCTTATATCACTCATAAAAGCTTACAGAAGCACGCATAATATATCCTAAGAGGAAATGAAGTTATTCATTGCTGAAATGTCAAAAAATTGAATCACCTAGCTCTTCCTAATTTCAAAATACCACTCAAAAATTTGGACATAATACCTTCACAAGATTGACTTTTCATAAAAGACCAGCATTTCATGGTAAGGAAAAAATAAGATCTTCAGAAACATTCGAAATGACCAGACTTCAATATAGTCCAACTCCCAAAACTTTCTCCTTCCTTAGCTTGCAAATACAATTTTTATGTAAGAATTACTTTCAGAAATAATTTCACTTGGACAAGAAAATATTTTCATCTAACCTTTTTCTACAAAGCAAAATCATCAAATTTATTTAGACTCTTATTTATAGCCAAAAAGCATGTTACTTTTTGAAGGACTGTAAACTGAACCTATCCTGAAGTGAACTCTTTGTTTTTCATTTTAAGTTTGCTCCAACCATTAAAAAATGAAGGCTGTAAACATTAAAAAGGTCTATTAAAAATGTAAAAGTAAAAGCTAAAAGAAGATTTTAGATTTAGAGTGGAAAGAGTCTTCAGAAACTCTCTAATCCAGTCCTGCAATTCTGCATAGGGGAAAAATGAGGCACACAAAGTGGAAATCATTTGCCCAAGGTTATACAGGTCCTTGGACTCCAGTGTTCTTTCCATTATACCATGGGGTCTCTGAAATGTGGATGTTGAATTTTCTCTGAGGTCCCTTTTAAATCTAAATCTGTGCTCCTAAACTTTAACCGTTCTTGTTCAATTCTTCTCCCACTGCTATAAATTTCTTTCCTTTTCTGGGGGGGTGGATGGGGATGGAGAGGTGGGGAGGTGAGAAAGGAGAATCAAAATAGTAGAGGGAAAAAAAAGAAGGGAATCTTTTAAGTTTCAAGAGGTCATCATTGAAATGCCCAATTAGTCACCTGTGTTTCTGACACTTACCAGACACATTAATTGATGTTCCTGCATCAATAATTCCACTATTGGGTCTCACACAATACCGGCGGGGTGCAGTAGTCTTCACTTTGAAACATACATTTCGGTCAGAAGGGTTGCCAAGCTTCAGGTTGGTGGTGACAACGTCTGTGAAGGGACCTGTGAACAACAACAAAAAAAAAAGATGGAGAGAGAATGTAGAGAGCTAAGATAAACCTCAGACTGTATTCATTCACAGTTCAATTATAACTTTGTGTTTTTCTGGATAAAGGGATAATGTTCTCTATCACCTATATGAACTTTTTCCTAGAGAAGAGATGGGGGAAAGAGAGAATAATGAGGGAGAAGTACACCATGATAACTATAAGGAAGGCTGAGTTCAAACAGCTTTTAGCCACTCATTTCTAACTAGATGAGTTTCCTTGGGGAAAGGACTGTGCCTTATAACTCAAGGAAACTAGAAGGGTACAATAAGTAAGTACTCAATGTCTTCATTGTTGTTGATAATACTGAACATTATGTTAATTTAATGGACTATCCAGTTCACATTCCAGAATTTCAGAGTTGGGAGGGACCTATGTAGGTATCTCGTTCAACTAATACATGAGGAAAGGGGAAACTCATGACACCTCCAAATGAAGTCCATTCTACTTTTGGACAGATCTAATTATTTTTCTTTAAACTAAAATTTGCCTCCATGCAACTTCTATTCACCACTCTTTATTCTACCATTAAAGGCCAAGCAGAACAAGTTTTATCTTTGAGGATACTGAAAGTACTTGAAGACCAGTTATAATTTTCCCCCATAAGTCTTCTTCCCTCTAGGATGAAAATCTACAGTTCTTTCAAACTGATTTTCATATGGCATGAGCTCATGGGTCATCATCCTGGTTGACCTCCTCCTTCCTAAAACATGACAGCCTAAACTGAATACTGTACTCCAGATATAGTCTGGAATAGAGTACAGTAGGACTTAATTATTCCCCACTCCTTAAAAGCTATAGCAATTCTTTATTTCCCCACAAGGACAATCAGTTGCCAAACAGTTTCCCTTCTATACTCTATAGCATTTTTTGATTCTCTCCCTCTTTTGTTGCAACCACACAGTCACTATTCTGTTCATCACCTATAGTTGTTTCTTCTGCCTCAGGTCTTTCCTCACTCAAATCTATTCTTTTCCACACAGCTGCCAAACTGATTTTCTAAAAATACAAATCTGACCAGGAAACTCCACAACTGCAATGGTGCCACATTACTTCAAGGATCAAATATGAACTCCTCTGTTTGGCATTTAAAGTCTCTCACAATGTGGCTCCAATCTACCTTTCTGCTAGGGTCCAGATTTTTACTTTCATTTTTTTTTAAATAAGGAAATTTCTTTTCTTTATACACAATACCATCTTTGCCCAGCTGTCCCCCAAACTTGGAATGCAGGTACTCTATATCCCCCTTAAAAATCCTTAATTTCCTTTAAGGTTCGGCTTAATACCACCTTCTATATAAAAGTCTTTCTTGACCCCATCACAGCTGCTGCTGATTCCCTCCAAAACTGCCTTGTGTCATTTAATATATGCTTACATAAGTAATACATATTGTCTCCCCTGGATAGGTCATAAGCTCCTTGAGGGGAGGGACTCTTGATTTTGCTTCAGAATATGGACTTGCTGACAGTTTAAAAGGGATCACCTGAGCTCAGCTTTGAAGGAAGACAAGGATTCTGAGTACTGGAAGGACAGAGTATATTCCAAGCAAAAGATAATGGTTTGTTTAAATACTGCAAAGCAGGAGGTAGAACACAGCGTTTGGATTAAGAACGAGTAGGCCGATATGGCTAGCCTGTAGAATTAATAAAGTAATATGAAATGAAGCTGTAAACATAGCTTCCTTTCTCCTTCCCTGCAACAAACAAGAATATACCATTCAACAGCCTTATTTAAGAAATAATAAAATCCAGGATAGTTAAGTGATTTACCCAAGGTTTGCAGGATCACAGATTCTGAGCTAGTGGGGATCTTAAAGATTATTTAAGTCCCCTAAGTTTACGGATAAGAAACCAATGACTTGCCATGGTAAAAAAATAAAGGACAAAAACATCTATGATATAAGGAGGAAGCTGGCACAAGACCACTAAAATTTCATTGGGCCACATAATGACTCCAAGACTACACTGCCTTTACCTTACAAAAAGAGAATCTGATTCTTTGTGAAGAGGAGAATTAGAAGCTATAAGCTATAACTTGGACTTGAAATAATGTTAGTGAACAAAGGACAATCCAGTATGAAGTTCTTCTAAGGTCACATCGAGTTCTTCCAAAGCTCTTTTTAAAACTGCCATAAAGAGAGACACAGATGCACTTGACAAAAATTTAAAACGTTGAGCTTCCAATACTTTTGCTCCCCAACTGTTGTCCTTTAATGTACACTATCATGTAGAGAAAGGTTAAAGAGAAGAGCTAGGATTTGAACCGAGGTCCTTGTCTCCAAATCCAAAAGTTCTTTGTAGTATTGTAAGCTGCAAAACTGGGATGTGAACTAATATCCCTCTGGTTCCACATACAGCAAGTGCAGTTATCTCCCCTATATTTTGCCACTTCTGGACCACCAAAAGTATTCAGGGAATATAAATCCAAATTAACTTGAGCTTAAATGAAACCTAACAAGGAACTTAATTTCTAGAGGTGGGAGGGAGGTGTGTGTATGTATGGGGAGGGGAGGGAGTGAATTTCCAAACGACATTCAAACTATTTTTGGATTACCAACGTCCACCAAAGTCCTATCTCCTACTCAAAAATTAACCAAGGATTTACTTAAAACCCCCACCTCCAATGATTTAAAGCCAAGGTTAACCAGAAGACAGAAACAACATTTACAAAACAAATAATACTCAAGTGACACTCCTCTGGGGCAGGGAGAAGCTGTTTACCCAAACAACAACAGTGGAGATACCCTCAAGTTGTGCAGTTGTTGTTATGTGAGGAGGATGGTAAAGTTACTCTCTAAGATATATCCAAGAGGAGGGACTAGTAAATTCTCTATTGTAGTGGAAAGACAGCTAACCAAAGAGTCGAGTCTTCTTGGATTCCAATACCACATTAGATTTATACTGGCTGTGTGACCCTGTGTAATTTTCTAAGATTATAAGAGAATAATTTGTCTATACGAACTGGGAGAGGGAGTTTCCTCTCAGTGAGTTCCTTAACACCAGGTGTCAAAACATAGCACAAAGGCCAAACTCCTGAGTACAGCCAGAACCAGATTAAAATATAACTGGGAAATATTCAACAAAATAAATAAATCAATTGACAAGTATTTATTAAATGCCTCCTATGTGCCAGGCAATTTGATCTAGGTGCTAGGCATACAAAGACAAAAATGAAACCAGTCTGGCCCTTGAGAAGATTATACTGTACTGGAAATTTACAAGTGGCCCTTTATACTCAGACTAACTAACTTTCTCAGAGGTGATTTGAGAATGAGTCTCTGCTATTGCCCTGGTAGAGTTTCATCTATTTTGTCTCTTTATTACTGTATCAGTTTATGGGTTCTAGGCTCAAATCTCAGGTCCAAGATTAATCAGTTTTCTACCTTGAACTTCTCCCAAGCCTAAAATTTCTTATCTATAAAATGTGGCGAGTCACACAAGATAATTTCTAAGGTCCCTTTTAACTCCAGATACTATGATTCACCCTTAAACTTGAACCCCAACCTTGTAATCCCAACGTTTCCATTTTTACTCAAGGAAAAAATTCAAATGAGCTATCAAACCTAGGTGGGGATAGGACCAAGCAAGGATGAAAAGAAATAGAATACCAGCAAAGATGAGAAAAATAAATTAGTTCTCACACCCAATGGCAAAAACGAAACAAAATATAACCCAGATTTTCCAAAGTGAAAGGCAGTCAAAACTAACAAAACAGGGCAAACTTGGGAAGTGTGAGGCCTGCAATTTACTTTTCTCATAAAGACACCAGGAAAAAGTTGCCTAGAAAAAGACTTTCCAATTTGATTAATGGAACTATCTTTTCAAAGAGAGTTACTGATGTACTTAAAACAAGTGCCATTTGTAAAATGGGAAGTTCAAGTGATTCCCCCAGAAATCAGTGCACTCCTTTCCCCCATATTCCTTCTATATTCTCTATCAGATCAATTTGGGCTGTCCACATGTTGTTTCCCCTGGAGAATGTAGGCTCCTCAAGTGTAGGGGAGCCCAGTGCCCAGCAAATAATATATACATAGGATTATAGGTTCAGAACTGGAAAGGACTTTACAAACTACTGAGCTCATCTCTTCCCTTTCCCTTTTTGTTTGAAAGTCAAATTTTCTTTTCAGCTCTGGTCTTTTCATCAAGAATCCTTGAAAGTCTTTTCATTGAAAGACCATATTTTCCCCTGAAGTATTATACTCAGTTTTGCTGGGTAGGTGATTCTTGGTTTTAGACCTAGTTCCTTTGTCTTCTGGAATATCCTATTCTATGCTCTTCAATCCCTTAATGTAGAAGAAGCTGCTAGATCTTGTGTTATCCTGACTGTATTTCCACAATACTGGAATTGTTTCTTTCTAGTTGCTTGCATTATTTTCTCCTTGACCTGGGAACTCTGGAATTTGGCCACAATGTTCCTAAGAGTTTCTCTTTTGGGATCTCTTTCAGGCAGTGATCAGTGGATTCCTTGAATACTTATTTTGCCCTCTGGTTCTAGAATATCAGGGCAG
>CM053769.1:282893258-282925109 GCA_028658325.1 Potorous gilbertii | reverse complement strand
CCTGAGGGTAAGCAGTTTTCTTCTTCGTCAGAGAGGAATGGTACAATCATCTATTCCCCAAGAAAATAACCTTCTATGGTCTTATTTTTTTTCCCTTTTCTGGGCATTTTCCCAGCCAGTTACTTGACTTCTGAGAGTCCTCTCCACCCCTGGCCTAGGTCCTCCCAGCTAGTGCTTGGGGTCTGAGATTCAAATGCTGCTCCCCAGTCTCAGGGCTTTTGGCAGCACTTAATTTCTGGTGCTCAGGTGGGGGCAGGGCTGCCTCCCAGGCTCAGTTCCCTCAGGGGCTTTATGCAGAGATCTTCTGTAATGGAGCTGCTGAGCTCCTGCCTGCTCCAGGAGCCTCTGGCCGTCTGCTGTCTCTGTGGCTGCCTCCCGAGGGGGCCTGAGTCCTGGAGATACCGCGCTCCCCTCTCAGCCTGTCTCTCTCATTGACCTGTGAGTCTGTGGGTGGAGGGACCTTCGCGGCCGCTGAAGATTCCGTCCCTGAAGCCTGCTCGGATCTGCTCGCTCCTCTCAGTGCCACACGGCCAGGGCAGGGGAGGGCTCCGCTCCCTTCCGGTGCGGGATGGACCTTTGGGATCGGTTTTTCAGGGCTCTCTGGAACGGAAATCTCCTTCACTGTGTTGCTGTGTGGCTTCCACTGTTCCAGAATTTGTTGGGAGTTCTTTTAAGAGGAAATCCATGGGCTGTAGGTTCGGAGCTAGCATATGTGAGTCTTTCTACTCTGCCATCTTGGCTCCGCCCCCCCTTTCCCTTTTTGTATGAGGAAAAGGAGGCATGGAAGTTGACTTGCTCAGGGTCATAGTATCTCATGCCTAAGGCAGGATATGAACTCAGGACTACCAGCACCCTATTCACTATATCAAGTTGCTTCTATTTAAATAAATTCTGGTTGGATTAAATTCAGATTATAGTCTTTAGAGAACTTACTTCATGGGGTTTGTAAACTCTAGTACCTTATTAAATCACCCCTATTTCCTTTTAAGACAAAGAGCTTCAGATTTGAATGTTCAGAATTTCTAATAATCCTAAATACATTAAAACAACATGCTTTTTTCTATAACTACTGAATGTGCAATGATAAAAAAAAAAATGAGAAAAGCTGCCACAACCACTAGGAGAACAGTCATTAGTCTTTGGACTGATGTTGTATCTGACTCTCCATGAACTCATTTGAGATTTCCTTGGCAAAGATACTGGAGTGGTTTGTCCTTTCTTTCTCCAGCTCATTTTACAGATGACAAATCGATGCGAACAGGGTTAAATGATTTGTCCAAGGTCACATGGCTAAGTGTGTCTGAGGCTGGATTTGAACTCAGGAAGGGGAAGTTCTTTCTGGTTCCCAGTCCAGTGCATCACTTTGCTGCCTTATTATTTCTTTTTCCCCCAGCAAAAGAAAAAAGTAGAACCCATTTAAAAGTGTTTGCTCCATGTTATTCCTTTTTTTTCTCCTAAAACACACAGAGAGAAATCAAGATTTTAAAAGTATCTATCTACACCTCATCTCTGCCTCCTGGTTTCCTAGGCTTCTTTCAGGTCCCTCTTTTATAAGAAATGATTCCTGGTCCTCCTCCTCTGGGTACCTTCCCTCTGAAACTACAACCAATTCATGCTGCATTTATCTTGATTTATCTTGTCTGCACAGAGTTGTTTGTATGTGAATTCCTTGAGAGCAGGGGCTGTTTTTTTTTACCCTTTTTTGTATCCTTAGCACTTCTGAAAGTGCCCAACATGGCAAGTGACTAATAAATACTACCTGACTGAATGACTATATTTAATTGTAAGGTAAATTTCTTCAGGGCAAGGGGACTTTGGTCTTTCAGGAGGTGACTTGGTGGCACAGTGTTTAGATAAAGTGCTAGATTTGGAGCTGGGGAGACCCTCCTTCCCTCACCTCCCCCCTCCCTGAGATGGTAAGCAATCTAATATAGGTTTTATACATGCAATCACATAAAACTTTTCTGTGTTAGTAATTTTGTGCAAGACTCAAAAAAAAAAAAAGGAAGGAGGGAAAGAGGAAGGAAGGAAAAAAATCTGGCTCCTCCCTACATTTTCAGACTTCACAGACTTTACTTCTCTATATAATTCTGTGATTCAGTGACACTGGCCAGAATGATGTTCCTTACAGATCATTCTATCTCTGCGCTTTTGCAACGGCTGCCTTTCCTCGCCTGGAATGATCTCTTCTAATTGTTGGTTTACTTCAAAACTCATTCAAATACTGCTGTCTGCAGGAAAGCTTTCCCAGCCTCTCCCCTTCCTATGGTCTTCTCTTTGAGATGATAGCCTTCCATTTTCAACTCATACATCTTATTATGAACAGTTACTTGCACATGAGTCCTTTGAATCATGTTTTTGCCTTTCTTTATATCCCCAGAACTCAGCATGTACTCCAAAGTTTGCTGAATTACTGAATGGCACATCCAGTTCTTCCTTCCAACACTTAAAAGTAACTACTGTACTCATTGATTTTTTGAGGACCAGATCTAGTTTTTATTCGTAAAATTCTGTCTTAAGTGAGGCAAAGAAGTGTACGCAATCATCGTTAGTAATAATAAAATATCTAAAGGATTAGGGTCAAGGGTCAAGAACTACCCAAACAAAAACTAGCAATTTACCCACATAAGTTTTTCCAAAATCACAGGATCATAAAACTAGAGATGAAAGGGACTTTGAGCAAGAGGAAATTCACTGGCAAACTCCTTGTACTGGTAGAGTAATCTTAGCACCAAAAATCTGGAGCTGAAAGAGACCCTGGGGGTCAACTAATCCAGCACCTTCATTTTACACAGGAAAAAACTGAGGTCCACACAGAGGTCTCAGGTACAGACCCAGGATATGAACTCACATTCACTGACTCCAAATCCATCACTTTCTTACAACAATGTGAGAGAAAATCTGTCATTTTACCTCCTCCTCCTTTATTAATGAATTAGGATACAAAGATCTGATTTAAAAAAATAATAGCTGATAAAACTATTCAAAACTGCCACTTGTATTTCACAGAATTGTTATGTCCATGAACATACTAATTAGACAAAAAAAAACAAAAAAGAAACATTTTTACAAAGCCACAACTTAGTATTTGTTGATTGTCTTACGGTCTGCTTTCTTTACAACCACCCTGTGAAGCAGGTCTGTACAAATATAATCACTTCTGTAATGTACCAAAGGTTACATAACTGGTTAAAGTTCTTAGGTAGGTTCTGAACTCTCACCACCTGACTTCAAAGTTCAGCACTCTTTTTTAAAAAATTTATTTGTTTTCAGTTTTCTACAATATTTTCCATAAATCTTAGCTTTTCTCCCAAAGCGTAGCATTCTTTTGACTATACTATGCAATCTTTGGGTCTCAAACACGTCTTTTGGCCTGGAGTTATAATTTCACATGTGGAACTTCTATGAGATAACACCTCTGCCAATACAGACGGGCAGCCAGCTGCAACTTAAAAAGTCTCATGCAGTGAACACAGCTGGGTCTCAGAGTCAATGAGACCTAGCCAGCTCAAGTCCTACCTGACAGAAACTGGTTATATAAGTCAACTCTCTAAAATATAACTGCTGTTGGTAGAACATAAGCTCCTTGAGGACAGGGACTATTAAATTTTTTTAATCTGTATTCCTACAAAGCCTGGCATATAGCAGTCATTTAATAAATGCTGACTGCCTGATCAAAATATTCCAAACATGGAAGAAAGATGAAACACGTTCTTTGGCCTCAAAGGGAAGAAATAAATAGGTAGATATTACAGGGAGTGAGATTTCACCCAGAGGGCAATCAGAAGGTATACAGTGGGCTTTTATGAAAAGACTGAGACATATCAAGGAATGATATGGAAGATACTGTGTAAAGTTTACCAAAGAAGTATATGACTGAAAATGGAGATGCATTAGTCATAGGTGAGATTGAAGGCTAACTGGTATGCTCTGTGATGTCAAGAGAATCTGAGGAAAGCACATTCAGTGGATTCCCTCTGGCACATTTATGAGAAGGCATGGACAACGGGTCGCACAAGAATAGTCAGGATGGGTGCTGAGTCAGAAGAAACATCGCCGGGTGGAGGATATCAAAGTCCCTAGAATATTAAAGCAGTAAAACAAAGAAAGACTTCCTAAGAGCATAGTCCAACAATGAAATGGGAGAAGTAGACGAGAGGGGGAAAGATGCAAGTACTTAAAAAATTCAAGGACAGACTCATCATTCTGAGGTAAGGGAATGAAGAAAATTCATGCTTCTGCCATGGTTAGACTAGCTTCACTTCATCCCATACTAAATGAATTGACCGTGGCCTCAGAGATTTTGTCTAATTCAGATTCTATACTCCTGTGTGCTAAAATACAACTTACCAAGTATTTATTTTCATTTCATCAAGGGAAACAAATTCAAAAGTTAGATGAGAAATTATTTTTTTTTTAAAATTAAGGGTTAATTAGAATAATATAACCATATTTTTCAAGAAGGCATATTAATGGTAAAGTTAAATTTCTCAACTTCCTCATGGACATCACCTGAAGCATGAAATGAAGACAAGAAAACGAGAACGAGAAAAGCCTTGTGTAACCCACTAAGTTTTCATTTCTTTTTAGCTATACGAATCATGTTCATTTTATGACCCACCCTCATGATGTACCCACGCATGTAACAGCTATGGTAGGCAGTAGCTTCCTTCTTTAGATGGTTTCAAGCAATGCCTGGATGATACTTGTTGAGTACTGAAGGAATTCTTTTCCAGGGATGAGTTGGCCTAGATGTCTATTTACATTCCTTCCTGAAATTCTGTGTATATGAAATTAGGTACTTTTTAAATTTCAATTATTCCTCAAAACAATCCCATAGGACAAGCAGAGAAAATATCTCCTTTTTTTACAGATGAGTACAATGAAGTTAGGGGAGACTCAAGGCAGCCAGGTGGCACAGTGGATAGAGAGATGGGCCTGAGTTCAAATCCATCTACAGATACTTCCTAGCTGTGTGACCCTGGGCAAGTCACTTAAAAGTTACGTAAAATGGGGATAAATAACAGCACCAAACTCAGAGGATCAAATGAATTGTTTGTAAAGCACTTAATATAGTGCCTAGCACACAGCAGACACTTAATGAATGCTTGTCCTCTCCTACTTTCTCCACCTCACCTCCTCAACAATATACCCAGCATCACACAGTAAGGAAGATGTGAACTACCCCCTGAAAACAAAAAGATCATTTAATTTCAAAAGTGCAAGGTTCATTTTTTTTTGGAATGTTTGGGGGAGCGGGAGTGGTGAGAGACAGAGAGGGATAGAAGAAGGAGAACAGCTCCTTTAAATTGGTTTAGAAGAAAATATTTTCTTTTGGAGGCAAGATCTGTGGTATCATGTGTGTAGTAGCTACCATCCTGATGGTAAGTTCTTCAGTTTGAAAAGGCTACAAGCCAAGACCAAAGTGGAGGGAGTGTTGGTGCATGATTTTCTGTTTGCAGATGATTGTGCACTCAATGCAGCCTCTGAAGCTGAGACACAACAAAGTATCAATCAGTTCTCTGCTGCCTGTGCTAATTATGGCCTAATAATTAACACCAAAAAACACAGGTGCTCCACCAGTCACCACCACATTATCCATACGTGGAACCATGGGCTCATGCATGCATTGCCAGAGCCAGTTCAGTGTTTAGGAGGCTTTGAAAAAAAGTTTGGAAGAGAAGAGGAAGAGAAGACTGACTACTAAACTGAAGGTCTACAGAGCAGTTGTGCTGACCTCATTGTTGTATGCTTGTGAACCATGGACAGAGTGGCAGCACCATGCCAGGAAACTGAATCACTTCCATCTGAACTTTCTTAGGAAGATTCTGAGAATCACCTGGCAGGATAAGGTACCAAATACTGAAGTCCCTGCTCGAGCTGAACTGCCAAGCATTCAAACTATGCTTCAGAGAGTGCAACTCCGATGAGCTGGCCACATTGTTTGAATGTAAAATATATACTTGCCAAAAAGATTATTTTATGGAGAACTCACATGGGGCAGGCAATCACATGGTGGTCAGAAGAAGTGATTCAAGGACACTCTCAAGGTCTTCTCTCAAAAACTTTGGATCTGACTGTGCAACATGGGAGACCCTGGCACAGGACCATTCAGTATGGTGTGCCCAGATCAGGAAGGGTGCTGTGCTCTATGAGCAAAGCAGAATTGAGACAGCACAAAGTAGACACAGGACATGCAAATTTGGAGTATCCACCCCAAATGTTCATGTGGACTATGTGTATCCAACTTGTGGTAGAGCATTCTGAGCTGATATTGGTCTGATCAGTCACAGCCCGACACACTGAAACTTAACTTTATCATGGTGATGTCAGTTTGGTCCTTTTCAAAAAACAAAAGACAACAACCGGCTCCAGGTCAGAAATTCCCTCTATCAAGGCAGTTCTGTATCTTTTCTGCAACTAATCTTATCATTCTAACAAAGGACACTGAGAGGTTAACTCCTAAGTCACAAAACAAGCATGTGTTGGAAACTGCACTTCAACACAGGTAGGTGGGGACTTTCTATGTCCTATGGCCTAATGCTTCTCAAAAAAGGAAGAACATATGAATCCTATCTAAAATATAGATCATAACTCTGACATTTAAATAGTATCTTCTTAACAATGTCTCTTCTGAGATGGAGTACATCTCACACATACAAATGAAGTACCATTTCTCCTCCCCATTGCCCCTCATCTCCTCACTTCTGGACTATTGTAGTAGCCTGCTGCCCCAACCCATCCTCCATTCAGTCACCAAAGTAAAGGCCCAAACGCTCCTATTCACCTATCCCCATCAATAATATACAGTAGCTCCCTATCACTTCCAGGATCAAGTACAAAATCCTCCATTTGGTTTTCAAAGCCCTTCACAACGAAGTTCCTTTGTCCCTTTTCAGTTGTCTTAGTATACCCTACCACATGCTCTTCAATTCAGTGACACTGGCTTCCTGGCTGTTCCACGACCAAGGTATTCCATCTCTCAGCTGTCCCCTATGCCTGGAACACTCTCCCTCTACACCTCCGTCTCATGGCTTCCCTATCTTCCTTCAACTCCCAACTAAAATCTCCTCTTTTACAGGAAGCCTTTCCCAATCCCTCTTCCTTCTGTGAATTATTTCCTACTTATCCTGCAGCTAACCTGTTTGGACATAGTTTTTGGCTTGTTGGCTTTCCTTTTAGATTGTGGGCTCTTTGAAAGCAGGGGCTGTCCTTAGATGCTTTCTGGATCCCCAGTGTTTAGCACAGTACTAGGCACAGAATAAGAACTTAAGGTTTACTGACTGACATTTTACAGATAAGGAAACTGAGGCTCAGAACTATATAGTGGTGTCATTGTTAAGATCCAAACTCAGGCCTTAAAATAAATGAATAAATAAATAAATAAATAAATCCATGCTCTAGCAAACTTCTCAGAATGATTAAGTTCCAGGTATTGAGACAGCAAGGATAGAGAGCTAAATTACCAGAGCAGAGAAAATGATAGTGCTTTGGGGAAAGTGACTAAATTGTACTAAATCTTTAAATACACTGTTTAAATTAAATTTTAAAAATCCTCTCATTCAATATATACTCAAGTCAGTGTCTGAAGCTTAAAAGAGGAGGCTTTACAATGTCTAAAAAGGTGGCCCTGCATCTGCCTCTTAAATCCCTGCTTCCCCCTTCTGCCAAAAGCAAAACATGCAATTCTTCAAGGCACAAGGATTCCTCAGCTTTCTTCCCCTCCTGTGTGACACTTGGGATTAGGTTCCCAAACAATTCCTTTCTTCTCAATTAATCAATAAGCATTACAACCTACTATGTGCCAGACACAGTGCTAAGTGTTGTTCTCCAGCAACCTTTTCACCCTTTCCCATCTCTTGGCCTAAATTCCTCAAAGGTATAAATAGTAATTGCTCTGGCACTACCTTGCTCTACCTGAGGGGAAGAGTTCCCTTCTCTAAAGAGATACATGCTGCCCCTTCTATAACAAGGTTGTCAAAGGTAGCCTACATCAGCTGTATTAATGTCTCTTTGTGCCTCAAATGTAGATTCCCAGGTGATTATATATATGTATAAAGCTTTACATAATGTCCCCAAACAAAGGAAAAATTTAACAGTGACAGATCTTAGGGGTAAATAACTTTTAAAATTAGCATAAATATATTCAAAAATAAGGATGCTGGGGAAAAGATCTTTTTTAAATTCAATTTTTCTGGCTGAACTGCCAGCTTACATATTAAATCAACACTTTAGAAAGGACAATAAAATATTCCAACCAATCTGATTGGTTTTAAAAGTGGCACACATTTTGTTCCCATCCAGACAACAGAAGGTCTATTTATACATCATTTAAAATCATCACACTTCATAAACAACTCCACCCCGTTACACAAACAGAAACAGTTTTCCAGAGAAACATCTTGGAGTCTGAAATGTTTCAAATATATTATTACATCATTAACCTCTGCAATATCCCTTTGAGTTTTGTGGTCATGAAATATTAAATACCATTATAGTAAAAGAGAAACAGAGGTAGTTCAATTTAAAAAAAAATTCTTTAAAAAATTATTTGTTTTTGGTTTTCTGAACTTCATTTCAGAATAGATCTTTCCCTCTCTACCCAGTGAACCTTGTAACAATGAATAAGAAAGAAAAACAATTAAGCAAAACCACACGACATTCTATATCCATAGGCCCCTGCCTCTGCAAAAGGGGGTATCTCAAAACTATACAACTTTCATTTTTCCTTTGTTGTTTCTATTTACATTGTTGTAGTCACTGTATATACCATTTTTTCTGGTTCTTCTTCCTTCACTCTCATCAGTTCACAAATGTCCTGCTCACTCATCCAGTTCCCATCCTTCCACTCACTTCCCCTTCCCTAGTTTGACCTCTTGGAGAACCAACTACTGAATTCTGAATTCTAGTATCGCTCTCCTGCATTGTCACCAATCACGCCTTGCCAAATCCAAACCCTGGATTATCCCTAACATCCATCACCTCTGCTCTTATTCACATTCTGCTGAATGAAGTTGGAGGACATGAAACTTTTACTGGGCTCACCACAAATTTATGTTATTTAATAATCCCAAGTGGACCCTCACTGCAGCCATTCTAATCAACTGATTATCCTACTCTACCCAAAGGTTATTTCAGATCTTTCCCCAAGCCTCCAGGGCATGTTTTCCTCCGATCCTCAGACTTATCTCACCTTATCTTCCTCAACTATCTATTCCTTTTCAGTCTCAGAAGAGGAAGCTATTCACCTTGCAAAGGCCAACATCCCTGAGTACACCAGTGTCTCCTATGACTCCTACAAGAGTCAAGGGTACATGTAGGGGTAATGGTCTTAGCAAGGGGACAAGTGAACAAGGCAATAAATGCCTTCATCTTTCCCATTCTCTTATTTTTAATCCTTATCTCTAATTGCCTTCCCAATAGTCTAACATAATCATTTCTCCATCATGTTTGAAAAACCCTCATTTGGTCATTCTATAGTTATTACCTATCATTCTGGATCTTTCCTCTCCTTGGCTAAACTCTGTAAGAAAGCTATTGACACTAGGTACTTCCAATTCCTTTCCTTTCCGCTCTCTTCTAAATCCTCTACAAGCTGGCTTCTGACCTCAATTAAGCAATTGAGAGTATTCACTCTCCAAATTTCTGAATGATCTAAATTATCAAATCTAAAGGCCCCTTTTCAGTTATCATCTTTCTTGGTCTCCCTGCAGCATCTGATACTTTTGATCACCTCTTTACTCGAAGTTTTCTTGAGACTGCTCACTCCTGGTTCTCCTCCAACCTATCTTTTCTTGGTTGTTCATCCATGTCACACCTGCTAACTTTGGGTGCCCCGTCTCCGGTTCTGTTCTGGGTCCTTTTCTCCCTCTATACTATTTTCACTTGGTGATTTCATCAGCTTCCACAGATCCAGTTATCTCTATGCAGATTTTCTACTCTTTCTTCTGAGCTACAGTTCCACATCCAACAGACCATTTGGATACCTTGAACTGGATGCTGTGTAAGGATCTCAAATCAATATGTCCATAACATAACTCATTATCTGTCCCCCAAAAACCTTATCCTCTTTGCAAACTCATAATTCTGCCACCCATGTTGACAACTGCATTGTCATCCTTAAGTCCTTACTTATTCAACCCCCATGTACAATCTATGATCATATCTTGTTGATCTGACCTCAGAACATCTTTTGTCTATATCTCCTTCCTTCTACTTTTAAAGCCACCCACCAAATTCTGACAGCTCTTGTCTGGGCTACTGTAAGAGCCTTCTAATTGGCTTCCCTGCCTCTAGTCTCTTCCCACAGCATTCTATCCTCCATTCAGCTGCCACAGTGATTTCTTCAAAACTGCAAGTCTGACCACATCACACATACACGCCCTCCCTCAGTAAACTCTAATGGCTCTCTATTACCTCCAGAATCAAGTATAAAATGTTCTGATTGGCACTTAAAAATCACAATTGCCCCCTTTCTATCTTTTCAGTCCTTCACTCCTACACACACACTTTACAACTAAGTAATGCTGGCCTACCTGCTGTTTCTCACATATTCCCTTCTCTGTGTTTTTGCACTATCATCCATGCTTGGAAAGCTCTCCCTCCCCACCTCCATCTTTTGGTTTTCCTGACTTCTTCCAAGACTCACTTCAGGTCCCACCTTTTGCAGGAGGCCTTTCCAGGTCTGGTCACCTGGCACTGCCTTCCCATACCTAGTAGTCTCCTCTGTTATGGAATGTGAGCTCCTAGAAGGCAGAGTTGGTTTGCTTATCTTTGAATCCTTAACTTTTCAAAGAATGTTTATCTCAGCTTAGTTTAGCACAGGGCTAGGGAGAGGGATTGGATTGGTTATTTCCTTGGCATAAGGAGCTCTCCCAGGAGGAAATTCCCTCTAGCAATGTGAGCTGACACTTTCTTGGCAACTTAAGAGTCTTAGGGAAGTGACTCCAATACTGAGAGGTTAAGTGACTTGCCCAGGATCACACTGCCAATATCCAAAGTGGAACTTGAACTCAGTTCTGCCTAATGATGAATCCAGCTTTTTATCCATGTGACCTCACCTCTCCTAAAGTGCTTAATAAACACAGATTTATCAGACTCACTCATGGTTCCATCAATGGTGTGCCTGTTTTTTTACAGCCCCTCTAACAATAACTACTTCCATACTTTTGTCATCTTTGAGGCATTCAACTCAATAAACTTATTAAGGCCTACAACACTGAAGACATGGGGACAGGTGCCTGGAGGAGTAAGTATTTAGTAGACTTTAGTCTCAGGTGGGAAGCTAGTACAGACAAAGTGGACTAAACCGACCTAAAGACCACATTACCTATGCTATGCAGATAAAGAAAACATTAACTTCCAGCCTATCAGGACTGGCTACTGGTTCTAAACACACAATTATTTCAAACGTAAGATGTACATACAACAAGGCTCTCTACTGGAGAGAAAGAATTCATAGAAGGCCCAAACTGAGAATATGCTTTCCATACTTTCTACAGGATTGGGAGATAAGTTGTCCTCCCCCAATGTTCTTTTCAAAGTCTATTCTTGCCAACAAGCCTGAATGTAGAGGCTACAAGACAATATTTAGTATATTAATAGCTACGACTGTGTGCTTCGTAAAAACCAAGGTTATCTTGGTACAAACATGTTTAGAGGAGCAGTGCTATTGTTTTTGTTCAATTGTGTCCAACTCTGTGACCCCAACTGGGGTTTTCTCAGCAAAGATGGTGGAGTGGTTTCCCATTTCCTTCTCCATCTCATTTTGCAGATGAAGAAACTGAGGCAAATAGGGTTAAGTGACTTACCCCGGGTCACACAGCTAGAAAATTATCTTATGCCTAATTTGAACTCAAGAAGGTGAGTCTTCCCAACTTCAGGCCCAGCACTCCCCCACTGTGTGCCACCAAGCTGCCCATTAGGGTAGCAATAATCTCATTTAAATCAGAGACTCCACCCCTTACTTAAAACTTGACAAAAGCTAACACACTTGAAAAACTGGGAGACACAATCCAGAAAATTATTGATATAGAGAGGTTTCTTTTCTTTAATAGGTTTCATGTTTTTAAAAATGGAAAAGTCGCCAGAAACTTTACATAACAGCTTTAGACTACATGCATTCTATATGCAGAAGTGAGGACTAAGACAGGCACAGCATGAAGAAAAAATAGTTATACCATATTTGGCCTTAACTACATGCAGCTTTTCTAAAAGGAATTTTAAAAGATTTTTAGAAACTAGGTTTAAACAAACTTTTGTTCATATCGTGGAATAATTTGTGAAAAAAGAGAAGAACTATAAATTACATCATTTAACTCTTAGAAAAAAACAGACCTTAACGGTGGTCATTAGAGGGGATTTAACTTCTTATATAACTTCTCCTTATAGGAGTTTCAATGTATAGTTAGCCAACAGTAGTGAAACTTGTAATATTCCACAAGGAGTGGAATAAAGTCAGACAAACCACAGGTGGAAAATAAACATTTATTCTTTGATTGGACAACACTGTAAATCAGAGATCAAGGACAAGTCTACTGAAAGGTCGTACCTGTCAGAGCTGAGATTATCTATGGAATATAATTCCTAAAGCTACATGACATGCTGCTCCCTAGAATCCTGAAGAAACAGCAGCATGATATTCAGAATTTGCTACCTTTCTGATTGAACTTGTCTTTGCAAATCATGAATAAGAAGCTGTGAAAGATGTTTTTGCTTTCTGGTATAGTCTGAGGTTAAACTCTGATGAAATCAATAATAGAGTGTGTTGAACCTAGTCAACAAGGACCCCAGTGAGGTGTGTGCTGAAGCCAAGTTGTACTGGCTTGCAAGAACTAGCTGTTAAAATTTTCAGTGAGCACTTATCCCTTGGAAATAGGAAAATGCTACAAATCAAGGCTTGATTTATTTTTTGTTGCTTGTCTAGACTGAAGAAGTTAATGATGTGGATTTTAAAGTTTAAAATGTTATCTGCACAATTCTTTAGACAATTAAGCATTTAACAGCATGTTCCTTGTTGTAGCCCTGAAAAGACAGGTTAAGTGTAAGTGATCTGTGCTAATGACACTCAACAAACTGGAAAAAGAAAACTGAAGGCATATAGCCCCAACAACAGTTATTTACACATCCTGGGCTCTATAGTCCCCTTCAACTCCCCATGTTTGAAAACTGTACTTCCTATGTGAGTGTCATTACGGTGTTCCTTCTCTATAATAACACCCAATTTAGACTTAGAGAATCAGACTTGGAAGTGACTTTAGTAATCATCTAATCCAATCACCTCATTTAAAAATGGTAAACTGAGGCTCAAGGTGCATGCTAGAGCTAGGATTAGAAATCAGTTTTTCTAATTTAAATCCAAAGAATGCACAACTTTGCCATAGATGGTGGGATTGTCTAATACAGAAAAATTGTGTATTTATATCAGTTGTTTTGCCCACCTGAGATGGCTGCCTACCTTGCCAGAATTCATCACTCTATCAACTAGACCAGCTATCAATGGGTGAAATGTATGCCTCGGAGGGACACTTTTTCTCACCCCTCTCTATCACATCTACCTTTCCTTTTTATTCTTTTCTACCTCTTCTACTCACTGTGCTAAACCCACTGGATGTAAAAAGAGGCAAAAGATAGTCCCAAGTCCTCAAGGAAGTTTACACTCTAAAGGAGAAGACCACAAACAAACAAATATATACAAAGGAAGCGCTACATAGGATGAAGAGGAAATAATCAACAGAGGGAAGGGACTGGGAAAGGTTGGAAGCAGGGACAACAAAAAAAGAATTTTAAATTGGGACTTGAAGTCAGGAAGGTCAGTAGTCAGAACGGAGGAGAGGGGATGTTTCCAGTGTGAGAGATAGCCAGAGAAAATAACTGGAGTGTCTTGTTCACAGAATGGCCAAGAGGCTGGCTTATACTATGGGAATCCATTTGGTCCAGACCAACCAACGCGTGAATACGCTGATGTACCAGAACTCCTTATGTGCAGAATGATGTACATAAAAAGGTATCTAAAAATTATGCCTTAAGTTGCCTGGGACACTGAGGAATTAACACAGGACCTGAATGCAAGCATTCCTGGACCTAAGGTATTAAGCCATACTGCCATTTCTGTTATGCTTCTGTTATGCGAATATCATCCATGAATTCACCTAAATTTTTTTTTTTGGCTTTCCTTTCCAATGGGGTTAATGAATTTGCTATCCACCTTGTAGTAAGGAGTGTGCCCTTTTCATCTGCCAAAGAAACATAGAATTTAAGAGCTAGAAGTGGTTCAGAGGGCATCTTGCTAAACTAATAACAATAACAGCATTTATAAAATAATGCTTGAAGGGATTTAAAGCACTTCACACAGTCACAAATTAGTTTGTGAAGAAGAATCTCAAAAACACTGCAGACAGTTTCCACTTAAAGACTTCCAACGACAGGTCCCACTACATTCCAAGGTCACCCACTTCACTTTAAATTCCAATTCAACAAAACATTTATTAAGTACCTACTATGAAAAAGGCACCAAGGTAGTACTTAGGGATAGAAAGACCAAAATCAAACAATTCTTACCTTCAAAAAGCTTACATTCCATTTAGTAAGCTTGTCCAGGAATAAGTTCATCATTCCCTTTGTATACTCGGGCCTAGTAGTGCCTATATTGTACCTGACTGAGGAACACTCATTTTTTCTATTCATCAAGCCTGAATCTGTTTCTCTAACTTAGACCCAGACTTCATAATCATGACCTTTAGGAACAAACAAAATGAAACTAATCTCTTTCACATGACAAGCCTCTCAAATACGGACATCACATCCCTGCTAAGCCTGAGTGGCTTGAGTGGTGCTTTGGAAAGGCAGATGACTTTGGAACCAGTCACTTGATCTTTCTGGACCCCTTTCCTCATTTAGAAAACGAGGGGCCTAGATGAGATGGCTACCTTTAAATCTATGCTTTTTCTCTGGGCTAAAAAAAAAAAAAATAGCCTTAATTCTTTCACTTGATATTCTTATGGCATGGCCTCTAGTCCTCTCATTATCTTAAAGAAAAACCTAAATTCTCCCAAGCTTGTTGACACAGGTCTCAAGAAAAACCCTGAGACCAGGGCAGAGGACAGCGGAATTAATACCTTTTCCATTCTGGATACTGTACCTTTCTTAAAGCTAAGTCTACTCAGGTGGGGCCGCTTGGTGAGACAGTGAGTAAAGTGCTGGGACTGGAGTGAGAAGTCCTGAGTTCAAATCCAGCCTCAGATATTTCCTAGTTGTATGACCTTGGGAAAGTCACTTAACCCTGTATGCCTTAATTACCTCATCTATAAAAAGGGCTGGAGAAGGAAATGGCAAACCAATCTATTATCTTTGCCAGAACACCCCACCTGGGGTTGGACATGACTGAAAATGACTAAATCACAACAAATAAAGTTCCTGCTATCTGCCAGTTACTGTACAAAGCACTGCAGATACAAAAAGTGGCAAAAGGCAATCCCTAAAAGAGTTTACAATCTAATGGAAGGGATGGCAAGAGAAGAAATACATACAAAGCAAGCTACATACAGGATAAATTGGAAATAATTAACAAAGGGAAAGTAACAGAATTAAGAAGAGTTTGTAAAGGCTTCTTGAGGGAGGTAGGATTTTAGTTAGAACTTAAAGGAACCCAGGGAGGTCAGTGGAGGGAGGAGCAAAGGACAGAGAGTCCTAGAAGGAGGAGAGAGAAGCAATGTACTGTTCATGGAGCAAAGAACAGAGGGTCCTAGAAGGAAGAGAGAGAAGCAATGTACTGTTCATGGAGCAGCTGGCAGGTCAGTGTTAACGGACTGAAGAGGACTTGTCTGGAGAGTAAGGTATAAGAACAAGAAAAGGTAGTAGAGGGCTAGGCTACAAAGGCCTTTGAATGCTGAACAGCATTTTTTATTCACTCCTGGAGACAACAGGAAGCCATAAGAGTTGGTAGAGTGAATAGAGGGAGGGGTATTTTTTGAAATGGCCAGACCTGCATTTTAGGAAAATCACTTTAGTAACTTAATAGAGTGGGGAGAGGCAGACTGACCCACCAGAAGGCTACTGCAAATTAATCCAGTTGTGAGGAGATAAAGGTATTATTAGCTGTGCTGGCTGTCATGTCACACTATTCAATCACATCTAGCTTGTATCCCACTGAATGCCTTCTGATACATTCAGAGGAACTGGGATCTAGCCCTACCTCTTGAATCCTGTCCTTGTAAAGTTGATTTTTTTGAACTCAAGCATAAAACTTCACATTTTTTCCTCTTAAATTTCATATCTCAGATTGCTCTAAATTTACTTCCTTCTAATTTCTGGAGTATGACAGCCCACATAGTATAATAGAGCCCTAAACTTGAAGTGAGATCTAGTACTGAACAAGACTCTACACTTTCTATCCATATGACTTTGAATAGGTCTTCTGTTGTTTAGTCATTTTCAGTCATGTCTGATTCTTTCTGACCTTTTTGGAGTTTTCTTGGCAAAGATATAGGAGTGAATTGCCATTTTCTTTTCAAGCTCATTTTAAAGATGAGGAAACTAAGACAAACAGGGCCAAGCAACTTGCCCAGGGTCACCCAGCTGTTAAGTGACTGAGGCTGGATTTGAAGTAGGGAAGATGAGTCTTCATGACACTGAGGCCCAGAGCTCTGTCCACTGTGCCAACAGCTGTCTTCTGGGTAAGTCAGTTCATCTTTAAGAACATCATCTGTAAAATGGGGATAATGATGCTTATGTTACCTGCTCTTACTGAGCCATTGTGAGTATAATATGCAATACTATGTATAAAAAATCATGTAAAAGTGAGCTATATAAACAACAGTAGTAGTAATACTTGAACCCTCTCTCTTTTAAAAAACGTGTATGACTGGTCTGACACCCCCTGGTATTACTAAGGCCCTACAGTAGCATTCAGGACTCATAAATGTTGTAAAATGCAACTTGCAAGAATTAAAAAAAAATTACTCTAATCATTTCTAATTTGATAACTGCACATCAGAAGCTCAGTGATCTTCCTTAACTAACTTGAAAATTTAATGCATTACCCTTCTTCCTAAAGAGGGTAGAGAACACTACAGTAAGTTCAGAATGGATAAACAACCTATAAATGCCACACTATTTAAAAAAGAGGAGGAAGACAATCAGATGAGGTCCCTTTTAAAGGTACAGAGGGATGGAGTGGGAAGAGGAGGGATTTCTAACCAAAAAAGGAACAGAAGAAATCACAGAAGATAAAACTGATCATTTTTATTTTATGATTATTAAAAAGCTTTTGGAGCACAAGGAATTAGGATAAAGGATGCTATTGAATGGGGAGGGAGGAATGGGCATAGAGGGCAAACTCCATCAAATATCTTTGCTAAGAGTGTGATATCCAAGATATAGAATGAACTAATATAAATATATAAAAATTAAAACTCATAAGCCAATAGCAAAATATTCAAAGGATACAAACAATTCTCAAAAAGAACTGAAATTAATAAACTATTATTACAAATCATTAAGGATAAGAGACGTGCAAAGCAAAGCAACTTTGCGGTTTTATCTCACAGCAACAAACTGGCAAAGATGAAAAGAGTGCATAATGGAGAGGCTTTAGAAACACAGGCACATCAATACCCTGCAGATAGAGCTGTGGATTGGTCTAACCACTCTTAGAAGCATTTGGACTTAGTTTAAAAAGTGACTAAGCTGTCTAAAGCCTTTGACCTGGAGATCCCACTGTTACTCAAGTCAAAGATAGAAAAACACTGGTACAACCTATACCAAAATAACCCTAAAACTTTCTGTGGCATCCAAGAAGTAGAAACAAAGGCCATACCCACTGATTGGGAAATGGCTTAAAATAAAAATGTCCAGCATGAATGTAATAGAATGTTACTGTATTGTAATGATCAAATTTGGCTCCAGAGAAGAAATGAGAAAACACACATCTCTCCTTTCTTTGCCGAGGTGGGGGCTGAGGAAATGAAACACTGCATATGTTGTCAGACTTGGTTGATGTACTGGTTAGTTTACTGAACTGGTCTCCATCCCCACCCACCCCCACTTTGTTATGAGGACTACTAGCTCAGTGGGAAGGAGAGGAGAATGAACTATTATGAAATGAAGGTAACAAAAAAAATCAATGAAAATAGAAAACCAAGAGCCTACAGAACAAGATCAAATTATTCAGGTATTAACTTTGAGGAATATACAGTACTAAGGAACACTAAATACTCACATCATTAAAACCCATGTAGTTTACAAAACATCACAATCATGGAATGTAAGGCAGTAACAATGATAGTCTGTGAAAAAGTGATCTGCCTAACTTTCTGTGTCTCAGCACCCTCAGATGGGGTTATGGGACCTGGATCCTGTCTTTCTTTTTTTAAAGCAACTCAGTCCCTGAATTTTCACATATACTGACTTCTGCTTTCACTATAGCCCCTGGTCCACCCCAGACTACTTACCCACTCCTTAGTCCCATCCAGATCCTTTCATGGTCCTTTCTGTATATAAGCATTAGTCTTACTCCATTAAGTTGCATATTCCTAAGAATCTTGCCCTCACTATAAGCTTTACAATAAACCTTCCACTTTCACTGGAAGATGGTTTGAGTGAGTAAATTCAATCCAGGTGGATGATGCCCTATACCCTGACATTTTGGAGGTCTCAGAAACCCCAAACTGCATTATGTCCATAAAAAAGACAATGTTCTATGTAATCTCTAAGATCTCTTCCACATATAAACATTCTGTATTCTTCTTCTACTAAACTAGGTTTCTTTTTCTCTGATCTCCAAAATCCCTAAAGGCTTTGATACCTGTTCAATTTTCTAAAACATTTTTTACTTTAATTTTCTTCTGTCTTGGCAGAAACTGCTTTTCCTTATCTTCCCCACACAGTATGAAACAAAAACAAAATAAAAAACCATACTCTACTCCACTGCTAAATAAATATATACTCCACTACATATTCCCTAAGATTCTAATTCCTTCTTTCCTCCCTAGATACCTTTTAGGTCTGCAGAGACTACAAAGGACACACCCAGAATCCCATGCCACTGGAAGCAATTCTAATCTAGGTAAAAGGTCCTGATGATAACATCTATTTTCTCCAAGTACAGAGAATAACAATAAAAAAAGAGGCAGTCCCTCACAGGACTTTCTCCCAGGAGAATTTGTATCTACTTATTACGCTTCAGAGTTCAACTTTCTCCCTCCCTTTTTTCTTCCCCCTAAAACAGCTGTCAATTACTTAAAGCTAGAGATGGGATTTAGGCTAATTGTTTGGGAGTCTTGTGCCTATTGAAATGCTAAGTATGCACTGATATAAACAATCCATTGGGATACCAGCAGGGAACTATACAAATCCACTTTATTCAGCATGCTTAAAAGACTAGTCAAGAAAAAAGGAGAAATGACACAAGTGGGTAATAAATCTGCTGAAGAATATAAAATAATTCTAAGAAGGAACTTCTTTGAGTTTAGTTATTAATATAAATACTGAAAATGCAATACATCCAAAAAGTAATGGGGAAAGGGGGTGTTTTTCTAGATTTTCTCAGTGATATTTCAGCATTGGGAGAACCAGCAAATAATCACAATTATATCAAAACATTACTCAGATATCAACAACTTATGACTAAATATAATGCTAGTACCTAGAAAAATATTACATAGATAGATACCATTTTGCCACACTGACCCATTTATAGTACTTGTAATATAATCTACTTTAAATGATCCTTCAAGGTTCTCTTTTTCCAGTGAAAATTAGATTCCAATAACTCTTGTTACACAGTGGAAGCCAATGGTAATATCTGGTCAGATGACAGACATACTTTAAAAAGCACACAGTATGCACCTTCAACAGGCCAGAGGAATCATGGATACATGGCACCGTAGGAAAAAAGTCTAAGAGATAAGGATCAAATACTTGGATAGCACAAAATGAGGACATCGGCTCAGGTAAAATGAATACCACAAGGCAACTTTGTTAATGATTCATAAACTGTCAACAAAAGGATAAAACTAGAGTACCAAATTCAGTAGGCAAGACTCTGCTGAAGCAACAAGATGAATAAATATTAAGCACCTACTATGTGCCAAGCACTGTGCTAGGCAGTAGGGACCCAAGGGTAAAAATCAAACAATCTCTTATGCCCAAAGAATTTATATTCTCTCCAAGAAACTTTAGGGCGGCCATGCTTTGTGGATGGAAGTTGGCATTCAGTATCTACCATTTTCTTCTTGCCAAACATTGTACTTATCTGTCCTGATCATGGCCTCTATTCCAATGTCAACTTTTTCAAACCCAAACACAGAGATGTAGTTTATGTAGATTTCTTAATGTGGAAATTAAAATACCATATACTAAAAGTCTAACATGGATCAATAATGATAAACCATAAGCAGCAATTTTTCCCATCTCCTGACCCCTTTTTCTCTTTAGCCCTACACCCTCATTTTGTAGGGGTGCATATGGCAAGTTGAGAGTTATCTGTATTTTGCTGGAATATCTAAAAGAAAAAGCTATATAATGTTTATAGACAAATGGTGGTGTTAGTAATGTTTAAGAGCTTACCTTTTGGAGAAATGTTAATTCATACTACTTTAATAAATGTACAGAGATGAAAAACTGCCCAGAAATACTAAGGAATATTAGAGTTTCGCACATACATGTCCCATGCCACCCATAGTCTAAAGTATCACCACACTAAACCAGCATTTGGCAGATACATACCTACATGCATACTTACATGTATATATGTCACTAGAATCTAATTACTTTTTCTAAGAGATTACTGCAAATAAAAGAAACTTCTTGGGTGAAACAACTTTTAAGAAGCCTTTTCACTTCTGAGGCAGTAGTGCTTAGTGAATACAGTACTGGTTGAAGAGTTAGGAAGTCATCGGACCAAATCCCATCTTAGACACTGGCTATGTAACCCAGAGCAAGTTACTTGACCTCTGGATGCCATAGGTAATTAATTCCCTAGAGCATATTTAGGGCTAGATCTCTTGGTGGAACTCCTAAAACTGAGAAAATCACAGTTCTTTTCTCAGTCCAATCTTCCATTTCATAAAATGATTCAAATAGGAAAAAATCAGGAGATAGATCCAGCCTGTGAATGTATATGTGGAATATTAATAAAGTGCAGTCTGGTAAGCAAGTTAAGGGTCTCCAGGGTAATTCAAACCCACATTGTATAAAAAAAAATTAAATGATATTTAAGTAACCTTTTAAAGAGTGTAGAGATTTTGATCCTCAAACCATCCCTAGAGTTTCTTACTGTAAGTATTATACACATTTTGCAGATGAGGAAATGGAGGCAGACCATGGTTAAGTGATTGGCCCTGAGTCACACAGTTACTATATGTCTGAGGTGAAATTTGTACTCAGGCTTTCCTGACTCCAGGTCCACTGTGTCACCCTGCTGTATCAACACATATTCAAAATATTAGGGTATAAACATAGTTTACACTATGAGTAGTCCATGTTTCTACTCAGCAAGTCAGCAAAAGGGCATAGTTTTAAAGATAGGAGAGAATTCAAGGGGGCATTTAGTTTTTAACCTCCTCATATTAAGATGAATTGTGATTTAAACTGATGCTCGAACCCTGAATCTGACACTTTTTGAACTACATTACAAAAGGAGAAAGGTGCTCATAGTTGTAATCCAAATTAAAAAACTAATGTTGTTTATTATAGATGATAATGCAGAAGTACAATAGTTAATTTAATTCATTCATAGGCTTTTGTGTTTTTACCCACTCCAAAGTTTCATATTGAGGAACACAATTTCACAATTTATGCAGGAAGATGGGAAGGAGACCAAGGGGAAGGTGAGAAATTTACTTTCCTTGGGGGGAAAAAACCTCACAAGTGGACTCCAGAGATTTAGTCTTCTTAACCCACCCACCTCAGAGTCAGGCTTTGGTTTGTTTTCGCAACAGTACAGATGGATTATCTACCCACCTAAAAGGGTAAAGAAAAATCCTTTGTAAAATAATCAAATCAAACCACCACTACTTTTGAAAAAGTTATGTCAATCACCTGCCCTACGTCTCCCACCACAATTCCATCAACTTTGCAGACAAAACCTTTGCCCCAAGCCATCACTCAGTCCCAAATTGGCTTTTCCTAATTAGAGGAGAGGCTCCTAGAGGGAGAAGGCAATCTCTGATTTGGTATCCTTAGTGACTGCCTAACAATAGGTCAACAAGCATTTATAAACTTACTACCCACCAGGCTCCAGTTAACGTGGAGGGATGGAAGGGTGGGCATAAGAATGGCAAAGAAAATCTGGTTCCTGGAGGAGCTCACTTTCTAAAGGAGGAGGAACAAGCAAACAACTATGTTTGTAAAAGATATGTCTACAGGTATATATATGTAAAAGGTATATACATGGTAAATTGGAAGTGGCATATAATAAGCACTTAATGAATGCTTTTTAATTTGTTCATTCAAATATGATTTATTATTTTTCTTATACTGCCTTAGGACCAATGACATACACTGGTGAAATCTGTAAAAAGTCTTGAGGCTAAGGAACACAACACAGGTAGTCAATATACATGGCCATGGAATTTATGACCCTTGCTGGCCTCATTAACTTTGAATTAATTGACCTACTTCATCCACGTGAATAAAACATGCCTACTAGGACTGAATAGAGTAATGGTTTTCAAAGTACAATTCTGGGCCTTCAGGTGTCCTGAATCCCTTTCAGGGGGTCCCCCAAAACAATTTTCAAAGTAATAAAGACATTATTTGGCTATTAGGATACTCCTCCCTTTTCTAACTAAATATATTTATGAAGCTGAACTTTCTTTAGATATTTCAACCAAAACAACATACTGCAACAGTTTGAATGCAGAAGCAGATATCAGAATCTATTATTTGCCTTCTACTAAGCAGTCTTCTATTAAGTCAAATATTGGAAGATTTGCAAACATAGATAAAACAATGCCACTCTTCTCACTAATGTTATTTTGGTTTGGAAAATATAGTCGTTTTTTCCCATAAAATGTTATTTGTTAAGGTTTAATGGATGTATGGTTATTTTTAAAAGCATTTAATAAATATTTATCTATTTTAATTAGTAATATGGTAAATAACCATAACTATAACACAAATCAACAAAAGTTCTTTGGAGGCCTCAATAGTTAAGAGTGTAAAGGGGTCCTGAGAACAAAAAGTTTGAGAACCACTCTCATAAAGTATAAAGGAATCCCTTTACAATTCTCAAATTCTCTACAAATATAAGGCATTGTATAATAGATGGAATCTGCTTTGTCAAGGAAAAAAGGGTAAAACTGGCTCTGGCTTACATTTGGAGCAAGAAGATTTATCAAAAAACTTCCTAAGAAGACTTTTTCATTCTGCGAAAAAAGAGATTTGTCTGAGAGTGAATAGATAGGGAGAAAGACATAGAGTAGGCCTTGGGAAAGGGCAGGTCACATGCCACTAGGGCAAGAGTAATACAAAAGACACACAAGGCTCCTTCGATTGAGAATCCCAAAGTCCCCAATTTCTAGGAATGGGTCTCCTTATTCTGGGCAGAAAAGCTTCTGTATTATTGCTGACATCTAATAAATGCTTCATAAAAACTAACTCAGTAGTACTCCTTTTACATTCTACTTCCTCCGGAAAGCCACCAGCCTGATCAATTTTCTTTGTTTTAATATTTAAAAAAACAAGACAGTGCAGTCATGTTTGAGACTTAAAATATAGGGCTGAACAAGAAAATTGAAACATGTTCTAATTCTTTTCTCCTGTAGTAGCATATACATATACACACGTATATATATGTATACACACACACACACACACACATATATATATATATATATATTGCAGCATACTCAAAGATTTAATAAAAAGAAGTCTGAGGATATACAAATCAAAGTCATTCATAGGTTGCTTGTTCCATAATAATTGACAGTCTAATATATAAAAACTGTTCAAAACAATGAATATTTCTTTTGTTCCCTTCTTCCCCAAAATGTCTTACACATTTATCCTTTCCTTTAAGGAGGATATGGTGAAAAAGCCGGCAATGTTCGCTTGTTTCTGCACTGTAATGAATTTGATCTCTGCAAAGCAAGGACTGCTGATGATTCTCTAGCTAATTTTGTGATTAAGTTCAGTTTATAATTTAAGCATTACAAAGATATTTTTAAATGCTTTCTGCATTCCTATCTTAGCTCCATAGGCATTTGTCCTTCATATGCTACTACTCACTTGACACATATGCTGAAGTTGCTTTGAGTGATGTGATTTCTAGAATTCTGTTTCTCCAGCAGTGAAAGCACTAAAAAAATGGTTTTCTTCCTCCTCCTTTCTAGAAAGCCCATTTCTTGCCTTCCCTAAGGGTTTCCACATAAAGATGAATCATCCAACGAGGAAGATGGAACACTGAGCACAGACTATTTGGGATATTTTCATAAGATAATTTAGAGTTGGAAAGGACCTTAAAGGTCATCTGGTTCAGTTTCTTCATTTTACAGATAAAGAAACTGAGGCCAAAAGAGAGGTTCTGTGGATGCTCAAAGTTCAGGATTTAAATTCAAGGTCCTTTGACCCCAGATTCAGTGTTTTTTACATTATACCATACTGACTCTCAAAAATTCCTCTTCTCTTAGCAGAGTGCCGTAAGTGATAATTAAGAAAAAGTCATTTCTTCAGTGGCATTTATGGTATGGCACCCAATTCAACCTTAGTTTTGCAGAAATTCACTCAGTTACTACTACTAATTTGCATCCACTACTTTACACACTGGCCCCCTCCTTTACAGACAGTTTGACACTAAAAAGATATTCTATTAATATGTTGACTCAAAACCATAGAAAAGGTTTAAAAAGAATAGCAAGCAGATAAACAGACTTCTAAAATGACATTAGCTGTCCTCTAGGGACATGATTATGGCCTGGCAACAATTTTTCTAGTGGCCTAGAATAGAATTCTTCAGGCTTTCCATTAGTTATAGGTGTCTCCTTTCTCTACTACTGGGGGCTATGAAGTTGGAACGTGTTAGGGAAGCAGTAATAACCTAGGAATGATTTTCAGAGATTACAGCAACATAGTTTTAATCAGAGGCTAGCCAAACCTATGTTGACAAAGGGCAGTTTATCCAGGTATAAAAATAAAGTGCAACTATTCGTGTCAGCCCTTATCATTTCACACACCTGGGTGATGGCCCTTAGGAACAACTCTAATGGAAATTATTTCCACCAACATTTGGTAAAAATAAATACATAAATAAAGTCATTACAGTAGATTTACTCTGTTTTAGTCAAGTAACAACTAGCCTACATGCTTTGAGAGCAGTTTCTAAGTTGCAACGTCCCATCCGACAGCACTAAAACACACCTTCTCTTTTGGCAGCCTTGAGGTTAATTTTAAATAGCAAACGTTAAGACCCCGCACATTCAAGAGCCAATGCCTGTTTAATGAAGCAGAATGACCAGAGTTTCATCATGTTTTCTAGCAATCCCTCAAGAGGAGGAAGGATAAACAAAACAACAGGTAAATGGGAAGCACAGACCAACGCTGGGCTAAAGGCCCTAGGTTTCCGTGCAAGTAACAAACTGGAACCAGTTGCACACGCTGCATTTGGTATCTATCCCCTCCTGACCGTTTTAGTAAGAGCAAAGGGAGCAGACACCAAGCCCGAAACAAAGTATCATTGCCTTAGGTTACCGCCGAGAAAGCTTACACGCTACCCATCAGTAGGAAGGCAGGCTGCCGAAAGTAGGCAGAACCCAACCCGGGCAGATTCCCTCGGTAGAAAACCGGGCGGGGGGAGGAGGGGAGGAGATGAAGGAAAGAGAACCCTGTCAAGTCAAGGCATCTAAAAGGCACACATTTCCGCCAAGGAGAAATGTCCATTTTTCTTTCGACGGCACACCATCAGAAAGTCAAGAATCTGGGGCGCGGGGGAAGAGGGTCTGGAAAATCCCCAGCGCCCGGCCCCGCACAGACCCGAGGCCCGCAGCTCGGCCCTTCCCCCGCCCAGCCCTCCCGGCGCGGCCAGGCAAACGCCCAGCGGGCAGCCCCGGCCCGGATCCGAGCCTTCCCGGTCCAGGCTATTCGTCCCCTCCACGGGAGCGTGGGGCGCGGGGTGCGGGAAGAGGAGGGCCGGGTTTGGGGAAGGAGCAAGTCCAGTGGGGCCCGGTCCCGAAACGTCCGAGATCCCGACCGGGAAATACGATAAACAGGTGGACGCCTTTTCTAGGGCGGGGGAGGAAAAGCGGAAGCTAAATCTGGGGGGAGGGGAGAGAAGGGCTCTCCCAGCGGCCAAGACGCCCAGAGACCCCGAGGAACGGACCTGAAGGACGTTTCATCGGCGCCGCCTCTCCCGGCCCCCGGAAGATGGCTGCCCGCGGTGCCTCGGCCGGGACGGAGAACGGCCGGCCAGGGCCGCGGCCCCGCGCTCTTACCTTTGAATTTGAGCTCGTGCTGCGGCTCCAGGCTCAGGACCTGCTCCACTTTCGCCATATTCCTCGGATCGGGGGAGGGGCGGGGGCGGGAGAGGGGGTGGAGGCGGCCGCGTCCCGCTGCACCAGTCTGGGCGGCCCGGGGGATTAAAGTCAAGAGGACATGGAATAGCGACGAAAAGCGCCGAGGACCGGGCGGAGGGCGGAGAGCCGAGAGCAGGGAGCGGGGAGCGGGGAGGGTCTCGGCGACCCGGCGGAGGGCGGGCGGCGGCCAGATGCCCGGGAGCCCAGCGCGGCCCGGCGCCCTCACTCGCTCGCACACGCACACGCACGCACGCACGCACACGCAGACCGCCGCCGGACCGGGAGCGAGGGAGCGGGAGCTGGGGCCGCGGCGGGAGGCGCCCGCGATGATGCAGCACGGAGGGCCGGAGGGAGGCCGGAGCTGACGTAGCGCGTGCCCTTCCTCCCGCCGCCTGGGCTGTTCCAGCCCGGCAGAGTGCGCGCGCCGGATCCGACCGGGGCCGCGGGGAGAGCGGGCGCGCCGAGGGAAGGAGGGCGGGGCCGCGCGCCGGGGGGGCGGGGCGCCAGGGGGGCCGGGGGAGGGCGGGGCCGGGACCTCGGGGGCAGGGCGGCCCCCGCCCCGCCTCGGCACCGCCCTGGTCCTGCCGGAGCTGCCGGCTCTGACCACTCTTTCTACCACCAGTCCCGCCAGTCCCACCAGTCCCACCACTACCTCCGCCCAGAGGTCACCTGGAGGGCTGGTGCCGGGGGCCTTAGCGGGACCGTGGTCCTCGAGAGCAGCCGTATTCAATTGAATGTAAATTTGACTTCTGAAACAAGTGAATGAACTTGGGCCACCCAGGGGCAAGTGCGTTATTCCGATAATACGTCACGCTGGTGCGTAACCTTCCCACAGTTTCTACCCCCGGTTCCTATCGTTAGATTCACTAATCCGTCAGGTGGACCTGGCTCAGGATAATTACCCTCATTTTAAAGATGAGGAAACTGAGGCCAAGAGAGATCAATGGATTCGTCCTGCACAACCTTGTGCTGCAGCCAGGTGACGCAGCGGACAGGGTCAGGAGGTCCCAAGTTCAAATCCGACCTCTGACAGCTACCAACTGTGTGACCTTGGCAAATCTCTGCACCTGATTTGCCCCTGTCTCCTCATCTGTAAAAGGAGTCGGAGAAGGAAATGGCAAACCACTCTGGTATTTTTGCCAAGAAAATCCCAAATGGGATCGGGAGGAGTTGGACACGACTTAGTAACATACTATTAGTAAAAAGGAGCCTTTAACACAGATTTTCTGCCCCCGTGTTCAATGAGCTGTGTTAGACCCTACTGCCGTTCCTATAGATTAAGTAACAGGTGCTCTACAATCCTCTGAAGGTTATCTTCAGACTATTCTATAAAATATAATTAATGGGAAAGTCTTACTTACATCAACCAGGAAAGGGAAGGATTATGAAATACCTTCTTCTATCTTCTTCTATGGAAGTTCTCTGAAAATAAATATTTTCCCTGTTAATCTTTTAGATCAATTCCTTAATATAATAATTTGTCAATGTTATCACAGTTTTATATCTCTAGGCAATTAGGAGCCATAAAATCTGGTTCTGATTTTTATTTTTGTGTCTAAACAGATCTAGGGCTTTTCACCGTCAGGAGTGTTTTAACATCTGACCATAAAAGATGATGAATCAACCTATTAAAGCTTGCAACAAGGCAGAAGATTGTGTGGAAACATTAAGGAAGTAGGCTACAGTATATATATCTGCATTATTTATAATGTATCCCACCTCTTCAGCTGTTCCTGTCCATCTCAAACTTCTCTGTTCATCTTTAGAAGGCCTCTTTCTGATCTCTGGGTGGTTCAGACTAACCGAGACCCTGTTTAACATTTTGCATTCAGTGACTTAGAAAGACACTTCTTTCTCATTTCGCTACATAATTTAAATCATTTCACTTTTCTTCATTTGAATTTTTTTTAAAATGAAGAATGACACCTTTGGTTTGTCTCTATTTAAAAGCTGCAATATGAAAAAAAAATTAGCATGTTAATTATGAGCCACATGTTAAATGACCCTCAGCCCTTAGGAGATATACAAGGCTAGCATTATATATGCAAGTACAAATCAGCTCATGTAGCGGTCATGAATATTGTTACATCAGTAAATAATTAAGCATGTCAAACAGCAGGCTTAGATGTCTGAAATCAACTTTGTGTTTAACAATCACTTTCGGATGCTATTTTTTTTTCTACTTCTTCAAATGTTCTTCCACATTTGCCAGATCACTTTAGCCTCTATATGAGTTTATTCCATTTCAAAATACTGAAGAGGCTAAGTTAAGGTTTTTCTATTTAAACTCAGTCACTTAGGACAACAGATTGTACTTTTTAAAATATGAATTTCATTTCTATAATCTTTGTATTTAGAACTTTCTACCCAGAAATTCGTAAATTTGGCAGTTATACTCTATCCCACTTGTAAAAATTGTCCTTTTGCGCTTAAAAAGAAATCAAGGGTAACAAAAGGAATCCCCAACATCTTAACTGTCAAATGTGGAATTACTGCTTTTGTAATAACATATTAAAGCAAAAAACAAATCTAGATATTTTATAATTTAAATGGCTTGTATAATAAAATGTGTCAAATTTACATTGCAAATCACACTGGTTAAAAATGAGTTCTTGTTGTTTTCATAATTCTTTCTTATTCTCATTCTTTCATACGTTAATAGTACTGATGTTAGCTGAAGAAGGGAATGCTGATGTTAGTGTTAGCACTATGAAAAGAATCTAGGTATTTGACCTTAAATATAAAGTTCAGCATTTCATTTTTAAAAAACAGCTTGTTTCCAGAAAGGTGAATAGAATCTTTGTAAAACCTTTGAAGGCTGTTCCCATATTATTTAACAAATAAATTTATTTAACAAATTTCTGCATCTATATTATTTATGTATTGAAGACTTACAAAAGAACTTTTTAAAAAAAATCAGTTTGGTTGTTTCACATTATTTACAATAAATACAGTACTTTCTTTTTTATAATCTTTACATGCCAATCTACTATTGTGGGAAAACGCTAAACCTGAGGCCAAAAAGGACCCGAGTTCAAATTATGCAACAGACTTTTGCTGTGTGACCATGGGAAAGTTGCAACTTGTTTCCCTGTTAAATGGGCATAACAGGACCTGCCTACTTCACGGGGTTGTTGTTCAGCCATGGCTGATTCTTCATGACCCCATAGACCATTGCCACACCACACCCTTCTATCCTCCACAAGGTCTCAAAGTCTGTCGAAGTTCATGTTTGTTGTTCCCATACTATCTATCCATCTCACTCTCTGTTGTCACCTTTTTCTTTTGCCTTCAATCTTTCCCAACGTCAGAGTCTTTTTCAAGGAGTGCTGTCTGCTCATTATGCAGCCCAAGTATTTAAGTTTCAGCTTCATTATTGACTGACATTCCAGTGAATAGCCTGAACCAAATTCTTAAGTATTTGATCTCGTGGCTATCCAAGTGACTCTCAAATCTTTTTCAGCATTGCAAGGGCTCAGTGAGAGTCAAATGAATATATGCAAACATGTGCAAAATATCTTGCAAACCTTAAAAGCATCAGAATAAATTTCAACTATTAACTATTAAAGGTGTTTTCTCAATTCTAGAACTGTGAAACTGCTAGAAAATACTGAGAAGTTTTAGGCAGTAACGTTTAAGATGAAAATCTAAATTCTTGGGCTCTTGATTAAAACAGTGGGTCTATTAATACCCTAATTCATTCTGACCAGAGTCAGATAAAGAGCCCTCCAGGATATGTATTTTCTTTTGTCTTCCTTTTAAAGAAATAGTTTAATGCTTATAATGAAAGATCTAAGAAAACTGATGCTTGATTTCCCAAACAATATCGACCTTTTCAGTAGGGCAGCATATTTTAAGCTGGTATTGATTAGACTCAAAATACCCACAAGCTTTAAATTTAAGCCTTAAATGTTAGTTATCTCAATCACTACCTCACTAGAAGTCTGGTGTTGAATTTCAAATGAAAGTTACCAATCAATTTGGAAATTACCTGAAGTATGAGTAACATGTTCTAGACACTGCCTGCCCTGTCTAAGCCTGCAGGTAGGTACTGTCAAGCACATTGCAGCAGTAAAGGATCCTGATTCTAAAAAGCTAAGAGAAGATGAAAACGTTACTTTTCGCAGCATGTACACAGTAACAATATTCACATATAGACTGCAAATGGAATACTAGCATCTCTGATAAACTTCTAAGTTTGAAGTGAAACTAGTCTTGAACTTTTTATTTCATGACCCATTTAACCAACTCAACTCTACCGTCAAAAGAAAGGGCTAATCTTGGCCTTGGCAATTTTGGACCCTGTCTTGAATCACAGGGGATGAGGAAGACTAGGACCATCCAGAAGAATGACCTAAGAAGACATCTGGTTCTTCTTGCCATTTGCCTGTGTGACCACTGTCAGTTCTGTAGCTAGTTTCCTAACTCTGTCTTGGAACTGTTTTAGATATGCTATTTGAGAAATCATGAAATACGTGCTCCTTAGATCCATCAACAAAGAAAAACCATTCTAGAAAGCAAGTCTTCATGTTTGTAAACACGGTATTTTATTAGTAAAATGTTTACATCCATTCACAATACAACATAAACCTGCAGTGATTTAACATGTCATTCATTACATTATAAAAGTCTGTAGAATGACTCAGCTGAAACAATGTAGTTTAAGATACACCAAATCAATCTTTATTTGCAAACTACCTATGGGGTGAGTATAAACTGAAAAATCTTACAGCAATCAAAATCCTGGTTTCTTGGTCAGCTTCTATAAACAATATAGACATCATACTAATGTTTATACATAGACTCTTAGGTCCAGCCTAAGACTGAGACTGTAAAAATAAAGTTTCAAACCATTCATATGAGCTTGGCAACTATCACTACAATATTTCATCACTAGTAATCGAGCTACATGTCATGCATTGAAGCAATAGCTGTAGATCTGTGCAGTTTACAATGCTACAAAGCAACTATAAACAGCTTAATTGTTTTTTCATTATGCTATTATAAAAAGGCACAAATATCTTAACCCTTGCATCAGACTTTGGAAAGGCATAACATTCATAGGAGAAGAAAAGGTTTGCTGGTACAAAGGGCTAACTTTTGATCAACATTTCAGGATCTAAATTCAAGACGTTTTGGGGGGATATATAATACACAAATATTCTGTTAAGAATTAAGCTAACTTTTGACATTTTAAATTTCTCTCAGAGAGACACTTAAGAAAATAAGAGTAGATGGTGTGCCATAATTTGGTGTTTCTCACACCTCTCTGAAACAGTGAAATTTACTTAAAATTAGCCTCCACATTTTCTGACAATAATAGTTGCTTCTTAATCTTCAGTTG
>CM053769.1:282877285-282892758 GCA_028658325.1 Potorous gilbertii | reverse complement strand
TGGGTTCGGAGCTAGCAAATGTGAGTCTTTCTACTCCGCCATCTTGGCTCCGCCCCCTAAAATCTTTTTTAATACTGAACATATCTGTGCTTTTAAGGTGGCTGATGTAATATGGAGGATTTTTTTGTTTGCTTATTTTTTAAAATTTGGCCTAATTAGAGAAATTACAGTCTTGTAGAGGTCTTGTTTGATGAAACTTGTTTTGAGTGCTTAGAAGACTCTCCAACTCTATCTTAAAATGTTTACATCTTGTCTTTCCTTTTAAGGCCCCATTCGAATGCCACACCATCTAGTCTTACTAGATTCTCCTAGGCAACAATGATCTTTCCCCATTTAGACCTAATAGATCACTTGAATTGTACCCCTCGTGCTCTTTCACTGAGCATTTTTTGCTACAGTTATTTGCTAATAGATACCACCTGTTAACCATACCTAGCAGCTAGCCTCCTAATATGTGTGAATGTTGAAGTTTGTTGCAGTCAATTCAGATGAGATCTTACCTTAATCTTAAAACTGCTAATCTAGGCTTGACAATATTAAGAAAGTAATAAGGGAAGAGAGCTCCTAGGGTAAATGGAAGGAAGGAATTTCCTTTTTTCCCTTATTTCATATGTCTTTGCTTATCCCAGGAAGGCGAGTTTTAATTTTTTTAACTGTATAATTGCCCTATTATCTTTGAAGTTTTCTCCCTATATTAATATTAATCCTGCATGTCAGTTTTTTCTTGTTATCAACTAGAAAATTAAGAAACATGAACATTTACATAGACAGAAGGAGCAGACATTGAAACTCTATTACAATCTCTAAACAATCTTACATAAATTTTGTATTTACATAAACTATACACAGATAGTGTATGTGTGTGTGTGTAAGTAAAATTAATGGTATAGTTAGCGTATCCTTTTTTTATTCCCTTTCTGACCTTCCTTCTTCTACTTTCTTCTTTATATTTTTTACATGTTTCATGTACACTTTTCTTTTTCTCTGCCTCACTATCATTGCTTCTCTCTCTCTTATTCCCAATTTCTCCCCCATACCTTTAAAAGCCCTTTATTGTAACAATTAACTATGGTCAAGCAAAATAAATTTGTGTTATTTTGGTTGTTCCTGAAAATGTATCCCTTTTTTGCACCTATTGTCTACACCTCTTCCCCAGGAAATGGGAGACATGTTTCATCATTAGTCTTCTATGAATGGTCCATTCATTGATCATAGTTTTATAGTCTTTTAAAAAAATTTTTTTTATTATGAATTTGAGAATCAACAACATAAAAACATTTCCAGAAGTTTTCTTATGAAACTGAATTTGCTATGTACAATTTGGTTTTTTAAAGTATACATTATTTTAATAGACCTTACTTGTCTGTTTCCCCTTTTGAACTTCTGCTCTCTTCTGTTTAATTTTAAATGTTTCATTGATGTTCCTTTTAGTTTTTTTGGCATCGCTATCCCTTTGTCTTAAAAACCTTCCTTTGTAGCAAATCAGTATAATCCATCTATACTGTTTCTGTCATGCCTAAAAAATGCATGTCTCATTATGCACCTATGCATCATTCCTCTACCAAGGGGTGGGAGATATACCATGTCTTACAAAGACATAGTTATTCATTGCATTGATCAAAAGTCTAAAGTCTTTAAAATTTATTTTCCTTTACAGGGTTGTTGATAGTGCATAAAATTTTTCTTTTGCTTCTGCTTTTTTTACTCTGCATTTCTACAAGTCTTCCCAGGTTTATCTGAATGTCCTTTTGGCTGTTTCTCAGGGAGCAATTGTTTTCTGTCTCATCCATATGCCGTAATTCATCCAGTCTTTTCCCTGTTGGTGGACACCAATTTTATTTCCACTTCTTTGCTATAACAAAGAGTCCTACTATAAATATTTTTAGTACATATAGGTCATTTCCCTTTGTCTTTCATCTCTTGGGGGTATTAGATCCACAGTGGTATTCTTGGATCAAAGGATATGTACAATTGGATGACTTTAATTGTATTGTTATAAATTACTTTCCAAAATGGTTGGATCAATTCTTAGTTCCAGATTTTTTATGATAATAAAGGTCCTTCTCTGCATATACTCTATAGAGTTTTTAGCATAAAGGAGTATTGTACTTTGTCAGTCTTTTTTTATGCTTAGTTATGCTGCTTGTTTTCCTAACTTTTTTCTTTATTATTATTTTTTAACATTTTTTCTTTTAATTTTGAGCTCCAGATTCTCTTCTTCCTGATGTCAATTATACATGCAAAATCATGCAAAACATATTTAACCATATTTTTTAAAAAGCACGAAAAAGGAAGGAAATTATACTTCAGTTTGCACAGAGTTCATCACTTCTCTTTTTCCATAATGCATCTTTGGGATGTAATGATCAAAATAGTCGGGTCTTTCACAGTTGATCGTCATTAAGTGCTCCAGCCCTTTGTTTTAACTCTGTGGGTGTCTTTCTGTTTCCAGTGTGTGTTTTGTATACAACATATTGTTGAATTCTGGTTTCTAATACATTCTACTATTCAGTTCTATGTTATGAGTTAGTTCATGCCATTTAAATCACAGTAACAATTACTGTGTATTTTCCTCCTTCCTGTTTTCTTTTGTTTCTTTGTTTCTTCTCTCTTTATCTTGTGCCTCGTGAAAAGTCTGCCTTTCTTAATCCACTCTCCCTTTATCATCCCTACTCATACCTAGTACCTCCCCTAACTCTTATCCCCTTGCCCTGCTATTTCCCTATGAGAGAGGGAGGGAGGGAGGGAGGGAAAGAGAGAGAGAGAGAGAGAGAGAGAGTATTTCCCTCTTTGAACCAATTCAAATAAGAGTAAGGTTCAGGCATTGCCTGTCACATCCATTTTCTCCTCTTATAAAAGCTTTTCCTCATATGCCTGTTTTATGTTAGAAAATTCTCCCCATTCTATTTCTCCCTTTCCCCTTGTCCCAGTACATACTTTTTTTCTCTCTCCTCCTGTTTTATTTTTAGAGATCATCCCAGCATTATTAACTTACATCCATATCTTCTTATTAACTTTCCTAATAGTGATAAAGTTCTTAGGAATTATATATATTATCTTCCCATAAATGAATATAAAGTTTGACTGTATTAAGTCCCTTATGAATACTCTTTCATATTTACATTTTTGTGATTTTTTGGACTCTTACTGTATTTTACCACATAATTATTGCACTCTGGGTGTTGGAGTTTCGTTTTTCCAGTCCAAAAATTAGTTTTTAACCTTTTGTCTTGTAATTGATCACATGACATAATTCTGTTGGTCACACTGTTTAAAAGATAAACAAAGCAGCAATGTATTTACCAATGAAATATGGATTTGAATTTATCTCTCATGCATTGTGGACCTTGAGCCTAGAATTCCTAGCACATGTGCATTGTCAGTATATTTCCAAAAGCTGACGTGTAGTTTGTTTAGAGTGCTGCAGTAGTAACAGTATTGTCACTCAACCAAATGGGCAGGTGAAGCTACCATGACTAAGTCATGTGATATTGTTAAGACGTGCATCTGCCCTGCTAGCTAAATTGTACAGTTCATCTGCCAGTGATACATTAACGTGTGAAATATTTCTCTCTGGTTATGGGTAAATATAAAAACTGCTCTGTGGGCTTCAAGCTGAAAGTGATTGCATGTGCTGAACAGCATGGAAACAGCCGCCGAAAGAGTTTTTGGTGAAAAGTTGGTTGAAATTGGTGGAAACTAAAAGACAAGTAATACCAGCACAATTTTTTTTAAAGCTTCACATAATGATCACAATTCACTTTTTTGCCAAAAAAAAAAATCACATAAAATTTGCAATGATTATGTGGTTAAAATATGCTATATTTGAAATATGATATGTTTGAATGTCAACTTTTCTATTCAGCTCAGGACTTTACATCAGGAATGCTTAAGAGTCCTCTATTTCATTAAATATTCATTTTCCCCCCAAAGGCTCATTCAGTTTTGCTGGGTAGGTTATTATTAATTGTAATCCTAGTTCCTTTGCCTTTTGGATTATCATATTCTAAGCCCTCTGCTCCTTTAACATGGAAGCAATACTGACTATGGCTCTGTGGTATTTAAATAGTTTCTATTTGGCTTCTTGAAATATTTTTTCTTGACTAGGGAGCTCTGGAATTTGGCTATAATATTCTTAGGCGTTTTCATTTTGGGATCTCTTTCAGGAGGTAATTGGTGAGTTCTTTCCATTTCTGTTTTACCCTCTGGATTTAAGGCAGTTTTCCTTGATAATTGCCTTAGATTGTGACATGTAGACTTTTTATTTGATCATGGCTTTCCAATAGTCCAGCAATTCTTAAATTCTCTCTCCTTGATCCATTTTCCAGGCTGGTTATTTTTCTGATGAGATTTTTTTTTTTACATTTTATTTTATTTTTTCATTCTTTTGTCTTTTGATTGTTTCTTTTGATTGTCATAGAATCATTAGCTTTTACTTTCCCAATTCTGATTTTTAAGGAATTGTTTTCTTCAGTGAGATTTTGTACTTTTTTTCCGATTTGGTGAAGTCTGCTTTTTTTAACTAGGAGTTCTTTTCTTCAGTGAATTTTTGTGCCTTTTCTACTATAAGGCCGATTCTGTTCTTTAAGATGTCATTTTCTAAAGTGTTTTATTTGTTTGTTTTTCTTCTTTTCTTTCTGTTTAGTCATTCAGTCATGTCTGACTCTTTGTTAATCCCATTTGGGGTTTTCTTGGTAGAGACTTGGTAGAGCCATTTCCCTTCTCCAGCTCATTTTAAAGATGAAGAAACTGAGGCAAACAGGATTAAATTACTTGTCCAGGGTCACACAACTATTCAGTGTCTGAGACTTGATTTGAACTCAGGTCTTCCTGACATCAGACCCAGGCATCTATCCACTGTACCATCTAACTGCCCTATTTTCCTAAACTGCTAATTCTCTTTTCATTATTTTCTTGTATCACATTTCTTTTCCCAGTTTTTCCTTTACAATTCATCTCTCTTTAACTCTTCTAGGAATTCATTCTATCCTTGGATTCAATTAGCATTTTTCTTTGAGGATTTGCTTATAGCTGCTTTTACATTGCTATCTTCTAAGTTTATGTCTTGGTCTTCCCTGCCACTATAATAGTTTGTTATGGTCAAGTTCTTTTTGTTGTTGTTGTTTGCTCATTTTCCCAGCCTGTTTCTTCACTTTGAACTTTATGTTAAATTTTAGGCTCTACTCACCTGGGGATGGGAAAGATGTGTGCCAAACTTCATATATTTTCATGCTGCTGTTTGCAGAGACAGTTCTGAGGTCTGCAAATTTTTGGTGCTTCCAAGGTGGTTTTATCCTGGAAGAGATGTGTGGTCACTGTTCTCCTGGTTTGTGTTCTGATCTTTACCCACAAAGGGCCCTTGCTCCCCTGCACTCATAAGTGCTAGTGCTCCTCATGGCCCTGGAACTATAACCATGTCTTCTGATCTCTTGCAACCACAAGTATACTAATGCTCCTCTTTGCCCTGAAACTGTGACCAGGGCCCTTACTTCCTTGTGATCAAAAGCTCTCTTCTCTAGCCTGGAAATGTAATCCAGAACTGCTGTGGGCCATAGAATTGCCAGTCAGCACCAGTTGTACCCAGTGCCTACAAAGAGTCTTTCTTAATCTCTTTCCGACCAGTTGTCCAACCCTTGTGCTTTTTCTCTGGATTAAGGAGAGCCCCCAAAGCTGTTGCTGCTGTAATGGCCATCTCCAAGACTCATCTCTGATTCTCCTACTATACTCTAGGCCTGTGGCCACCCCATTATGTAGACCTCTCTTGTGGACTTCCTAAGTTGCCTTAGACTGTATAAATGTTTCCCTCTGACATTTTTAAGGGCTCTCTCACTCCAAAATTTTATTTGTGGCATTATTTTAAAGTTGTTTGGATGGGAATATTGGGAGAGTTCAATTGAGTCCTAGACTGTATTCCCTTTTTTCCTAATGTTGAACCATCCTTTAAATCCCTGGTATAAATTTCATGTAGTCATAATGAATGATTTCTTGGATAAATTGCTGTGGTCTGTTTGACAGGATTTTGTTTAAAATTTCTCCATGTTCATTAATGGTGTTGGCCTGTAGTTTTCTTTCTGTGTTTTATTTTCCCTGGCTTAGGTATTAGGACTCTTGTTCATCTTATTAGAAGATTCTGATAGAGTGATTTCTTTCTCAGTTTTTGAGTAAACTTTGTGAAGAATGAGTACTAACTTCTTTAAAGATTTAATAGAATTCTCTACTGAATCCATCAGGAACAGGAGTTTTTTCCTTTGGTGATTCCTTTGCAGCTAAATCTATTTACATTTCTGAGATTGGATTATTTAAAATCTTTATCTACACTTATGCAAGTTTGAGTATTTTATAACTTTGGAAGTATTTTTCTATTTCTTTTGCTATTGTTGTATGTTGTTTCATCATTATAATTTTCATTTTTAAATAGAAGTTATTTCTGTGATTTGTTCTTTGATTCACTTGTTATTTCAGATTTTAACTCACTTGTTATATCTTTTGTTTGTGGTTTCTGATTACTTTTTTTTTTTTACTGTGTAAAAAGTAAAGGGTGTAATAAACATTTCTGACGTTTTTTATTTGTTTGCAGTACCTCTGTGCCATAGTATGTGTTCTGTTTTTGTAAACGTTCTCTGTGGTGGTGAGAAATGTTTATATTCTTTTCCAGTTCTGTTTAGATGATTCTATGTCCTTTAAGTCTAATTTCTCCAGAAATCTGTTCAGTTCTGTATTTCCCCCTTTTGTTTATTTTTCTTTTAGACCTATCCAAAAGTAAGAGGGGGATTTTTGAAATCTCCTATCACTGTTGTGCTATCTATATCTTCTGGTACTTAGGTTTTCTTTATGAGTTTGAATGCTAAGACATCTGGAGTATGTTTATTATTGATATATTTTTGCTATTGTTGTCCATGGTTGCTTTCAGCATCATGTAGTTTCCTTGTTTATCCCTTTTTATTTTTTGAATGTTTGTGTTTGCTTTGTTAGATAACTTGGTTGCAACTCCTGCTCTTTTGGATTCATTTGAGCTTTAATAATTTTTTTCTCCATTCCCTGAGTTTTATTTTGTATGTATCTCTGGTTTTTAAATGTGTTTCTTCTAGTCAACACATTTTAGGATTTTGTTTTATTTTCCAGTCTGTCACTTTTTTCTTTTTATTTAGTTGTTTAATCCATTAACATTTAAAGTTATGAGTTAGGTTTATATTTTCCTCCATCTGTCTAGAAAAATTTTTTCCAAGTTATGATTTTTTTCTTCATCTTCTGCTGTAAACACAGTATTATTATGTTGCTTCAGTTACTTAATCTTTTCTCAATGTGGTCCAATTTCCATTGGCTCTCTTCCCCTCACTCCAGAATCCCTTCTTTCCTGTGGTTACTCCTTTTCCTTTATGGTTTTATTTATTAGTTCCTTTATCTTATTTTTATCTGGTTATATATTTATTTCTCCTATTTCTTTTAGTTAATCAAGGGGATTCACCTTGCTGCCGCTCTTCAGCTAATCCTGTTCATTTATTTTTTTAAATTTAATTTTTTCATTCTCCTTTCCAAAAACAATTTTTTCCCTCTTTTAATTATCCATGTTCTCTTTATGTTTTACCCTAGATCCTCATTCTGATTTATGACCCCTATAATCATACTGACTTTCTCTTTTCTCTGTATTCAACTTATAATCAAAGCTTCCAAACTATCTATTCCTATCTCTCCTCCCCAGGCACTTTTTGCCACAGCCTTATAGGACTTATCCTATAGATTCCTATTTTCCATTGTGCTTCACCCTCCAAACAATGCCAGTTACTACAGGTATGAGGGAGGACGCTGCCCCATGATAGGGCCTCTCTCCTACTATTGGCCTGTACCCTCCCTGGAAATGTCCTCCTTTTGTCCATGCTCTCCTAATCCTGATGTACCAGTTGCCTCAAAGAGTTTTAGCTCCCCTTCTCCCATATAGACAAGTAAACATTTCAAGCACTAAAGGGCCTCATCTCCCTACATCTGTAGGAGCATTCCTCACTCGAACCCCCTGTTATTTCCAAAGTAGGGCTGCCTTCCTTTCACCTCTTTTCATTCTTTCCCTCCTCCCCAACTGTTCCCTTGTAGACTCTTTTTCTGAGACCACAAAAGTCACCTTACCCTTATTGCTAACTCTTGATTTGAACCCACCACATCACACATTCATTTCTGTCACCCTGCTACCCTCCCCCCTTTTATGGGTACTCCCATGTTGTGATGTAGTCCCACCAAAAAAAATTTTTTTTACCCATAAGCAAAATATGTTGCCAGGTGCTGCCATAATATGCCAGGTATACCTCTTCACTATCACCCCTTTTGGGCTTCTGCCTTCACCTCTGTTGTCTTATGTGTATTTAAAAAAAGAGTCTGTTATTGGTCTCTTTTGTCACTCTTGCTGTTGATGTCCTTAGTTCTGCCTTTGTTCACTCCTACATTTCTGTTGTTTAGGATATTCAACAAACAAACTCTGTCTCTGGTTTTCTTACTAAAGATGTTTCAGATACCTCTTTATTACTAAATATCTGTCTTTTTTATTTATCATTAAGCTCGATTTGCAGGATGGATCATCTTTTCAGCTTAACCATGCATCTTGGATTTTATAGCCTTGGTTTTTTGTTTTTGTTTTTATAGAATCTAAGAGTTCTTTCATTGGTATTTTATTTTTTGAATTCAGACATTTTGAGCAATTCTTATTTATTTATATGTATATACATATAGGAATACATATATTATTGATAAAATTTTATCATGACACCTTTACATATAATTTTCCCCCCTCCTTGTCAAACTTTAATTCATGTCTCTTTTTACTGTTGCTTTGTTTGAGACCATGGTTTCTACCCCTTTTTTTTTTTAAGTTCACCAGAAACTTTGTTTTGTTCCAACCTGTACATATTCATAGTGCTGCATCTGGAATCAAGAAGACCTTCATTCAAATCTGATCTCATATTTAATGTCAGCTCTGTGAGCCTGGGCAAGTCACTTAACCTCTATTTGCTTCAGTTCCCTGAATTGTAAAACTAGGAAAATAATTGGAATTACCTTGCAGAATTGTTGTAAGGATCAAATAAGATAATATTTGTAAAATGCTTAGCATGATGCTTGACATATAGTAGGTACTGTATAAAATCTTACGCCTTTCTTTTCATTTTTTACTCCATGTGAATCTGTATGTTTCTTATAAACAACATTGTTGGATCCTGATTTTTAATCTGCTTTACTACCCTTTTCCATTTTGTGGGTGAGTTCAGTCCCAGTCATGTTCACAGTTGTGATTGTTAATTGTTTATTTCCCTACATAATATCCTCTTATACTTTTTTTCCCTCTGTGCTTCATCTTTACAAAGAAAGGGGGAAGAGGAAAGAAAGAAATCTGATTAACACTAATAATCTATAATGGAAGTGATCTATTCTTAGTCCTCTGTTCCTTCTTTCTTAAGTAAGCCCAGGATACTATCTGTTTCTTATCCTTTTAATTTTTAGTCTCCACTGTATGATAAAGTCTCTGAAGCTGTATTTTGCTTACATACTATTCCCTCCTCCACTCTACTCTTCCTCTTATACCACCCTTATCTTTTTCCCTGTCCATCTCTTGTTTAATGTATCTACACCAAACTCTGTGTGTGTTAATGTGTCTCTTTTTAGCTTTTTTCAACTGGTTCAGGTAAAAACGGGATCATGATATTTTCTTCCCATTCCTTTCTTCTTGTTTGTATATTCTTCTTGTGCTCACCATTTAGGCAAAATAATACATTTTTCCCTATTCTCCTGAGTTTTTTCCCTAATAGATTCCTTTCCCCATTTTTCTTTTCTTTCTTAAAACCAGTGGAGTAGAATGAACTCAAGTACTATGTGAACCCAAATTACCTTGTATTTATCTAGCTTGCACGTACATAATATGTATGTGTATGTATGCCTATATATATTTTGTCTGTCATTTTACATACACTTATTTCTCTCCTTCAAAACTTAGGTTGATTAGAAGTAAGGATTATTTCATTTTTTTATATTTGAGCCCTTATGTGCTGACACATATTAGGAGCTGAATAAGTACTGATTGATTGAATGAGCTGGTTACATCCTTCCCTCCTTCACTCACCACGTCCACAGCTTTCTCATTTACTTGAGCTGACTTTGGCTTCCCTGGTTCAACCAGCCTCTTTTATCTTTCAAATGCCTTTTTGTGTATTTCCGGACTGTATGGAGAACTTCTGCTCCATCCTCCTCCCTGCAAAAAATCCATTAGCATTAGCTGGAACCCTTTTCAGATAATTGGGAGAGGGGAGGTTCTTTGGGAGAGCTCAGCTTTTCTGCCATCTTAACTTGAAGTCTTCTAGTTAATTTGAGAGTTCTTTTCCACCATCTCTATTTCTGACACATTTCTAGAGGAAATAATTAATAGTACAAGTGAACAGATGTAATAACTCTCTTCAAATTATGCAGTGTCTCTTTGTCTAGACTTATCCTTTGTATTTATATCATTCTCCCTTACATCAGGTAGGTCTCTTTGTCAACATAAGAAACTTAAACTCTGTCTGCTACTATACAGCTTTCTCCTTCCGTTTCCTCCACCTTCCAGTTTCCCTTTATGTATTGTCCTTTCCCATTAAGGTGTAAACTCATTGAGAACAGAAATTGTTTTGCTTGCTTGTATTTGTATATTTATATGTATATTTGTGGCATTTAGTGAGCGGTTAATAACTGTTCTATGTATATCTATTTATCTCAAAAGAAGGATCTGTGTTAGGTTTGTCTCTTCATCCCCAGAAACTAGCATGATACCTTGCAACAGCAGTATGCACCTAAATGTTGTTTCAACTTAGCCCAAATTGTGTATAGAAACTTCCCTTCCCCCCAAATTGTTACTGTTTTTGTTTAGATGGTTATAGTAGCTTGTAGTGTTCACCTTGCATAGTTATTGCTGAGAGAATAAGCAACTGCTTTATCCATGTTAGTGTTGTCATGCTTATTCTCTTTTCTCTGATTCTTCTCCTTAAGTACATCCCACCCAACTTGGAAAACATTTGAGTACCTCCAGAGAGAGCCTGTTTATTTATTTTTCCATTCTTGTTCTAAATTAAAAATCAGTTTCATATTGAGGTTAGCAACTTTTGTACATAAATTACTGGTAAAAATAAAAAAATTATAGAGAGGGAGTTTTAGATTTGTCAAGTTATTGTGAAGCAAGCAAAAATTTTTATTTTTACCAATAATTTACATATCAGTTTAGTATCAAACTGATTTTAACTTTGAGTTAAACTCTTAAATGTGATACACACTTAAATTTCATATACAGATGCATTTTCTTGCCTATCATTAATACTTTATTTATGCCATATATTCCTATAAATTAGGTAATAGATAAATAGTTCTCTGTAGAGAAAGTGTAATTGTTCCTGCAAGCAGAAAATTTATCTGCATTTTGCAATTATAATTAATAGTTTTTCTCAATAGATTTTCATATTGTCTTGATTTTAGAAGTATGTTTTTTATTAATTTTATTTATTTTCAGTGTTCTACAATAACTACCATATAACTTAGATTTTTATTTTCCCCTGCCTCCACCTTACCTCCCCACTCCCTGCCCGAGACAGCATACAGTTTTTTATAGGTTCTACATGTACATTTCTATTAAATATATTCTCACTATAGTCATGCTGTGTTGAAGAATTCAAATGAGTGGGAGAAATCATCTAACTAACCAAAACGCAGTACACACACACACACACACACACACACACACACACACACACACAATCTGCTACATTCTGTGATTGAATTCCATAGTTCTTTCTTTGGATGTGGAAGGCAATTTGCCTTAGAAGACCATTGGGAATGTTTTTTTTTTAATCCTTGAATTGCAATCTACCAGAAAAAACTCATACATTGTGGTCATTGTGCACAAAGTTCTCCTGGTTCTGCTCCTTTCGCACAGTATCAGATCATATAAGTCTTGACAGGCCTCTCTGAAGTCTTCTGCTCATCATTTCTTATGGCACAATAGTATTGCATTACATTCATATACCATAATTTATTTAGCCATTCGCCAATTGATGGGCATCCCCTCGATTTCCAGTTTTTGGCCACCACAGAGTATGCTACTATAAATATTTTTGTACATGTTGGGACTCTTTCCTGTTTTTATGATCTCTTGGGGATACAATCCTAGAAGTGCTATTGCTGGGTCAAAGGGCAAAGTATTTTTATGTTTAAGCAGTTTTAAAAAATTTTTGTTACTACACATTTTAGAGAATAATTGGTAACTGATAAAATATATAAAAAGTCTTATCATAAAAATAGTCTCCAGAGTCTGAATAGTATTTCTTGTTACAAAGCTACTGTATTTATAATGCTCTTAGTTTAGAGAATCTTGGAGCTATAGTGGAATAAATTTGAGTGAGTGTGGCTGAAGTGGAGGAATGAATATAATTGTTTTTAATCTTCCCACTATTTTTTCTTTACAGGTAAAGGACACTTGTGATTTTTAAATAATGCTTTGACTGTGGCACCTTAATATTTTTTCTTATCTTTAGCCAAAAGATCATAGGATTTAGAGTTAAAAGAAATTGTACATATTATCTAGTTCAACTCCCTCAGGCAACTAAAGCAGAGAGAAGTTAAAGGACTTACTTCAGTGTCACACAAGTAGTAAGAGAAGTGGAACTTAAAACCAGGTCATCTCACTCTAAATCCAATGTCCTTTTCTAGACAAGAAAACTTCAGGACAACAAATCTGTATTTTCTAAATTTTAAAAAGGAGAGGGCGATAGTCATTTCTGTTATCTAGAGATATTATTCATTTCCTTGATTTTCATGTGAATTTTTTCCTATTGTAAGGTACAAATTCATAGTTGTTTAAAAATATCAGTGTTTAAAGATGGGGTGTGAAACTAAAAAAATACAAGTAGGCTCTTTTTTTTTTTACCTTGTTCAGACGTCATGTTGAACATTGGGAATATTAAAATAAAGCACTAGGTCTGGGGTCAGAAGGACACATGTATGATCTTGGGCCTGTCACTTGACCTTTCAGGACCTTTGTATTCTTATCTGTAAGTGGTTTAGACTATATGATCTCTAAGAAAACTTGCTTTTTATCTCTAAAAATGTTGTGATTAAAAAACAGGATGGGAAGATCTTTAGTTTTAGTTTGATTTCATAATTTAACTGTAATATTAGTAGTGTTTATGTGTTAGTAGGTATACACTGGTTTTTCAAGTGACTTTTTACTTTATTATTTTTTATAGATAATCTGCAAAATGGCTTCAATGCTAAGCAAAAGCACAGTTGAACGCCTGCTACTTCCTCGATTTTGTGAATTGTGTGGCGATGGGAAGCTCTTCCAAGTTCGAAAGGTTGGAATATCTTGTTTCAAACACAATATATATTAAATTTTAAATTAAATTGTTCTGCAGTTTCTTGACTAGATAGAAATGATCTGGTTTAAAAAAGATTCACCCTTTAATAGAATGCATAAACTATGTTTTATTAGTTTTCCTTGTAAATTAATAGAAATAGGAAGACACCATTTTATGTACACAGATGAGAATGTTATTTGAGGGCAAACTGAAAGCAGTTTATGAAAAGGAGTTTGAATTAGGTGTCATTGCTGAATCCAGTGATGGACAGGAACAGGACAGAACATACTCTGTTTCTAGATATATGGAGATCTCTAGTAATCTTTTTCTGTGTTGTAGCCCAAAGACTCCTGGCCTTTATGAAAACTGTTTCTCTTCTCTGGATCTTGAGCCATTCTCTTCAAATCTACCTCCCTGCTCAATCAGTAGGGCCATTGAATCCCCCATGTGTAGGGATTATAAGGGATATATTTTGTCATTAGTGATGGCAGTGCACATTTATGCATGTAAGACTGATATGGAGAAAAAAGATTTTCTTTTTACAAGTCTTATTATTCTTTGGTGTGCTTTTTTTTTTTTGGTAGAGGTGGGAAGTTTTAAATTAGTAGTATCTACTATGTACTTGTGGATCCTCAAGTTTTTGGGAGCTGACTGACAGAAAAAATATACTCTTATTTATAGTTCCTGCTTGCTTGTTTGCAGTTTTTCTTTCAAGAACCAAAGAAAGTAGTACATTTCAGCCAGCTAAAAGTAACAGGTAATAATGCTTTTTTCGTTGCCTCAGGTCTGTGCTACAAATTTTGGGGATGTCTGTAATGCTGTGGGACAAGAAGCTACTGAGAAATTTTTGGTATGTGACATTTAAATGAAAGTAATTTCTAATTTAAAATAAATATTATACTTATGTTGCATGTAATATGGAGAGAACATTTTAAGTCCCAAATTGACATTATCAATTTAAGAAATTAATATTTTCAAAGCATTTGGTTACTGATAAATAGAATATATGCATCTTGGTGGCAAGGACAATCTTACTTTTGTAATTGTATCCTCAGCACTTGAATAGTGCCTAATATAATAGATGCTTAACAAATGCTTGATGTTTGAGTAACAGTAAAATAAACAGAACTTAACATTGAGTGAATGGAATCTTGCACATTTCAAATTAATGTTAATTTTTTATTTTATTTTTATCTTGAGAAGCTTATTTGTGTTTTGTTTTAAACTCAGGGAATACCTTGCTGCCCTAACTTTGAATACAGTGTTTGAAAGTTATCTTTTTATCCAACATAATTGAATGAAGTGTAGCAATGGACAGTATATGAATCCTTCCATAAGTGACCATCATTAAATTTATTTCAGTTTGATAGTTAGGAGACTGGAAAAAAAAAGCTGCTTAACAAATAATCATTGCGGAAGTTTTAAAGCTTTTTTTTTCTGATAAGCATAGACAAATCATGACTAAAATTAGTAATGAAAATTTATTCCAAATTGGCTTTAATGATATTTATTTTCTTTGCCATGAATTTTATTTAAGAAGCAAAAATAAATCCAAGCAATCTCTTGTAATAAAGTAAGTTTGAGTATTCCTATTCCATTTGTTCTGGCAGATCCCAAAGTTTTTTGAACTCTGCTCTGATAGTGTTTGGGGCATGCGGAAAGCTTGTGCTGAATGCTTTATGGCTGTGTCCTACACCACCTCATCTGAAGTTCGAAGAACCAAACTATCTCCTCTCTTTATCAATCTTATCAGTGACCCTTGTAGATGGGTAAGTTGAATGATTTAAACAATAATTGTCTCTGCCCTTCATGACTAAAAACTAACCAGAAGGTGTAGGTCTTCAACTTGGCTTCCAAATTCTTGGCAGCGGCTTTTGTATTTTCGGAAATTGAACCATCCGTCTTCTTTTTTTTTTTTTTTTTTTTGTGAGAAATAAATAAATGGCAACAATTTATTTAGCAACAATTTTCTAACTTTTTTTCCCTTCAAAAATAAGCTCTGAAAGTCATGGCGATTGTACAATTCCTTTGAAAGGCTAATGGTTTTTAAAATACTCAGGCTTCAGATACATGTACTTTCTCTAGGCATTAAATCGTATACGCAAACTGTGTTGTGTTTTG